>CM034155.1:543471918-544071918 GCA_019776745.2 Taxus chinensis
CATCACAAGTCAAACCTTAACCCCAAGGCATATTAAATGGGTGGTTGAGAGGTATGACAACCCTCTTATACACACCACTTCAATCCACACCCCAAAGGACAAAATTTAAGACACATGAAAGAAAGTGCAAATCAAATCTCACCTTTTACCTTACAAACACTTAATGGGGTCTATTTTTGACCCCCCAACCCATAGGTGGGGTTGGTATGATAAATTAAGAGGTCTGGAATCAAGTTTAACTTGTCTCACAAGCCTCCAAAATTGGCCCTTAAGGCCAAATCCGAATTTCTAAGGAGAGGTAGAGTGTACAACACTCAAGATCACATATACTCAA
This sequence comes from Taxus chinensis, assembly GCA_019776745.2. Lineage (NCBI taxonomy): Eukaryota > Viridiplantae > Streptophyta > Pinopsida > Cupressales > Taxaceae > Taxus > Taxus chinensis. The sequence goes on from CM034155.1 coordinate 543,472,253, forward strand.
CTTAAAATAGATAAACGGAAGAACCATCTAATCTAATAAATGACTTATTTTGTCACCTCCATAATTAAATTTACTAACATGATTTATTTACCTAATTAAGAGACATTCAATCAATAAAAGATAAAAGGGAATTACATCACCATAAAATCACATACACTCAAATTAATTGAAGGAAATTAAAATAGCAATACATAAACCCCTTGGTCATAGCTGGGGGTAATCCCCCCCATGGGGACCCCTTAACAACAAACATGACACACACACAACATAACACAAGTTTCCATGGTGACTAGTTGCCAATACTGTACATTCCTTCATTGTTGGTCTCCTGCCCCCATAGTTTATTGTTGTGGAATAATTACCTGCAAAATCACACAATGCCTTTTCTGTCCTTGTGGCCATCTTAGTGATATCGAACTAATAAAAATTCTTATATCTACATATCAATTTCAACGTCAAATGTCATTACTACTATTGCTAAGACCAAGTGATTCAACAATTAATCTCAATTTCCAACATTTTGATTCCGCTTATAAATCAGTTTGCAATTACAATCATAAACCAACTCAATCATCTAACTTAACCAATACTTTCACTTGTTCACAATTTTTCCAATTCCCCAACATTGAAGGAATCAAAAAATAACTTGAACATCATAATAGAAATCAATACGAATAAATAATCAATACAAAAATAATTCAAAATATTAACATATATCTAAGCTGACAACACGTCATTATCTTCCATACTGAAAGTCTATCAAAAGTTAATACGTTCAATTACAGTTATGTCCATCCTTTGATTCCCATATCAAAATAAGTTAATGTTGTTCATATATTAATATTTTTAGGTACAATGTGGAATAATGTCTATGTGTTCAGTCACAATGTTAGATTAAATATAACCAAACAATATCGAAGAGTAAATGTATCGCAATCAATTTATAACAAGGCAACTATTCTAGCTAATTATATTATCCTTAATGTCCCATCAAATCCACGATACAACTATACATTCAAAATGATAACCAAAACACAATAGTAATCATGATGTCCACACCTTTTATTTGCATGCTAACTAGAATACAACAGTCAGGTTTACAATTATAAACAATTCGGAAAAGATAATCATGGTTAATTTAGTGTCAAAGAGAATTGGGCATTACGGAAAAGATAATCATGGTTAATTTAGTGTCAAAGAGAATTGGGCATTACAATCCCTCATCCTCTGATTCTATCATGCCCCATCCAATTTAAATTCCTCAATGTATTCCTTTGGATTTCCCCATTGCACAACTCACGTGTGATTGCTAGTTTATAGTGCCTTCCCACTTTTACAAATTCTTGATCAAGAACTCTTTCTCCTTAAATGTTTTCTTCTTATGATTTGAAAAGTGTTGCTTCATTTTATCCTTGTACTTTTTTCTTCCTCCAAATATTTAATTTCCTACGAAAAATTATCTCTTCAACCTTGTACTTTCATAAACCAAAGGCATTCTACTTTTTCTTCTTCAAGAATATGTGTTCTTTTATCTCTTCAACCTTGTAGTGTCTTAAACCCAAGGCATTCTACTTTTTCTTCTTCAATAAGATGTGTGATTCATTATTTATTTTCTATTTTGTAAAGCCCTTACACACTCTATCTGCATATGCAACCTTCTAACTTACCTTAGCCCACACTCTTTTAATTTCTCTGTGTAGAGGGTACTTGCCTTGTCTCAATATTCCTAAATATAATTCATGTGTGCCCATTCATCATCCTATAGTTTCTTTAGGAGCATCCCCACCAAGAAATCAAGTATGGAAATTACATCCTCTTGGTCGAGTGGTAATCTTGTCGTGAGGCTAGAGTCCTTTAAAAGTATTGTTTTTACAACTTAATGGCACTGAGGTTTACGAATGTGTGCTTCTATAGTAGTTCTTTTTTTTGTATTTTATTATATGGTGACATTTCTCTTTACATCCCTTAGTATTTTTTTCAACTAATTTACATGGGAAGTATGATCTCTTAAGTGGGTGTTATTTTACAGGTTTTAGTGCAAAACATCTCTAGATATTTTAGGGGTGCATCACCATTCCACATTTCCATCATTTAATAGGTATGTAAAAAGGATACCTTTAGTATTTCTATGAAATTTACGAGTGGCGCACATGCAGGATATAAGATGGAACTTTAAATTAGGGCTTATAATGCACACATCCATTTAAAAGGAATTTGATTTTATTTTCCTTGACATTATGCTATGGGATCCATATAATTCTTGAAGAAAACTTATGAATCTTTCTTCCCTATTTGGAATTGAGAATGGATATTTTGTGTTAGATTGTATTTACGTTATGTATTATCCCCCTCCTTCATCTCAGGTTCCTTATCCTTTCCATTTCAATTGTCTTTAACATTCATCATTCTCTTCACGCCTTTCCTTGTTCTTGTCTCATGTGTGGTCTTCATGTTTCTCTTCATCCTTGTCTCCTCTTTCAAATTGATGAGCATAGGGGTGTCCGCTAGAGGAAAGATAGGTTCCAAGACAGATTTTTTAGTGCCTTGATCATCACTCCCCTTAGCTTCATTGTACACCAAACCTTATAGTTTTTAAGGTTCCCTTGGTGGGGTTTTGTCTTATCATTCATTCTCTCTTCCTATTTCTTCCTTGTATGTCACAATTCCTACTTTTTAACTTGTTCGTGCTCATTTTTTTTATGAATTTTTTTCAAGCTAGAGCATTTTTGTAGAGTTCTCTAGCAACTTTCCATCTAAAACATGTTTGGATTTGGACACCACTTTTTCCACAAGAGTTTGTATTTTCATGTGGGAGGTTTCCAAATGTTCACTTGTTTATGCATCATTTTCCTCCTCTATGTTTCAAGTATTATTATTATTATTATTGTTATTATTGTTATTATTATGGTTATTATTATTATTATTCTTATTCTTGTTCTTGTTCTTATTGTTATTATTATTGTTGTTATTATTGTTGTTATTATTGTTATTATTGTTATTGTTGTTGTTGTTATTATTGTTATTATTATTATTGTTGTTGTTATTGTTATTATTGTTGTTATTTGTTGTTATTATTGTTGTTATTGTTATCCTCTAGTGGCTTTCTCAGGTATCATATTCAAAAGTTTGGTCCTCTTTTCCCTTTTCTTAATTGGACCCAGATTTTGGGGGTCACCCAAAAAACTCATCCTCCTCTTACATTTCTTTCAAGATTTAAATAATAATAGAGTTTAGACGCTTGATTATTCACCACAATAATTTTTTGTGGGGTGATGTCGCAATTAGCAATCTCTTTTTCCTCTACGCATGCACTCTTCAATGGATATACATAAGTTGTTCAAAGTAGATGGGTGTCTATGTCTACCTGAGTTACATCAAGATCTATTTTCATAGCATTTTGATCTATTCTATCCAGATTGGAAAAATAACTCAGCAGTGAACATGAAATGGAGTTTACCGCATGACGACATGATTGTTTCACTTAGTGTTATGCGTGTGGAGGAGTAATGATACATAACCACGAATTGAGAATTTCCTTTCAACAATTTTCTGTGAGGATCCTGATTATGCGTCATTAATCTTCAAAGATTGTCTTAACCAATTAAATATCCTAGTTTTTTATGAATTTTTTACTATGGTAAGGAAAATTTATTCTTTGTATCATGCGGCTAGTGAATTTTCTTCTATGAGTAATTTCCATTTTACATCCCCACCTCTCTGGCACACTGATTTCATTGAAGACCGGGCAGATTAAAATCATGTACCATGTGAACGCTCCTCCAATGGCGAGCACTAATTTTGCATTATGCTCCATGCTCTCAACAATGTATTGGGAAATATTATAGTGTTTCCCCTTTGCCATCGTTTATGCAACATGCAGAAGTTTGTCATTCACTTGCACACATCTTTTAGACCTTGCCGGCTTGCAGCTGACTAGACATTTTGCAACACTTATTTTCATATAAGAAATGTTTTGATGGGGAAGGTACACCATTCCCTCTTATAGTTCAATAAATTTCATGTCTTTTCTATCTCCTTTTCATTGTTGAAGTCTAGGTAGAGGTGTTCTCTAGTAAAAAAAACCAGCCTAGTTGTTTTTCTAATGCAAGGGGGTGTGAACCTCATCCTTGTCCAATGAAGGATAAGCACCCTTTGTGTAGTGCGAGAGAAGGAATTAAACCTTAACCATGTTTTTTCCTTGTCTGAATTATTATTATCCTTGGTTATGTGGGCCTTCATGGGGGGTTATGTAATGCCCCGTTTAGCTTCGAATTCCATTTTTGTTTCCTTTTCCCTTGTTGCGAAGTTAATTTAGAGTCCTTCCTATCTGTTGTAACTCCTGGTGTTGTTGTTGTGCATGCTGGTTGTTGAGGGTGCCCTATAACGTCTTTTCAAGCATTTGCATTTTTGGCTTATCAAATTTTTGATTATGTGGTTTGCTATCGATGTTTTTTTTATATAGGCTCTGAAGGATTAATTTTTTTCTTTCAATTGTCTAGGGAATTTATTTTTATCTTCCCTTAGGTGTCTCGTGGCACTTGTGTGGCTTGGTGGGAACATGAATTATTTGGGTACTCTTGTAACTTATTTTATATTTTATTAATATAATCTTCTTGCATATACTTTGTGAGCTTACCTTGGTTAGTAGAGATTTTTTTTAATCCCTTAATCATTGAATAAGGAGGGGATTTTGGCGGCATCATGGGGTGGTGAGGACTACCCAAATTTTAACTTTGAAACTTTTATCACCTACCCTCCACTGCCACCTTGGCCAACCAGGTCTATTCGCATACCTTTTTTTTAAGACATAATTAAATGGTGAATTTATTTGTGGCACCCAGCCATTACTTCACCCTGATGGCCGAATGTTTTTCATTTATTGGTTTTATTGAATCTTTGGGCTGTGTTTTGGGGGAAGGAAGCTATTAATCCTTGCTGGCCACATACATGAAGACTTTTCACCTTTTCTGACCAGCTCTGGTGTCCTCTTTTTCTGGAATCTGCATCCCTCCCTTTTCTTCTCTGATTAGCCCTTATCTTTGAGAGGATGAAGTGCCTTTTGGGTGAGTAGCGTGTGCTTTTGGTGAAGAATTGGAGGTTGGGAGAATTCAAGTGGAAGCTTATTGCAGACATGTTAATTCTAAACTCTACAATATTTTGCTATCCTTTTCTATAATATCATGAAATGAATGATCTTAATCTTGCAATGGCACCTAGAAATGGGTTTATTTTGGTGGTTTATTGATCTCCTTGAGTTTATTGGTCGCCCCTTTGTATCTCCTTCTGAATCGCTAGTTTTGCATAGATTAAACCTTTCTCTTCCTTGTTGTTCCATTAAGAACTAATGAGAAGTAATTTGATTTAAATATCTTTCTTATTTATACAATAGTTGGTAAGGAGTTTAATAAATGAAACATGGGTGCTTGCGTAATTGATTATTTTTGTGGTTGTATGGAATACTGGTAAACACTATAACTTGTGATTTTGTGAGGGTATTCCATGGCTCGTATTATATGTAAAACCCAATAAATTTGGGCTTCTATAACATGGGGGAACTTATGAATTGAAATGTGTTTCATTAGAATGCTGGTATTATGCTTCCTGGTTACACCATTTATTGGTATGTGTTTTGTGTCTTGTCAAAGAGGGATGACATTCCCAGTCCTTTTCCATTTGTTATGGTTAAAATAAGTTTTGTTTACTTGACCTTCTGAGGTCAACACGAAGTATCTAGATCTTATTTTTTAATCTCAAACTCCTTATGGTTTTATGTTATTTTAATTATTCTATTCCATGTCGAGTTTTTGAGTTGCTTCAAGTTTGAAACCAAAACCATGCATGCATATTCTCTATTAATGTAAGGATGGCATATTTGTTAATGCTAATGAGATATGGAATGTATGTAGGGATCTCGAATGGGTGCTTACTATGGGAATTCGTGTACTCCCCAAGCTGTTAAAAACTCAGAGAAATCCTATAAGAGGAATTTGGAAATGGTTTACCTTTTGGGATTAAAGTAGTGAGAATATTTCTATGACCATTTTTATCTGTCCATGATGGGTGATAACTGGTTATTGCATTAGCTAACTATTCTTTATGAAAGGGGGGAAACTTCATTAGTTTTAATGAACGATAAAAGTGACCAACCAGATTATCTTTTCTTTCTTCTGTGATTTTTGATTCAACATTTGCTACTACGTATCCCTTGTGTGGGATGGGATTACACATAACAAGACCATATGGTCTTGATTTCAGCTAGGAATATATTGTTAAATGTAATGTTGTCTAATCTCCTTTGTCCTTGTGGCTTGTGGTGTCAATTATCTATTAAAATTTTAACCTGTTCCAAAGGGCCATGTGGATTTATTAATATTGTATTCACTTCACCATTGGCACAAAGATATTTGAGATTTCAATCATGATTAAATCGGGTAACCACCCCAGAAGGATATATGCTATTTCTTTTTGTCATTGCAACTCGTCGAAAGGCCTTATAGAGATTGGGGCATTGATGGTGTTTTACATATCGTGTATCGAATCCCTTTCTTTTGAACTCGAATATCATATACTATCAGACTTGTTACTAAATGTCCAATTTTGTGACTTCGTATAACGTAATTAGTTTTCAAGTATGTACGATATTGTCATAAATTTGTAAAATTATTAATGACTTTTGGGGTTACTCTTCCTTTTTATTATTTAGAAAAGTTGACGATTATGATGAGGTTTTCTAGTATAATAATGACGTCTTGTGTCTCATTTGTTTTATGATTTTGAAGAGTGGTTCCGATTATGTAAACAAGTACTACTTTTAAGAGACCCTATAAGGAGGAGGGGGTAACTCCATGGTTCAAAATGAAATTATAGATTTTTTTTAGGGTTACGAGCCTATATTTCTATGAAACCTCCCTTTTGGAAGGATTGAATAACTTTGTTTGGACTTCTCTAGTTTTTCCTTGTGATGGATGGATTGAGTATTATATTTCAATCACGTAATCCATAGGATTACATGATTGAAATCTCAGTACTCTTTACCCTTTTCTTTCTAACCAATATGGTCTTTCCTTGACCTTTTGAAATGTTGTTCTTACTAGAATAATTGGCTTCATCCTTGTTGGCTGGTGTAAATTCTTATTTCTTGTGAAGAATTATGATTAGTGGTTGTGCTTTGATCCATTCTTGAAAGAGAACATTCCTTTCATGATATTGTTTAAATGTTTTCTTACTATTGTAATGAGTAGTCTTAACATGCTCAGTTCTCACAAACTAACTTGAATTAATACCTGTGTAGATGGCTTGTGCGTGTTGATAAAGGAAATATTTTTAAAGGTTTCATCGGTTTGATTTGTGAAGTTCCTTGTATAAATGTCAAATTTGTTGTAATTCTTGCATTGGTTCTTGTAATGGAGTTGGAAGGCCTCTTGCCTTAGTTTTTTGGTATTTGTGAAATAAGGTCTTCTTGTCCTTTTGTAGCAAAACTTGTAATTATCATTGTGAGAAATAAAGTTCAATCTCCACCTAGTTATGTGTATTCTTCTAGTAATATTATTTATCAGTCATGAAAATGTTGTAGCATGGATTGACCAATCTTGTTACTTCTTGTTCTCAGCTAAAGTTCAATTAAATCTTTTGACACCTTTGGTTTGTGTGACATGTCGAATAGAAATTTTATAACCGTGTTTTTTTCTCTCGTTTAGCAATGGTAGTTTCTTCTTTCGAGTCATAAGACTTTCATATTTTAGTAACCCTCCATGGTCTTGACTTCAGTGCAATTCTATGTATATTTTAGTGGGTGGCTATCCTTTTTCTAAAAGATAATCAAAAATAAATAAAATGAATTCATATATGAATAAATAAATAAAATGATAATGAAGTTGTGTTTCTTGTTGATAAATTTAAGAGTCTTTAATTGGAAAGAAAGGAGTTTTCTACCAGTGTCAAATAATCTACCCTCATTAATCTTAAACTATGGATTAAACTTTATTCTTATTATTGTGAAAAATTAAGTCTTGTGCTTCCATTTTGGGAACCCCATGTGTATTCATTGTTGAACTTAATCAAGAGTTGATAAATGAAGCTTTTACCCAAATCCAATCAAACTCTTAAGTGTCATTAAAAGAATGGTTAATAACTAAAGAGATCATGATGATGAAATAAATTGACCTTATCACTCTAACCTTCACCATAGTACTATGTAATCTTCTCTTAAGCATGGTTAGTTGTTGACCCTTGCACAAGGAGGTTGTAGTTCCAAAACTTAATGGCATTCCACTTCAGTTGAATATTACGCTCATGGCCTTGTGCAATGGAGGCCTGAATCAAGATTCAGTAACTTGGGTGGGTAAGTAACCTTGTGGGAGATAGAAGGTGTTCCTTTTGGTCAAGATAATTTAGCTAGTTTTTCCAGTATTTAGTTTAACCTCATTCAAAAAACTTGTCCTCAGGCTAATTAGTCAGTAGTATAAAAGTAATAAGTTCACCTTTGTAAGAAGAAATGCTCAAATCAAACATGAATCTTTTAGATTGTAAAGTCAGGCCTTGAAAGACATTTTTGGTAAATACATAACCTTAAAGGATTGTACACCATGGAGTGTATTAAACTGTGACTGTGTATTGTGGTTGAGTTGTTTCATGGTGCCTTGTTAAAGAAAAAAATGAACTGTTCTTGATGGGTGTTGGAGGTTTATGTGTTGTCTATGTGGTCATCATTGTAACAAGATGTTTGAAGAGTTAGTTGTAGCCATTGTGACCACCTGTTGTGTCATTCTATACTTCAAACAAGTAAAAAACAATTATCCTACACTTTGCTATGGTGTCTTGTGTGTCTGAAATAGTGGGTGTTACAGGTTGTAATTCCTTAAAGTTTTTTATGAATTTCATACCCTCTTCATAAACCCCTTTGTTAGCGAATACGTCCGTCATGTAGTTAGCTTCCCTGTATATATGTTTAAAACTTATATTTTTAAAACTCCTTTCTATATTCCTTATACCTTCGATAGAGTCTTGTATGGATATGGACATAGCCCCAACATTGAGGATCCTTTTTACTATATTCAATGAGTCTCCTTCTCTTTCAAAGTTCCCTATATTTCTTCTAACAACAATATTGATCCCCCAGAATGCCACAAAAACTTTAGCTATATGATTTGATTGGATTCAAGATTACAAGACTAACTGAAAATGAAATCCATATTGTGATCTCTAAATACACCTCCTATCCCAACTTTACTAGGATTCCCTTTCGAAGCCCCATCGGAATTCAAATTTATCCAATCCTTTCTAGGTTTTTTCCATCCAACCAACCTTATATTAGGGGTGGGAGGGATTTTGAGACCCTTAGTCATCCCCTAGCTTCTTGAGACTTTTCCTCTCGCCTCAATGAATACCTTTTTCTTATTTTTTTACTATGGAGAAGTTAGTTATTATGGCATTACAACATCTTTTCATTACTCTTTTTTCTGGTTCTTACTTCCCGTTGAAGATTCTTCTATTTCTTTCCTTCCATATCTCCTAGTAAAGAAATAGCCCAAGTAAGAAAGTGGAGATCTATTGAGTAACAAAATAATATTTGACTAATCAAGTGTGTGAAAGTAGTTATTCCTTATGATCCTCACCCAAATGAGTTTGATGAAAAATGGACTACATTTCATAGGAATAAGAAAGGATCGCACACAATAAAATATCACCAATCATCTTTGGGGATTGAGTATGCCAATGAAATAAGGTAAACGTCTTGTGCACTTGGTCTTGCAATTAAAAGAGGAAATAAAGGTATAACGATGGAGCATGATTTTTGACATTTGGATGACTATTTTGGGACAAAAAATAGACAAATGTGTTTTGATCTCGGTGGTTATTTAGACCTAATTGTTTGATTGTTTTAGTCTGAGCATTTATGGTTATATGTTGTAGTTCTTGTATAAGGATATGGTGCCCTTTCAAAACCCTTAGATTTTACCCTTATCAAAAAATATAAACAAATCGATACAATCAATTACCATATGATAAAATAAATTGTGAAAAAAAACAATTTTTTTTAAAAATTATAATATACTAAGAATCTAACACAAGAATCATAAAATTGATATCACCCAATAATTTGTGTATTTCTTTCTTGATTTATTGAATCTTAAGATTGCACAGTCTAGCTGCACAAAATCCTTAGGCTTAATTTTGAAGGATTGAGGGGCTTCCATGATACCAGTCTCATCCCTTCCCTTACTAGTTAGTATCTCCTTAGACTTGAACCAATATATAATACATTCATTCGATTTGTTATGTATGTATGTATGTATATACATGCATATATGCATACACATATGTACATATACATACACACACACACATATACATATATGATAAGAAATCCACTTTTACATATATGATCTTTTAGGGATATGGTACAATATCCTAGAGTTGAAGTACGAAGTAAACCTTTGTTTGTTGATCTTATACTCAAATGAAATATCACAATGTAAGAGTATCTATCTATGAAGTGATATGATTGTATCAAGGATTACGACGACAAAAAAAAAAAACCGATACAACAATATTACCAATTAATACTATAATACTTCACAAAATATCCTAACATTATAATAATTATCTAGTTAAGTATTAAATATTTAAAGACTACGGAAAATATTTGGCCATGTGTTTTTATTTTATAGTTTGTAACAAATCAATACAATTTTAGTTAAAAAATTACAACCATAAACACCTACTTAATATTATTCTACACGATGTTTAATTTCAACTTCTTCTTCCAATAATAATCCTATACGTGGCACTAAAATCCTTGTATAATCATTAATTGTCCTAGTGACAATGATATTTGCTTGTGTTTGAACAGATATTGGGTTCTCGTTGTGACTGTGAGGGCAGGTTCGGCCGTCGCATTTGACCATTCACGAATATATAGTTTTCAAGCGAAGAAATAGTTGTGTGTTGCGCAGGAAAGACCTATTCACGCGTCACCGCACACTGCACAGCCGACGGAAGCTTTCGTATTCCATTTTTCTTTCTAGAATCGCATGCGCCTGACTTCTCTTCTTCCTAACTTTCCTGCGGCGACACGTCCCGCTCTTCGTGCGTGCCCATTTAAACCAAATTCAGACACCCATTTCATAACTCAACCCACGGACCAAATCTCGTCCCCGTCTCGAAATAAGAACCCAACAAACACCAGTAGCATAATTATCCAGTCATGGCAGACGCACAGAGAGTTTACCCCGCGAACGAGGACTTGGAGAAGAACGTATACGAGAATGGCCAGAAAAGCCCGCCGCCCACCGCTCCGTTGGCGCCCAAATCAAGCCTTATGTCCGAGAAAGGCGATCCAGCCGTTAATCCAGCCCAAGTTATGCACGTTCAGTTTCCCCAAGACCAAGCGTTTTCCACACAGGAAGCTCCCAGATACCAATCCCGCCGCCCCCCCAAGCGCCGCCGCAACCTCTGTTGCCGATGTCTCCTCTGGACATTTTGCCTCCTCCTCCTTCTGATTGTAATCATAGCAATCGCCGCCGCCATTCTGTACGCCGTCTTTCTGCCCAGGATACCCAAATACTCAGTGCAGGACATTCAGATTACCAACTTCACCGTAGGCACAGACGCCACCGTCTCGTCACAGTTCGCGGTGGGGGTGAGAGCGAGGAATCCCAATAAAAAGATCGGCATATATTACTTGGACGACAGTTATCTGGCGGTTTTCTACACCGGCACGGAGCTCTGCAGGGGGAAACTCCCGGCGTTTTACCAGGGGCACAGGAATACTACTAATTTGGACGTGACTCTCACTGGTACAAACGTGCAGATCACCAGCGAAATGATTACATCGCTGAATGCAGAGCAGCAGCAGGGAAGTGTTCCTCTGCGTTTGAAGGCGGATGTTCCCGTGAAGGTCAAGGTGGGGAAATTGAAACTTCCAAAGATTACATTCCGCGTCCGCTGCAATCTCGTGGTCGATACGCTGTCTGCGAACACCAATGTCAATATTAGGACCAAAAAATGCAAGGTTAAGCTTTAAACAGACGCACTGGATGTATGAATCATATCGTTATATTAGGTTTTTTTTAATGTTTTTAGAGGGGTTCGTGTGCATTTGATTCACAGTCAGGGCGAGATTTCTTTTGGGATTTATTTATACCGTCACTATTACATTCTTTCGTACTTTGTAGATCTGGTTATATACATTTGATATAGAGAGGATTTTAGAAACTTTCTGATCGCTATATCTTTATTATCCACATTGATTTTCTTTCTGGATATCGCATATCTGTCTTTAGTTCGATTGTGTATGACATATGATTCATGTTTTCCAATAGCATTAATCGTATGTCCAAATAACATAAAATGCATATATTTAAATTTTGAGTTTCAATGACTATTGAAAAACCCATATGTGAAACATGTGAAGTTCGAAATAAAAATTGTATGATGGAACAATGATTGTATTTGATCCTCCATTAAAGTGAACTTTGAAACAAAGACATTGTACTGCTAACTCCACTGCATAAATCTCAAATATTTTACAAAGTCTACAGTCTTACATACTGCAATCCTTTCAACAGCCCACTTCCCTTCGACACATTTTGTTTTGTTGTTTTCGAGGTATGGATTACTATGACTTCTTGTTTTAACATGCTATTAGATATCATTAGACATGGGATTGTTATTGATTTGATCCTTATATGATGCATATGGTTTACTGGTGGACATTTGATGATGATATTTGTATACTTTTGGGATATTTATCTTTAATTATTACATGGGATATATTTAATCATATTGAGTAGAACTTGATAATTGACTAATGTCATGATCGTTTTGATATAAATGAAATGTGGAATAAGAAATGTGCTACAAAGTTAAGTGATATCGTACTTGCATAGATGATACTGAATCAGGTGTTGATTATTTTAGATTATATTGTATATTTGGCATGAATGTTTTAATGCAGCCAACAGGCCGAAGGAGGTATTTTCTGTTCTGCAGGTATATTATATTTTGGGGAGTGGAGATCAACCACATCGGAATTCGAGAAGAATCTAAGCTAAGGTCACCATGGCAACAAGTAATTGTGTGTGTGTTAGAATTATATGGTAAAGGGAAAACTGTGACCTAGGGATCATGTGTTGTTTTGTTTTAATTTTTTCCCTTTCTACTATGTTAGTATGTGTTTCTCTTAGTAAGTGAAATTTTTACTTTGTTGTTATTCATATTGGATTTGTTTACCCCTTTGTTAGCCATGGGTTGTAGTGGGTTAATTAATTAAATGCAAAATTGTCCTAAACTAATTAAAAGATTGACCTAAGAGAGTTCATTTATTAACCTTGATTTAGTTGGGATTTTGTGCGGATTGATGTGTCTTTGAGTTTTGAGTGTAGCACACTCTACCTCACATGGGAAACTGGAATTTGGCCTTTGAGGCCAAATTTCAAAGCTTGTGGGACAAGTCAAACTTGTCCCACACCTCTTAAAACCCCATGCCAACCCTACCTATGGAAAGCCAAATTTAGGGTCTTTTAGGTGTTTTGGGGGGATAAAAAGGGTAAAAATATTAATTGCACTTTCTTTCAAAATTTAATTTTGTCCTTTGAGGGAGTGGGCTTAGTTGGAGTGTGAAGTTGCTTGTCTCTCTTTCAACCACTTATTAATGGTGCTTTGGAATATTATGTTGACCAAATGATGTGGAGTGGAGGGAAAAGGAGGTGGCACTACTTGGAGCCACATCACCCCTCCCTCTCTTTTTTCTATTTATTTGAGCCTCTTGTTTGTTTTGTGGGTTGGAAGTTTTCATTTTTTTTTTAGTCTTGTCTATTTTGGGAGAGGAGATGATTCAGAAGGAGCTTGTGAATTTTTGGAGCTTGTGGATACTTGTGAGAACTTTGTTGGAGCTTGTGGATGCTTGCTTGATTAGGGATTGAGACTTCATACTTGGGGCAAAATCTACCATGGAACGGTAGGAGCTTCCCCTTTGCTTGCATTATGTTTCTTTTATGTCATATGAATGTATTCTTTTTTTTGTGTTGTGTTGAATGTTTTGGTTTGAAAGGCTTGTTGGGAATGGGTAGAATGCCTAAGTTGGGAGTGAGAGGAGACTATGGGGAGTTTTAATTGAGGGAGGCATAAGAGATCATGTGCTTGAGGAGGGAGCTTGGGTTGGGTGCCCACCTTGTAAGAGAAATGCTTGCATTTTCTTCTTGTTTTTACTTTCAGGGAGCCATAAGAGTTGAGGGAGGCATAAGAGTTAATGGAGGGATAAGGAATACTTGAGGGAGGCATAAGAGTTGTTAGGGGTATTGTGTTTTGCATTGGAGGCTTTTAGGTGGCACCCATTCCCATTGGGAGGCATAAGTGGCTTCCCCATATGTCTTACTCTTGTGGCTTTCTTATAATCCTTGTGACTTTGTTCTTTGGATCATTTCCCTTCTTTTTGTGTTGTTGATTCTTTCTTGTTTTTAAGGGATTATGGAAAATGTGAAATATTATGTTTAGTTACGTGGAAACTAGTAGTTGCCATGAGTTGGATTTTCTCCCATTGTAATGTGGTTGGGGCTCGGGGGCCAATGGAGAGGATGGCTTCTCTTCTCCATTGGGTATCTTGGTTGGGAGGAGAGCGTTGCCTCTCCCCTTATTTTGTTGTGAATCAAGAAAACTATTGGAGGAGCTACCTTGTTGATGTTTGTAGCATTGGAGCCTTGTTGATGACAATGTGAAACCACCTTGTATATTTACCCACCTTGAGTGGAGGAAAAGTGTAATATTGCTTTGTATTTTAGCTTCCATTATTGTAAATTTGTTCCCACATTAAGTGGAAAATGTTGTAACAAGATTTTGAAGGAAAGTTGTATTGATCTTCATTAGTAAGATTGTAATGTGGGATGGAATTGAAAGTTGAAGGAAAGACAATTTATTTATTCTCCTTTACTTGGCTTGGAACCTCTATGAGTATGTTGATCTTGAATGTTAGTAGTTCTTGCTCTAAAACTTAATGGAAATAACTTGTGGAAAGGAAATTTACAAAAATATATATATATACATATTAGATTTCATTTTGTTACTCAAAAGAGATGTATTGGAAAAGTTGGAATATTAATGCAATCTCTCTTCTTGTAAAATAAGTAAAAATAGTTTATAAGTATTTGGTTGCATACATAGTATAAAATCCTTTCCTTTGCATACTTAGTTTAGATCCATTCCTACATAATACACGTGAAAGAAAATATAGAAAATGTAAAACTAAAAGAATAAATTATAAACAATAATGTAATCATTACCACTAAAATAGATACAAATATACAAACTTAAATATTTGGAAAATACAACTTTGGAATAGTATTTAATGATATACATGCTTTGTTGGTTACTTATACATCCAAATGAGTAGGCAGGCGTTCTACAGTTTTTCAACTGCTTCATGTATATTATGATATGAAACAGATCCGTAAAATCCTAGTATGAGACTTTATGTCCACGAGTGCTTGTTCTGTAGAAAATCGTTGTAATAAATTTATTCGGGTCTCCTCGTAATACTCTCACTGTCCCTTGATCGGTTTTGATAAAGATATCTTGAAGGCAAATCCCGAGTTTGTCGTTGCATTGATACTGAACAGATAACAACATGGTTGGATAACCTGCTTGTTGGAAGGAAAACATCGACCTAGACTGTTGGATGTGCAGGAGGTGGATTGATATCAATAGCACCCTTTGGAAGTAATGGATGGTAACATGCCCATTTTTGCTCTAGCTGTAGCTTCATCTTTAACCACCATTCGGACCTAATCCACGCGGCTAGGGCATGAAAGGTCTACATTGCGAGCGGACCCATCACCAAGAGATTCGCAAAATCTAAGTTAAATCTCTTGGAGTTGGCACGCAAGGGGAGGGAAACTTAATGTTTATGGTAGGTGGCCATTAAAGATGATTTCAAACTTAAGTTTGAAGCTTTCCCACCTTAAAAAAACTCTTGTCCCTTTTGTTCAAATTTCGAATTTATGTTTAAGTATATATTTACTTAATGTAATTTTTTGATAAAACATATATTTCATTTGTAATTTTGAAATTTGAATTCAATCCTTTTATACTAAATTAAAAATTAATAGTTAAAGACGAATACCTAATCACCCCCCCCCATCTTAATGTTCGTTGTAGAATTACGATCATGACACGAGAATAATTATTCACCGACTCATGCTCTTAATATTTATTTAGAGGCAAGATTAAATGACTCCTTGGATAATAACTGGCTCATGACGTCGAGCTGACGACAATTCTAGTGCCTAGAAGAACGTTAGGGATGACCTAACTAAACTCTATTCCAGCATATGACACAATAACAAAGTGATGATTTAAATATATAGCAATTATAAATTTGTTCTCTTAAATCTTGAACCTCATCTAGTCGTAGTGTTTTGGATTATAAAAAGTTTGCACATGCAATTACAGTTTTTATTCACAAGTTATTGGATCGTGGCATAATTGCGTGGAAATACAAATCATCCCAACACAAGCAGGACAAGTTTTAGTAAGTCTTTTCCCCATATTTCACAGCAATAGAGTTTTGGCAATCATAAATAGAATATAATTGTAAATAATATTAAATAATCTTATGTGTTATATTTCACAGCAATAGAGTTTTGGCAATCATAAATAGAATATAATTGTAATTTTTTTTCTTGTTATTGAAACTTTAGGAGTTCTCATAAGTAATTAAAGAATCCAAAAGAATATGAAGTAAACAACAATTCTTTGTTAAATAATAATACAAAGTTTGGTTTTACAGATTTCATTTTTCTTCTCATTACACAACCCATTTATCTGGGGTTGACATTTGTATAAGAGAACATACTTTTTCATTGTTTTTCTCCATTTATTTAAAGCCAAATCCATTTCCATAAATTAAATTTTTCATTATTCCTCTTCCTTTTTCCTATTTGTACGACGTGTTGTAATTCATCAGTGTTCTCTATCAAGAGAGCCCTCTTGGAAAACGCCAAATTCTTGCAATATCTTTCCCAACAGTGTAATTTATGTAACGCATTTCTAGCGACACCAGTTTTTCATAAAAAAATATGGTATCAATAGGTTTATGAGATTAGACTTAGGGAATACGGGCATATTCATCACAACTTCATGAAACATGGTATTATCTCTCTAAAAAATATTTGGATCCATCGAATATTTTCTAGAAGACTTAAATCCCAATACAACATACATCACGTGCTCACCCAAATTCTTGGGCTTTTCCTCCTCCTCTGGCTTTTGATCGAAATACTCTATATGTGTTTCAGTTGCATCTCTACAAAATGTGAGAGTATGTGAAATATTAAACAAAATGTCTGACAACAGATTTGTTTTTTGAAACTCCAAAACCCTCAATTCCTTATGGAAAAACAAGATTTGTATGTAAAGTTGGAGAAAATATCTTGGGAGATGAATACAACAAAGATATTTTCTGAATTTAAAATACGTAATGAGTGATGTCTTAATGCCTCATTCGACGTTACCCCAGTTCTGGACCCGACAACCTTGTTATTAAGGATGGGAAGGTTGTGTGTGAGCTCCCATTGACCATTAGTTGACTCTGTCTTTATCGTAGAGAAGATTTTGCACCCTCCCTCTCCTTCTTTCCATCTCGAGTTGTAGTCGGCACCTCCAACTACAAACCTTGTAGCTTCCTGTATGATTACTCTATTAAAGGAAAATCTTGTTCTCACTTCTTTGTCTTGCCTGGTTGTCATCATTAATATGATTAATAATTATTATTTTTAGCCGTAAAATCATTGAAATAATGTTAATAATAATATATAATTTAAATTGTCGATTTACGATCATTAGTTTTAAGTGTCAATTTTTATCAATATTGTTATTGATTACCTTTAAACTATTTTATTTTAATATTGATTATTCTCGTGCCCGAGCCTCCTTTCACACAAAAGAGGAGGATCTTGTCATTAGTGGTGCCTTTGTTTAGGACATGGTGTTCGTGTTTAATGTTTAATGTTTCCTCCTCAGTCAACTAGGTGTCATGCATTCTTTGTAAATATAGATTTTGTTGATAAAACATATTTTTTCTTTGTTCATGTGGAGGCATCCACCCACCCCCCACTAATTAATCTTCCCTGCTAGCCATTTACACTTATTTTCTTTTGTTGAAAAGACCTGTCCATTAGTTATGCATGGAGGGAGAACACCTACCACTTATTTGATTTTTTAAGGCAAGATGTGTTGGTTTTTTCTTTGGTTTGAATGCCATGTGGGGGGCGGGGGGTTGGCCACCTATCCTTCCTAGCTGATTTTCAACCACTTCCGACTTGTTTACCCTTTATGATCTACTCTACCTTTTTTGACTTCCTCACGCCATGTTTTGCCACATTTTGGGGGAAGGGAATGCCTGATATGGGAGTCTATCGATTAGTTTATAACTGATTTCATTCAATGATACGCTGGTTCCCTTTTCTGGTAGAAGATGTTGTTTCCTGGCCACGTGGGATTCCCTGGTGAAGGACCACATTGGAGGTTGTGGAGAAGCCTTTGAAACTTTTGTGTTTGTTTTGTTGGGCACCTGTTGTGCATATCCTGTAGTCGTGGCATCTCCTAAGGCCACATCTCTTTGAGGCAATTTTTCAGGTAGTTCACCTCCCTCTTATATTTTCTCTTCCACGTTATGCATACAATTCAAGGTGCTACAACTGAAAGATGGGTTGAGCAGGTTAGAAATCAATTTTTTGGTCTTATATGGTGGAATTAGGGCCATAGATCAAGCCCTTTTTGTGCACAAATTTCTATCATTTCCGTCCTAGAGACCACATTTCCTTCAGGATATTGTAAATCAATGTTTTGGGGGACTCCATACTGTGGCCGTAACTTGACCGTGCCATACTTGGATGTGAGATGAGTGTGAACAACCCAACAAGCTGGATGACAATGCAGTTGGCTTGAGATGCTGTTGTAGACCTTGTTCAACGTGTGCCTGTCTTATAAGAGTGACCCCATGCTAGGGATAATGAATTTTAGAAGGTGTTGTAGCCGTTTGAGCCTTGTTTCGATGTGGCTGTTTGAGTAAGCTCCATTTAGGCATGTTAAGCCTAAATGAAATGTATATTCTCTTCTTGAATGAAGTCTAGGAGTGATTTGGTTTGTGGTTAGTTATTGTTTTATTTTGGGAAAATTTAAAAGGAAACGTTTTCTGGTTGTCTTTGGCTGAAAATCTTGAATTTTTTTGTGAAGGAAGTAAAAGGAAAAAGTCATTGAGATCTCCTTATCAAGCATGGTTTACTTTTCTCTCATTCTGGTTATTTCATTTCCCAGTAATTTGGGTATTTTCCTTGAGTAAATCCTTTGAGGGATGATCACTTATTTGTTAGATTTATTTTATGATTTAAAGACATCTGAGTTTTAGTGGTAATTTGTTGCAAATAAAACAAAAAAAAAACATTCCTTTGAAATCGACTATGTGGGTTTGAATCTTGCATGAAATATTCTATATTTTTTGGGGGGGTTTTGGGTAAATGCCGAAATTGTGGATTCAATGTCAAATTTTGGTACTTGCTCGATATGGATTTCTGTGTGGTTTTGGTTGCTAAATAATGTTTTCCTCTTTTATAAGCTGACATTTGAGTTGTCATTAGTGGTTAAAGGAGTGTTTGAATCGAACCCTTCTCACCTTTAGTTACAGGAACAAGGTGCCTAAAAATAATATTGTATGGTAGTAAGTCTTTGATGTTAAATTATACTTGAATTCCCTTTTTAATTTTGAACCCTATGATTCAACTTCCCTTCCCATGAGAAGACTAGTACAACTGATACAGAGTGTTTTATTCATTGTTCTTCTATTAGATGATTGAGACTTGTTTGATAAGAGGTATTAATGATCTCCTTTTTTTTAACTCAATCCAAGTTGAGTGTCCTGAAGATGTTTATTTCATAAGTAAAAGCTTTATCAAAAATTTTGGAAACATGTGGAGGACAATTTAGTCTTATTGATGAAGTTGTATAAATATGTTCTCCTTAAGTATTGTTCTAACAGAACTTGAATACTATCTATTTGCATGGATGTGTTATACATATCCAATGTTGTGTGATTAATTTTCATGCACGTGTGCACACACACACATATAAAGAGGAAAAGTGGAAAATAAATATAGTGATAGTTAACATATTACTTGTTCTAATACAGACTCAATAAGAAGTGATTCAAATACCTTTCTCTCTCTCTTTGGAAAAATTTAAGGTCGGTATTTATTATTGCTTGTACAGAGTGACTAGACCTTAAGGTTATTGTTAGGAGTTCTGTTAATTAGTGGAAAATATAAGAAAATTGGATTACCGCTTTGTTGAGTGACCTTAATGGATTATAGGAATTCTAAGAATAGTTTAGTGTTTCTTGGTCAATGTTGTTACTTTTTGATCCCTAGTCATGGTTCCCTAGAATTGTTTTGTCTCTTGGGTTCATATGCCATGTCGAATACCAATGATGTAACTATGTATAGTTTTAAAAAAAAGGAGTAATGGTAAGCTTTTCTCATGAGGTAAAAATGTTGTGTTGTGAACCCTTCTTCGATATAGTAACAATGTAATTTTTTAAAAACATTTTAAGAAGGGTGGGTAATCCTTTTAAAAGTTCTTTATGAGTGAATTAATATAGATGTGACCTACTTGATAAAAATCAATTATATAAGTGATCAAAGAGGGAATTATCCCTTGTAAAGTAAAATTATATACCTTGTTATCCCTAGCTAAACTAATGAACATTATCTGTTTGGGTGAATTCTTAAATGATCATGAGGTGAAATCAATGGAGAGATTTTAAAAGATAATAAGATTTAATAAGTAGGAGGAAATAGTTTATAAACCATGCAATCTATCTCTCATTCATTTGTAAGGTAAATTGTCTTCTTTCGTAAAACTCATCCAGTGAAGCCTAAGTGAAACCTTTAATCATTCTGGATAAATTCTCAAGCTTCAATAAAATCCTGGTTGATAAGTGGTTTTTGCTTTGATCCATTCTTGAAATAGAGCATTCCTTTCATTGATATTGTTAAATGTTATCTTACTGTTGTAATGGGTAGTCTTAGCATGCTCAGTTCTCGTGAACTGACTAAAGTTAATACTTGTGCAGATGGCTTGTGCGTGTTGATAAAGGAAAGATTTTTGAAGGTTTCATCGGGTTGATTTATGAAGTTTCTTGTTCAAATGTCAAATGTGTTGTGAATCTTGTAATGGTGCTTGTAAAGGAGTTTAGAAGGCCTCTTGCCTTGGATTATCGATAATTGTGAAATAAAGTTGTCTTGTCCTTTTGTAGCGAAACTTGTAATTTGTGAGGAAAGGAACTCGATCATCCCCTTGTTCGTGTACTCTCCTTATGATATTATTTCAGTCATAACAATGTTGTAACATGGCTTGACCAAATTGTTATCTTTTTGTTCTCAGCTAAAGTTCTTTTGAATCTTGTGATACCTTTGGTTTGTGTGCCATGTTGAATAGAAATGTTATAACCGTGTTTAGCCCTCTCGTTTAACAATGGTGGTTTCTTCTCTCATTTAATAAAACTTTCATGTTTAATAACCCCCCCCCCCCCTCCATGGTCTTGGCACTAGTGCAATTCTTTTTATATTTTAGTGAGTGGAAATCCTTCTTCTAAGTTAATCAAAAATAAAATAAAATGAATTCATAGATGAATCAATAAATAAAATAACAATGAAATTGGGTTTCTTGTTAATAAATTTAAGAATCTTAAATTGGAAAGAAATGAGTTTTTTTTCTACCAGTGTAAAGAAACCTACCCTCGTTAACCCTAACTATGGATTAAACTTTATCCTTTTTTGTCGTGAAACATTAATTATTTCTAAAAGTATTTTTCCTTGTTGTCTTTTGGGGACATAGTCATATCTTAGTTAGTAGGGGAATTTGATTAAGGATACTCTAAGACTTATGCTCTTCTTTGGGAACCCCATGTGTTTCCTTTGTCGTACTTAATCAAGAGATTGTTAAATGAAGCTTTTACCCAAATCTAGTTGAACTCTTAAGTCTTGTTAAAAGGCTAGTTAATAACTAAATAGATCATAATGAAATAAATTGACCTTCTCTCTCTAACCGTTCACCTTAGTACTTTGTAACCATTCTTAAAGTAATGATAAAATTTTGATCCTTTCTCAAAGGGGTTTTTCATTCCAAACCTAAACCGGTACCTCCATCAATTGGAGCTTTCACTCTTCTCCTTTTTCCAATAGAGGTTAAAACGAGGATTTTGTAGCTTATGGTTGTTTAGATAACCTTGCGGGATTTGTTTCACCCCACCCCCTTGTAGTGTTAATCTAATAACTAATTAAACAAACATTTGTCAAAGTAAAGGTGATCCTCTTTCGGTAATTTTTATCTAAGACTTATGTCTCTAGTATAAAAGAAAAGAAATCTAGCCCTATAAGGAGAATTGTATGAATCATAACATGAATCTTCTAGACCGCAAATTCAGGTCTTGAAAGACTATTTTAGTGAATACTTAACCTTAAAGGATTTTTTGTGGAGTGTCCTGAACTGTAACTAGGTATTACGGGTTGGTGCTTTTTACGGTGTCTTGTCTAAGACAAAAGTGAACTATCCTTGATGGGTGTTGAGTGTTTCCTTACTGCCCTTGTGGTCATCGTTGTGTCAAGTTTTTCAAGGAGCTAGTTGTAGCCATTGTGACCACTTGTTGTGTAGTGCTATGTTCCAAACAAGTCAAAAAAAAATTATCCTGTATTTTGCTATGTGGTCTTGTGTGTCTGAAATAGTGGGTGTTACACTTGGTATCAAAGTGGAGGTTCATGCTCTCGAACCTCTGGACAGATTGGAGTTGTGTGGAGTTGCATGGTGTTGGTGGTCGATATTGGAAGAGTAATGTGATTTAAGCATGATGTGAACTATGTCGTAATTGTGATATTGTTAGCGCACATGTTATGTATGTCACTTAGTGTGTAATTGTTAGCATGTTGATGTGTTAAGATGAGAGTATTCTCTCTCCTTTTCAGGAATTCTATGTGAATTTGAGTGTGAAACACTATTTTGTTGTGTGTGTGGAAGAAATGTGATTATTGATTCAGAGTGTTGGATCCTTTTGGCATTCGTGATGTGTGGGTGTGCCGATATGTTATGTGACTAGGTTGATTGTAGTGGATTGGATTTCTTAATGATGTCATTATCATTTGTGTAGAAATGTGTGTATTTCCACATTATATGGTAGTGGACTGTATGTTGAGTCTGTGTTCATCATAATTGTAGTTCATGTGATATGTAATGATTAATGTCGTAAATTGGGACATATATTGAGTATATGATCCCTATCGTACAATGATTGCACTTTGGGTGTAGCATGTGGTGATGTGATATGTTGTAACTGTGACTGTAACGTATCTGAAATACCCTGTATATGTACCTTGCGAAGGTGCTATGATTAATGTGTGTGAACCACCATTGTGTTAGTGATGTAGTGACATGTTATGTTGTGAACCTTACGCTAACCGACCCTGAGGGAAATCGGTAAGAGTGTATGTTTGGAGTGAGGGGATGGGTATCATGCACCAGTAACTCGGGCTGACCTTAGGCTCAGTAGATGATGACCTGTGCCCCCTTCTCTCTCTCCTTGTGGTTGTTGTATGGACGCAACCTAAGTATAGCTATGACTGTGTTTAGCCTTGTCGAAGTGGTGGCGGGATGATTCAGATAGAGATGATCATAGTTGTACTATTGTTATGTTTTTTTTTTTACGAGCTGAGGCTCAATGTTCCGAGTGCCAGCAACTCGTTGAGTACCCCTTGGTGGCCAGATAAGGCCACACAATATTATGTCACTTGGGATGGGGGTGTCTGGACTTTACGTGCCTCGGACCATAGGGAAACCGGCATCCTTGAGGGAGGCACAAGATATTAAGGGAGGAATAAGAGACTTGAGTGAGACATAAGAGATTTAGGGAGGCATAAGAGACATGAGGGAGGCATAAGAGATTAAGGTAGGCATAAGAGACTTGAGGGAGGCATAAGAGACTTGAGGGAGGCTTAAGAGATTGAGGGGGGCATAAGAGACTTGAGGGGAGGCTTAAGAGATTGAGGGGGGCATAAGATACTTGAGGGGGGCATAAAATATTTTTGTGTGTGTGTGTGTGTGTGTGTGTGATGGATGCTTTGGGAGGTATATAGAGTTGTTATGATGTTTTGGTTGTGGTCTTAGGATGTACGTGTTACTCATGTTAGTTGGATTTGTTTTGTGACGTTTTGGATATAGTGTTGGTGCTATTGTTGACCCGATTTACATGTAGCTACTTTCTGAATTATGTAAAATCTTCATCTTTGGAATTGTGGAAATTTTAGGTTGTTGTAGTACACTTTTTCCCAAGAATTATATGTCAGTCATAGATGTGTGACAAATACTATGCTTGTGGACTGAGTCTATTCTCTTCTATATTTGGTCAAGATTTTGTGATGTGGTATAGGCATGAAAGTATGTAAAAGTATGCTTTTGAATCATTAGTGTTGTGTATGACCCTGGTAGGGTGTTGTGATTGTAGTTCGTGTTGGGCACCCATAAGAATGAATAAACTAAAATTCTACAACAATGATATTCTAAAGAACTTGAATTAGGAATAATGTAAATGGAAAGAGTCTAATTAAATAAGTGAATAGGAGGAAACTGCCAATATTCTTCATAGAACTTTAAAATTTAAACTTTCTGCCAAAATGTTTCTATGGACACCCCACGGCCATGCTCTAACATCTGAAGTTTTAACCATAGGGTGTGCTTTCATCCTTAGTTTTTCCTTGATGATTACCGCATTTCCTCCATTCTGCGTTTTGTCACATCAAGGTGTTGATGGTGAATCACAGCACCCATAAATGTCTACAACTCGATGGGTTGAGACTCTCAGTGTGATTGCATAACATGGAGCTTTTCCAAAGTGTGGGACCTTGCGAAAATAGAAAAGCTCTCTGGATGAAGGCCAGTTCCTATTCCTATGTTCAGATGCACACATAAAAATGCAGAGGGTTTACTCAAAAACCTAATCTAACTTGCCAAGGAGACAGGGTAAGAAGAGGCATAAAAATAAACCTATACTAACAAAGGTGATACACCGAGGACTGAAGAACACCTGTCTTGCCAATAAACACAACCAAAAAAATGCAATGCAAGATCATGCACAGATAACCAAATATGTAGTGAAAGATCAGGAGGATGCAAATGAACACTGAGAGGGTTGAGAATCATCCACAGACATGCATTATTTTCTCCAAAGATTGATACAACACACTACAAAATGCCAAGAGGCAAAGTTGCATTACAGTTTTAAATGGGAGGTTTGAACTCCACAAATTCACCTGCCAAAGAGAAGAAGGGAGGGGAAAAACAAGAATGTTCAACCTTTAAAAAAAGAATCCCCACCCTACAATTTATAGGAAGAATGAGAGAGAAAAGGGAGAGGAATTCCAAATCTACCCCAACCACCTCTAGGTTGAATTGTAATTCATCTCATTATGGTGGTAGGTGAGAACCCTAGCAAACCCAAAAAGTGGCGAACTGTATTTTGCATTTTTAAGAATTTTTTCTCACCCAATTAAAGATATCCAGTCGTAGTTGGATAGAGGACCTTGTAATATTTCCGAAAATTCCAACCTTGCGTGAATCTGAGCTCCCTGTGAAAAGTTATGGCCGTCTGAATATTTGGGTCAGGGTCTACTTCCTGTCAGCGCTCAAAATGTTGCACCTCATGAAGGTGCACCTTGGCACATCCATCCTTATGTCGACATCCTTTTACCTATGCCATAGCCACATCCATATTTCTGTCGACATCCTTTTACCTGCGCCATAGGCGCATCCATATTTGTGTCGACATCCTTTTACCTGCGCCATAAGCGCATCCATATTTGTCTCGACATCCTTTGCTATGCGGACTTAACCTGTGCCTTTGCACATCCATTTTTGTGTCGACATCCTTTGTTGTGCACCCGTAACCTATGCCTTTGCGCATCCATTTTTGTGTCGACATCCTTTGCTGTGCGCCCTTAACTTGTGCCTTCGCGCATCCATTTTCGTGTCGACATCCTTTGCTGTGCGCCCTTAACCTGCACCTTGACGCATCCATTTTCGTGTTGACCATCCTTTGTTCCCTTAACCTATGCCTTGGCGTAATAAACATCGGGCTTTGAGTTTCTTTGATTTCCATATTCTTCTGCTTGTCTATATCTACCCGGGGGGAAAGATATTTACAACACAAGGATGATGCTTTATTAAGGGGAGGAGAATGTAATGCCCCATTCAATGTTACCCTAGTTCTTGACCTAATGACCCTATTGCTAAGCATGGGAAGGTTGTGTGCGTGCTCCCGTTGACCATTAGTTGACTCCATCTTTGTCGCAGTGAAGATTTCACACCCTCCCTCTCCTTCTTTCCTTCTCAATTCATATTCGGCACCTCCAACTATGGACCTTGTAGCGTCCCATATGATTACCCTATTCAAGCGAAATCTTGTTCTCACTTCTTCATGCTTGCCTAGTTGTCATCATTAATATGATTAATTATTATTATTTTTTAGCCGTAAAATCATTAAAATAATGTTAATAATAATATTATAATTTAAATTTTCAATTGATGATCATTGGTTTTGAGTGTCAATTTTTATCAATATTGTTATTGATTACCTTTAAACTATTTTATTTTAATGTTGATTGCTCTCGTGCCCGAGCCTCCTTTTGCACAAAAGAGGAGGAGCTTGTCATTAGTAGCACCTTTATTTAGGATTTGGTGCTTGTGTTTAATGTTTAATGTTTAATGTTTCCTCCTCAGTTGTTTAGGCATCATGCATTCTTTGTAAATATAGATTTCGTTGATAAAAAAAATTCTTTGTTCATGTGGAAGCATCCACCCACCCCCCACTAATTACTCTTTCCTACTGGCCTCATACACTTATTTTATTTTGTTTAAAAGATCTGGCCATTAGTAATGCGTGGAGGGAAAATACCTACCACTTCTTTATTTTTTTAAGGCAAGACGTGCTGGTTTTTGCTTTGGTTTGAATGTCATGTTGGGGGAGGGTTTTCCACCAGTCCTTCTTAACTACTTTTCAACCACTTCCAACCTATTTAAACTTTATGACCTGCTCTACCTTTTTTGACTTCCTCATGCCATGTTTTAACGCATTTTGGGGGAAGGGAATTCCTGATCTGAGAGTTTATTGATTGGTTTATAACAAGTTTCATTTAATGATGCACTAGTTCCATTTTTTGGCTGAAGATGTTATTTCCTGGAAGCATGGGTTTCCCTGGTGAAGGACTGCATTGGAGGTTGTGGAGAAGCCTTTAATACTTATATATTTGTTTTGTTGGGTGCCTGTTGTGCATATCCTGCAATTGTGGCATCTCCTAAGACCACATATCTTTGAGGCACTTTGTCAGGTATTTCACCTCCCTCTTATATTTTCTCTTCCACATTTTGCATACAATCCAAGGTGTTGCAACTAAAAGGTTGGTTGAGGAGGTTGGAAACCGATTTGTTTGTCTTATATGGTGGAATCAGGGCCATAGAACAAGCCCTTTTCGTGTAAAAATTTC
Organism: Taxus chinensis; assembly: GCA_019776745.2. NCBI lineage: Eukaryota > Viridiplantae > Streptophyta > Pinopsida > Cupressales > Taxaceae > Taxus > Taxus chinensis. The sequence continues at coordinate 543,499,828 of CM034155.1, forward strand.
TATCATTTCCATTCTAGAGACCACATTTCCTTCTGGATATTGAAAATCAATGTTTTGGGGGACTCCATATAGTAGCCGTAACCTGACTGTGCCATACTTGGACGTGAGATGAGTGTGGACCACCTAACAAGCTGGATGACAGTGGAGCTGGCTTGAGGTGCTATTGTAGACCCTGTTCAGAGTGTGCCTATCTTGTAAGAGTGACCCCATGTTGAGGACAGTGAATTTTAGAAGGTGTTGCATCTGTTTGAGCCCTGTTTCGACGTGGCTGTTTGAGTAAGCTCCATTTAGGCATGTTAAGCCTAAACTCTACAAGTTTTTGCCACCATTTCTATAATCCCATGAAATGTATGTTCTCTTCCTGAATGGTGTCTTGGAGTGTTTTTGTTTGTGGTTAGTTATTGTTTTATTTTGGGAAAATTCAAAAGGTAAGGTTTTCTGATTTTCTTTGGCTGAAAATCTTGAAGTTTTTGTGATGGAAGTAAAAGTAAAAATTCATTGATATCTCATTATCAAGCATGGTTTACTTTTCTCTCATTTTGGTTATTTATTTTCACAGTAATTTGGGTATTTTCTTTGAGTAAATCCTTTGAGGGATGATCACTTATTTTTTAGATTTATTTTATGATTTAAATACTTTTGAGTTTTATTGGTAATCTGTTGCAAAAAAAACATTCCTTTGAAATTGACTATGTGGGTTTGAGTCTTGCATTAAATAATGTATATTTTTTTGGGGTGTTTTGGGTAAATACTTAAATTGGGGATATGGTGTCAAATTTGGTTCTTTCTCGATATGGAATTCTGTGTGGTTTTGGTTACTAAATAATTTTCCCCTTACTATAAGTTGTGACATTTGAGTTTCCATTAGTGGATGAAGGAGTGTTTGAGTAGAACTCTTCTCACCTTTAGTTACAGGAACAAGGTGCCTAGTAGTAGTATTGTATGGCATTAATTCTTGGATGTTAAATTATAATTGAATTCCCTTATTAATTTGGAACCCTATTGTTGGTGCTCAAAATTGTCTCTCCCCATTTTTTCCTTTGAAAATTTATTGATTTACGGCCTCTGTGATTTTCTGCTTCCGCTGTGTTGTGATTTTTTAGTCTATGTTGCTATTTTTAGTCAGCCCCTGGCTCAAAGATCATGTATGGGTCCATGTTTGTCTCCTCGTTTCTTTGTTCCTCTGGAAAGGTTTATATTTTGAGTCTCCCATGCTTTGTTCTTTCAGAAACTCACGTGTTCCCATTCTCCCTATTTCCCAAAGTCAGGATCTGTTGTCCTTGATGTTTCTATGCTAAATACTTGAAGAAGAATGAATTGATGTGTCCCTGAAGAACGTATTTAAGCCTTGTAACATTTCTAAACTTTTTTTCCTTGAAAAAAATTTCATTCCCAGGCTCAAAAGGTCATTTTTCTATATTTTATGATTTGACGGGTGTTTCTCCTGGTTAAATTTGACATCCTTGCATCTACAAGGGACGTGGCACCTTTTGGTTGGACGCAACTCAGCTAGGTACTTAGAAAAAATTCATGGAAAGCCTTAACTCAAAAATTTGGCCACGTGGAGGCACGATGCTCATTTGAAGATCTACTTTTTGGTTTAGTTTTGGAGTAGTGCCAGGAGGACACATGGAGGGTTACGCTGCTTTGCCTAGACTTAGAAAAACATTTATACAGTTGGTATAGTTTGGCAGAATAGGACATGTGGTGAGCTCACACTCATTCAGGGTCTCTAATTTGGGCACCATCTTGAAGTTGCGCCAAGGAGACATGTGGAGGAACCACGCATGTTCGGGGACCAGTCCTTGAGTGAGATTTTAAAGAAGCGCCAGGATGACACGTGGAGGCCTCCGGTCACTTTGCATTTTGCTCGAACTTTTCAACGAGCCAAAAAAAGACTGCCTCAGAGCATGACACGTGGCACCTTCTATTGAGCTGGAAGCATCCAGGACAAGATTTTTCGGGCTAGAATAGGACATGTGAGCAGCTGTGCGCTCGTTCAAGGTATCAAATTTTTAGGACCGCCTCAAGGTGCGCCATGGTGAAACATGGCGGTTTGAAAATTCAAAGGGGCGTGGAAGGTGGACCATCAGAGGCAACTTGGATTTTTCACCCCTTAAGGATTAAAATCTCAAAATGGCTCGCAAGCCTGATGAGAGAAATAGTCAATAGTTTTGCCTCGGTCAACGATTGAGGTGCAGACTCTTAAGGGAAATTTGAAAAAATTTCCTTTTTGGAAAAAAGCGTCAAAAGTAAAAAGGGAAGCGTGGCCCCGCTCAAATAACATTTGGACACATGTCAGGATCATTTCCTAAGAGTGGAGCTATGGGGAAAACTTGGAAAATTTTCCCTTTTCCAAAAAAGAGTAAAATGAGAGAATTTGAGCGCAGTTCCGCTCGAATCACATTTGGATGCATGTCAAGCTCATTTCCCGAGGAGAGAGGTGTGGAGTGAAATGGAAATTATTTCCATTTTTCCAAAAAGTTGTAAAAATTCAAAGGAATCCCCCCGAGGTTTGTTCTTAATTTTGAATCTTCCGCATAGACAGCCCAAAGTCAAAGTAAAGATCAACGAAAGCTGTGATTCTGAATCTGATTTTGCCCCCATTTTCTCTAAAACACGTCTAGAAGTGTGAGTCTCTCATGATTTCTTGGTCTTTTCTACATGCCAAATAGAGAGGGGAGTTAATTTCGATATCTAAGTTTGGTGGGGAGATCTGGAAAGACATCTTTCGCCATTAAAATGCTCTGACTTTCGTGCCCAATTAGATTTTCTATTTTTCTTCTAACAAAACAAGCAAAGCAGCCAAATTTGATAGATTAGGGGCGGAAGTGTTTGGTAAATTGAAGAGAGAGTGATCTACTAGAGGGAGGAGTTGAATGCGGGAGATATTCAATGCGATCTACCCCCTTGAACATCTTGGAGACTTCTTACAGATCTGATTCTGAGAATCACGATCAAGAATCATGGCGAGCATTGGTAACATTTAAGGTCTATTTGTCTTTTGAGGGAGGAATGGGCTCTATTGTAAAGGTTATAAATGGCACAATTTTTTTGTGTAAATGGTTGGGAGTTTTTGGTCAAAAAGTCAGAGGACTGAATTTTTTTAGCAAGAGGAAAGCTTGACTAGAGCCCATCCTTTTTTGAGAAGCCATCCTAAGAATCCTAGGTATATCTCTCTTTGTGTCATTAAGTTAAATCGTGTCAAGGTGGTTGTAAGTGTACAACCATTAAAAAGCTTTGAGATTGTTCTACGAAACTTTTCCGCTGCTGATAGATTTGATCAAACTTCGAGTTATTTACTGTGTTAATCTTGAGATAAATGTGTATAATATTTCATCTCCTGAATGCAGGCAAGTAGATTTTCTTATTTTTGTTGCAATATTGTACCAACATATGGTCTCAATCCTTATGAAAATTTAGGTCTCAATCCTTATGATAGTTTAGTGGCATCCGCAATTTCATTTCTTAGAAGAGCCTTTATCTGGGAGTGAAATAAATGGTTTAAAATTAGTTTCCTTTCATTTTGTTGATAGATATTATCTGTAAGCCTCTAGGTGTACCTCAGGCATGGTTTGGTTTGAATCTAGGTGCTTTATCGGGTTCTCTGACTCGAGCCTTTGTGCATAGAATCCCATAGGCAGTATGAAAAAGTGCCAATCTGGGCCTACATTGAAAGCACATATTCTAGTTAAAGAAACATTTTTTTACTTTTGTGGCATTTTGTTGTTTGAATCTTTCCATTTTACATGATCTCGCAAGGATCTAGTGAATCAAGCGCATCCTGTCTCCCCTCCCACCTGATTTTTTTATTTAAAAACAACTAATCCTACCCATATTACCCCTATGGTCTGCTCTGTATGCCCACATAAGACCAAAATCCATTTTCTAAAGTATGCAGGACAGATCAGGATTCCAAATGTCCTTAGTAACCTTTAGCCTTGTTGCTGAAAGTATATCCATGATCTAGATGTGACAGCTCGTGAGAGTCAGATTTGGTGTGTTTATCATATTATCCCCAAGGTTTTCTCTATGAAATTTATGCAAAAGAAGGATTTATCATTGTATCCCCTTTCAAATAACATAGAGGTTACAAAATATGTTCTCTTACCTTGGTTGAAAGGCACAACCTAAAATAGTTAGGATCAAGATCACATCCTTTTAAGGTGCTATCCATCTCTCCACAAAACCAAGTAACAAAGGAACATTTAGATTGCTCACTAGCTACAAAATGACATACATTTATGATCTAGATGCCTCTAAGCTCCCATGTTGAATCAATGTTGCTACTTGGCTTGAAAAGGAGAACAAATTTGGATACCAACACCAGAGGCACCATTTTCACGGACTATTTTAAGTTGCTCACACTAATTTGCCGATTCGTTTGCTAGTTCATATATATTTTTCCCGTCAACACACCAGTGGACCCTGATAAAACACTTCTTGTATGCTCCAATGCTATGTGCAGTTCTTTCAGTTTCCACACCTAATGCACTAGCTCTCATTTGATACATCTGGGTTAAGAAAGTTTAGAATCTTTTTCATCTCTATTTTCTAGCATTGACAGACATTTGACAGATCATATTTAGTACTTATGGACAACTAAGGTGGAAATCCTTAGTGGTGACTCCCTGTTGATTTTATTTTGATAAGGACAAGTGTCTTAGACCTCTGTCAAGTAAGATTTGTTACTAATATTTTCAAATCTAGAAGAAATAAGATCTTTCTTTGCTAGGGATCTTCCTAGGACATTGTTTCCAGAGCTAGGAAAAGAAAAATAAGAAAGAAGAAAACCCTGGAGCATTGTTGGAGGTCAGAAGACAAGAAGAGGGATCTCCAATGATGAAAGTGATCAGCCTATCATTGAAGATTGCCATTCAAGTGACTCTAAATAAGGTATCCTCTTTGTGGAATTGATGTCTTCAGATGGAGAGGGGCCTTTATTTGATTTTGAAGGGTTTTCTTCAAACTCTGCACCTATCTTTTTTGAGGTTGGTAGAGATTTCCAAGAGACAAGGCCTTTGCGGGGTCTCCATTTTGAAAATTATAATCTTGTGTTCCAAGGTCCCTCTGCCCCTTGTCAAATTTCCACCCCTCCAGGATCACCTCCTCGAATCAATATGGCTCATACCATACTTCCATTTGTTGTAAACACCTTTCTGACCTATAAATTTTGAGGGAATGGCAGGATATCCAATTGTAGTGCCTCAATATGTAAGGAACAGAATGCCAAATATCCAATGAAACAACACTATAACTGGTGACCAGCATCTAAAGCTCTTTCTCAATATGATGGAAGACTTTGAGATTGAGCATGAGGATGTATACATAAAATTGTTTGTCCACACTTTAGAGGAGGATGCAAGGGACTGGTATAAAGCATTAATAGATAAATTTATTGATTTTTGGGGTGAAATCAAAAATGTATTAGATTACAATATGGCGATAGGAATGACCCTATCTTTCTTCTATCAGAGTTTGAAAACATCAAGAAGAACCCCAATGAGTTAGTACATGACTTAAATACAAGGTTTGATAAAACTTTGACGAGATTACGTGTTAGGATAAGGTCATGTTATGAGTCATGTTTGATCAAATACACTGATGCATTTGATAAAAAGGTTGCATATTACTTGAGAGAAAAGAACCCCAAAAAATTGAGGCAGGCCTTCACCATGGCTCTGCAAATAGAGAACAACATCAAGGCAATTGGGAAGCCTCCAAAGAGGGAAGGTGTAAAGCTATTTAACCCAGAAAAACCCCAAACAAGCAAGGTTGCTGATTTGGAAGAAGTTATGAAGACTTTGGCAAGGGCTGTCAAAGAAATTTCCTACAAGCTAGCCTGAGCTGAGAAAGGAATTGGGCAGAGCTCACAACTCAACAAAATCAAGAAGGCCAAGATAGGTTTAAAAATTAGCAAAGATCTTATGATACAGGCATGATACCTATTTGATTTTGAAATAGGTAGTCCCAGGCCAGGGAGAACAAAATGGTACCTGATCCTTTGGCAGTAAGATTTGTTATGGTGGAGGAGTCAGATGTCATTTATTGGTGTGACAAATGTTTCATGCCTCATGCTCCTTGTGAAGAAGATCGACAAGAAGAAGAGGAAGATGATGATGAAAATGATGATGATGCCTGCATGATGGAGATCCCTGTAAGTTCACCAAGGGAAGTAAATTCAACTAAGGTAATAATTGCTAGAAGTGTTGCTACTTTTGGGATTGCATCCACTAGGTACCTTTTCTTCCTGCCTCTCATACTTTAGAAGTAGACATTGTACATGCTTTTGAATTTCCCACTAATGATTTGAATATTTGAGGGCATTAATGATTGAAAATTATTATGGAGGAGTTCCTTCAAAAGAAGATAAGAAACTATTAATGAATGTTGTAGTTACCCAAGAAAAGGAGCACAATACTAGAAGTAAAGCTTCCAAGGGGCCCCAAGCCAAGTCAAAATTTCCATTGCTTGCCAAAGAAACCCCAAAGAAAAATGCATCTGGTATAAAGCATGCTTCCCTAAGAAGAACCTATGTTCCTCCCCATGCCCACCTTGAAAAGAATCCCATTCCATCTGATGAAATTTCCAATCTTTTTCCTAGTGCTGCTTTACCCAAATTTGCTCCATATGACGTAGCGAAAGTTTTGAGCCAAATCAAAATTCTTTTCCCATTTTTTGAGTTACTTAGGATCCTTGAGCACAAGAAGAGGGCATTTTGAATATTTAGGATTCAAAGGGGAAGAGATCATACAAGGCATAGATGTAAACAAGATTGAGATTCCGCTTACTGTTGAAGAGTTGGAAAAGCCAAAAGTGCTGAAAGAGCCGGGATAACCACCCGAGGTGTATTTAGGAAATTCTTTAGTTAAATCCCAATTGAATGTGGATCCATTCTATCACTACCCTAGTTATCAAAGACAAGCTGCTACATAACTGTATGTTTGATTCTGGAGCTTCATGCAATGTCATGTCTCTTAGAGGTCATGAATGAGCTAAAGGGTATCAAAGTGAACAACATTATTTGGGAAGGGCACTGCCATGGACTCTAGAGAGGTGCTAGTGGTAGGGATGTGTCAAAGATCTAGTTGTGTAACTCACATCTTATCCTAGAAGGAACTTAAATCTTTATGTGGTGATTATTGACTATCTTGCCAAGTGGGGGATGTTGTTGTCAAGAAAGTGGGGTAGCAAGTATTGGTGGTAGTTGTTTAAATGGAAATGTCTTATACCACTATCCCCATTGAAGGAAACTTGGTGAAATTATATGGAGAGAAGAAGATGTATGTACTTGGTTGAAGACCCAAGTAATGCATCTTATGAGATTTTGCAAGCAGATGCTGATCTTAACAACTTTGTGAGTTTTTGTGGACTTCAGGTAGTATGAAAGTGTTGAAAACGAAGCTCCTAAGTATGATGTTTTTTTCTGGGAATTTAGCCTATGATTGCAACTTTGAAAAATGTTGTAGAATTTTACCTAAACACAATGGAGGGAGCTTCAGAGAAAATGGATGGTTTACAAAACTGAATAGAGAAGAAAAAGAGATATATTCCCAGTTAATGAGAGCATACCAGAGCCTATTGGCATATTAATACCCTAGGATGGCAAGCACTTGAATATTTTCCTTGATTATTTTATTTGAATCAAGGCATAATCTTGTGTATATTGTATAATTTGTTGTAGTCGGTTGTTTGTTCCCTATCTTTTGTGTATTTTTTCTCGTTCCTGTCCTTCGGTGACCTGTTTTTTGCTGGGTTTCTCTATTTGTTTTTGGAGATGGCTTTGTTTCTCTTCCCTGCAAAGATGACTCCTGCTGCCCAATGGATATTTTAGCACTTGGTCTACCTTTTGTTGTTGTGGCACTCATAGCGAGTTCCCATCCCCGAGTCTGAAGCCAATTTTGGTGCTCAAAATAGTCTCGCCCCCGTTTGTGCCTTTGAAAATTTATTGATTTGCGGCCTCTGTCATTTTCTCCTTCATCCGTGTTGTGCTTGGTCAGTCTTTTTTGCTATTTTTAGTCAGCTCCTAGGTCGAAGATCATGTATGGGTCCATGTTTGTCTCCTCGTTTCTTTTTTCCTCCAGAAAGGGTCTGTATTTTGAGTCTCCCGTGCTCTGTTCCTTCAAAACTCACATTTTCCTATTCTCTCTATTTCCCATAGTTAGGATTTGTTGTCCTTGACATTTCTATCCTAGATACTTGAAGAAGAATGAATTGATGTGTCCCTGAAGAACATATTTGAGCCTTGTAAAATTTCTAAACGTTTCTGTCCTTGAAGAAAATTTCATTCCCAGGCTCAAAAGGTCATTTTTCTATATTTGATAATTTGACGGGTGTTTCTCCCAGTCAAATTTGCATCCTTGCATCTACAGGGGACGTGGCACCTTTTGGTTGGATGCGGCTTAGCTGGGTACTTAGAAAAAAATTCATGGAAATCCTTAACTCAAAATTTGTCCACGTGGAGGCATGACACTCATTTGAAGATCTACTTTTTGGTTTGGCCTTGGAGTAGCGCCGGGAGGACACATGGAGGCTTCTGCTACTTTGCCCAGACTTAGACATCTTTTTTGTGAAGCTTGGTATAGTTTGGCGGAACAGGACACGTGGTGAGCTCTTGCTCATTCAGGGTCTCTGCTTTGGGCACCATCTGGAGACACGTGAATGTTCAAGGTGCCATGAAGACACGTGGAGGCCTCCGCAATCACTTTGCATTTTTCTTGGACTTTTCAATGGACCAAAGGAGACTGCCTTGGAGCATGACATAGTGGCACCTTTCACTGAGCTTCAAGCATTTACTTTCAGAAAACCTTGTCATTGAACAAGACACATGGCCAGGACATGTGGCGAGCCCACGCTCGTTCAAGGTATCAAATTTTTGGGACTGCAATCTCAAGGTGTGCCATGGTGACACGTGGCAGTTTGAAAAGTCAAAGAGGCAGGGAGGCAGACCATTGAGAGGCAACTTGGATTTTTTGTCCCTTTAAGGATTAAAATGTCAAAATGGCCTGTAAGCCTGATGAGGTAAATAGTCAATGGTTTGCCCCGGTCAATGGCAGAGGTGCGGGACTCTCGGGGGAAATTTGGAAAAATTTCCTTTTGGGAAAAAACGAGTCAAAAGTAAAAAGGGAAGTGTGGCCCTGCTTGAAACAAATTTGGAAACACGTGTCAGGATCATTTTCTGAGGGTGGAGCTACGGGGAAAACTTGGAAAATTTTACCTTTTCCAAAAGAGAGTAAAATGATAAAATTTGAGCATGGTTCCACTCGAATCACATTTGGACACATGTCAGGCTCATTTCCTGATGGATGGAGGTGTGGAGCAAAATGGAATTTTTTTCCATTTTTCTTAAAAAGTTGTAAAAATTCAAAGGAAGCCACCTCGGGTCTGTTCTTAAGTTTGAATCTTCCACATGGATGGCCCAAATTCAAAGTAAAGATCAATGGCAGTTGAGAGTCTGAAATTTGATTTTCCCCCATTTTTCTGAAACACATCTGGAACTGCGAGTCTCATGATTTCTTGGTCTTTTCTGTACATGCCAAATAGAGAGGGAGTTAATTTTGATATCTAAGTTTGGTGGGAAGATCTGGAAAGACGTCTTTCACCATTAAAATGGTCTGACTTTCATGCTGCTTGATCAGATTTTTCATTTTTCTTCTCCCAAGCACGCAAGGAGCTAGATTTGATAGATTAGGGGCGGAAGTGGTTGGAAAATTGAAGAAAGAGTGATCTACCAGAGGGAAAGAGTTGAATGTGGGAGATATTCGATGAGATCTTACCCCCTTGAGCACCTAGCAGACTTTTTGCATATATGATTATCAGAATCACGAAATAATCATGGCGAGCACTGGTGCATTTAAGGTTATTGTCTTTTGAGGGGGAAAAGGGGGCTCTATTGTAAAGGTTATAAATGGCACAATTTTTTCATGTAAATGGTTGGAAGTTCAGAGGTCAGAGTGTTAGAGGTCGAAGAAAATTCCCAAGAGGAAAATTTGACTAAATCCTGTCTTTTGAGAATCCATCTGAGAAACTAGGTATATCTCTTTTTGTCATTAATTTTTATTGTGTCAAGGTGGTTGCAAGTGTACAACCATTGAAAATCTCTGATATTTTTCTATGAAACTTTTCCCTACTGTAATAGATTAAATCAAATTGGGGTTTTTCTGTGTTGTCTTGAGCAAAATGTGTTGGTTTTAATCTATGAATGTATGCAAGTAGTTTTTCCTATTTCTTGTTGCAATCTTGTATTAAAATCCTGACCCAATCACACAGGTCTCAATCCTTGTGATAGTTTAGTGGCATCTGCAATTCCATTTCTCAAAAGAGCCTTCATTTGGGATTGGAATAAACGATTTAAAATCACTTTTCTTTCATTTTGTTGATATAGATTATCTGTAAGCCTCTGGGTGTACCTCAGGCATGATTTGGTTTGAATCTTGGTGCTTTATTGGGTTCTCTAACTCGAGCCTTCGTGATAGAATCCCTCATTGCTGTTGTGAAAGAGTGGTAATTTGGGCCTCCATTGAAGCACATATTCTAGTTGAAGAAACATTTTTTAACTTTTGTGGCATTTTGTTGTTTGAATCTTTCCATTTTGCATGAGCTCTCAAGGATCTAGTGAATCAAGTGCATCCTGCATCCCCTCCCACCAAAATTTATTTAAACAACTAATCCTACCCATACTACCCTTGTTTTGCTTTGTATGCCCTACAAAAGACCAAAATCCTATTTGCTAAAGTATGCAGAAACAGATTAGGATTCCAAATGTCTTTAGTAACCTTTAGCCTTGTTGTGAAAATATCTCCATGATCTGGAAGTGACAACTCGTGAGAGTCAGATTTGGTGTGTTGATCATATTTTCCCAAGGTCTTCTCTATGAAATTCATGTAAAAAAGAAGGATTTATCATTGTTCTTTCAATAAACAGAGGTTACAAAATAGGTTCTCTTACCTTGGTTGAAAGGCACAACCTAAAATAGTTAGGATCAGATCACATCCTTTTAAGGTGTAATCCATCTCTCTACAAATCCAAGTAACAAAGGGACAATTAGATTCCTCCCTAGCTACAAAATGACATATATTTATGATTTAGCTACCTCTAAGCTGCCTATGTTTAATCTGTGTTGCTGCTTGGCTTGAAAAAGAGAACAAATTTGGATACCAACACAAGTGGACTGCCATTGAGACCAATTTGTTGGCTATTTCATATCCATTTAGTGGCAATTGTTGGGGACTGTTTTAAGTTGCAGAGAATAATTTTCTATTTCATTTTCCAGTTCATATATATATGTCCCGTTAACACTTAAGTGGCGTCATTGCTGGGGGATGTTGTGATTGTAGTTCATTTTCAGACCACTGCTAAACATATCTTGTATGCTCTAAAGTGCCAAGAAATCTATTTAAATATTATCCTATGTTCGGGCCTGCGTGAAGTTTCAAGTTTCAAGTGCCTGTATGTAACTTTTCCACTCTCTACAAGTATTTGCAATAGTATTCATTGATAAATTTTAGATAAAGGAAGGTCAGAGCTTTCATCTCTAGTTTATAAGTGCATTTGACATAGCATATTTTAGTGCATTTGCACAACTAAGGTGGAAATCCTTAGTGGCGAATTCCCTGATTGATTTTATTTTGATAAGGACCAGTGTCTTAAACCTCTGTCAAGTAAGATTTGTTACTAATATTTGCAAATTTGGAAGGAAGAAGATCTTTCTTTGCTAGAGATCCTGCTAGGACATTGTTTCAAGAGATAGGGAAAAGCAAAATTAGAAGGAAGAAAACCCTGGAGGGTTGTTGGAGGTCAGTAGACAAGAAGAGGGATCTCCATTGATGAAAGTGATCGGCCTATCATTGAAGACTGCCATTCAAGTGACTCTGAATCAGGTAGCCTCTTTGTGGAATTGAAATCTCCAGCTGGAGAGGGGCCTTCATTTGATTTTGAAAGGTTTTCTTCACACTCTGCACCTGTCTTTTCTGAGGTTGATAGAGATTTCTAAAGAGACAAGGCCTTTGGGGGATCTCCATTTTGAAAATTATACTCCTGTGTTCCAAGGACCCTCTGCCCCTCATCAATTTGTCACCCCTCCAAGGTCACCTCCTAAAAGAAACATGGCTTTAGCCTCCACCAAGACCCCCATTTGTTGTAAACACCTTTGGACCTATAAATTTTGTGGGAATGGCTGGATATCCAAATGTAGTGCCTCAAGATGTAAGGAACAAAATGCCAAAGTTCCAAGGAAACAATGTTATAACTGGTGACCAGCATCTGAAGCTCTTTCTCAATATGATGGAAGACTTTGAGATTGAGCATGAGGATGTATACATCAAATTGTTTGTCCACACTTTAGAGGAGGATGCAAGGGACTGGTATAAAGCATTACCAAATAACTCTATTGATTCTTGGGCTGAAATGAACAATGCATTTAGATTACAATATGGTGATAGGACTGACCCTAGGTTTCTTCTATCAGAGTTTGAAAACATCAAGAAGAACCCCAATGAGTTAGTACATGACTTCAATACAAGGTTTAATAAAACTTTGAGGAGATTTCCTGTTAGGATAAGGCCATGTGATGAGTCATGTTTGATCAAATACCACTGATGCATTTGATAAAAAGGATGCATATTACTTGAGAGACAAGAACCCCACAAATTTGAGGCAAGCCTTCACCATGGCTCTGCAAATAGAGAACAACATCAAGGCAATTGGGAAGCCTCCAAAGAGGGAAGGTGTAAAGTTGGTTAACCCAGAAAAACCCCAAACAAGCAAGGATGCTGATTTGGAAGAAGTTGATGAAGACTTTGGCAGGGGCTGTCAAGAAATATCCTACAAGCTAGCCCGAGCTGAGAAAGGAGTTGGGAAGAGTTCACAAGGACAACACAAGAAACAAGGCCAAGATAGATTTACAAATCATCAAAGATACTGATGACAGAGGAAAGGGACCTGTTGGATTTTGGAAATAGGCAGCCCCAATGGCCAGAGAAAATAGAATGGTGCCTGATCCTTTGGTGCCTACTAGAGTTGCTGTGGTGGAGGAGACAAAGGTCATTGATTGGTGTGAAAAATTTTTCATGCCTCATGCTCCTTGTGAAGAAGATCAACAAGAAGAAGAGGAAGCTGATGATGACAATGATGATGATGCATGCATGATGGAGATCCCTGCAAGTTCACCAAGGGAAGCAACTTCAACTGAGGTAATAAGTGCTAGAACTTCTGCTGCTTTTTGGGATTGCATCCACTGGGTACCTTTTCTTCCTCCCTCTCATACTTTAGAAGTAGACACTGTACAAGATTTTGAATTTCCCACTAATGATTTTGAATACTTGAGGGCATTAATGATTGAAAAGTATGATGGAGGAGTTCCTTCAAAAGAAGATAAGAAACTATTAATGAATGTTGTAGTTGCCCAAGAAAAGGGAGCACAATACCAGAAGTAAAGCTACCAAGGGGCCACAAGCCAAGTCAAAATTTCCATTGCTTGCCAAAGAAACCCCAAATAAAAATGCATCTGGCAGAGAGCTTGCTTCTCCAAGGAAAACCTGTGTTCCTCCCCATGCCCACCCTGAAAAGAATCCCATTCCATCTGATGAATTTTCCAATCTTTCTCCTAGTGCTTGCTTTACCCAAATTTTCTCCATATGACATAGCGAAAGTTTTGAGCCAAATCAAAATTCCTATCCCAATTGTTGAGCTGCTTAGGATCCCTGAGCACAAGAAGAGGGCTTTTGAATATTTAGGATTCAAAGGGGAAGAGATCATACAAGGCAGAGATGTAAACAAGGTTGAGATTCCCCTTACTGTTATAGAGTTGGAAAAGCCACAAGTACTGAAAGAGTTGGGAGAACCACCAGAGATTTATTTAGGAACTTCTTTGGTTAAATCCAGCTGAATGTGGATCCATTTTTCACTACCCTGGTTATCAAAGACAAGTTATTACATAACTGTATGTTTGATTCTGGAGCTTCATGTAATGTCATGCCTCTTGAGGTCATGAATGAATTAGGTATCAATGTAACAACAACATATGGGAAGTGCACTACCATGGACTCTAGAGAGGTGCCAGTGGTGGGATGTGTCAAAGATCTAGCTGTGCAACTTGCATCTCATCCTGGAAGGAACTTAAAGCTTGATGTAGTCATTGTTGACTACCGTTGCCAAGTGGGGGATGTTGTTGTCAAGAAAGTGGGTAGCAAGTGTTGGTGGTAGTGTGCAAATGGACATGTCTTATGCCACTATCCCCATTAAAGGAAACCTGGTGAAATTATATGGAGAGAAGAAGATGTTGTACTTGATTGAAGACCTAAGCAATGCATCTTATGAGGTTTTGCAAGAAGATGTTGATCTTAACAACTTTGTGAGTTTTGTGGATTTCAAGGAGTATGAAAGTGTTGAAAATGGAGTTCCTAAGTATGTTATTTTTTCTGGGAATTTAGTCTATGATGCAACCTTGAAAAATGTTAAAGAATTTGACTTTAAACACAATGGAGGAGCTTCAGAGAAAATGGATGGTTTACAAACTGAACATAGAAGAAAAAGAGATATATTCCCAGTTGATGAAAGCATACCAGAGCCTCTTGGCATGGTCATACCCAGGATGGTAGGCACTTGAAGATTTTCATTGATTATTTTCTTTGAATCAAGGTAGAATCTTGTGTACTATGTATAATTTGGTTGTTTGTTCTCCTGTCTTTTGTGTTTTTGTTCATTCTGGTCCTCAATGACCTATTTTTGTTGGGTTTCTCTGTTTCATTTTTGGAGATGGATTTGTTTCTCTACCATGCAAAGATGACTCCTCTGCCCAATGGATATTTTGGCACTTTGTCTACCTTTTTTCTTGTGGCACTCACAGGGAGTGCCCATCCCTGATTCAGAGCCAATGTTGGTGCTCAAAATAGTCTCGCCCCATTTGTGCCTTTGAAAATTTATTGATTTGTGGCCTCTGTCATTTTCTCCTTCCCTGTGTTGTGCTTGGTCAGTATTTGTTGCTATTTTTAGTCAGCTCCTGGGTCGAAGATCATGTATGGGTCCATGTTTGTCTCCTCATTTCTTTGTTCCTCCAGAAGGTCTATATTTTGAGTCTCCCATGCTCTGTTCCTTCAAAAACTCATGTTTTACCATTCTCTCTATTTCCCATAGTCAAGGATTTGTTGTCCTTGATGTTTCTATCATAGATACTTGAAGAAGAATGAATTGATGTGTCCCTGAAGAACATATTTGAGCCTTGTAAAATTTCTAAACTTTATGTCCTTGAAGAAAATTTCATTCCTAGGCTCAAAGAGGTCATTTTTCTATATTTTACGGTTTGACGGGTGTTTCTCCCTGGTCAAATTTGCATCCTTGCATCTACAGGGGACGTGGCACCTTTTGGTTGGATGTGGCTCATCTGGGTACTTAGAAAAAATTCATGGAAAGCCTTAACTCAAAATTTGTCCACGTGGAGGCACGACGCTCATTTGAAGATCTACTTTTTGGTTTGGCCTTGGAGTAGCACCGAGAGGACACATGGAGGCTTCTGCTACTTTTCCCAGACTTAGAAAATTTTTTGTGTAGTTGGTATAGTTTGGCGGAATAGGACACGTGGCAAGCTCGTCACTCATTACAGGGTCTCTGCTTTGGGCACCATCATGGAGACAGAAGGAACCACACATTTTTTTCGACCCTTGAGTTTCATGAAGACATGTGGAGGCCTTTGCTCACTTTACATTTTGCTTGGACTTTTCAATGGCCAAAAGGAGACTGCCTCAGAGCATGACACATGGCACTTTTCACTGAGCTTCAAGTATTCAGACAAAACCTTACCAGGAACAGGACACGTGGATGAGCCCATGCTCATTCAAGGTATCAAATTTTTTCGGACCATCTCAAGGTAGTGCCATGGTGACACGTGGTGGTTTTAAAATTCAAAGTGGCGGGGAAGCAGACCATCGGAGGCAACTTGGATTTTTTGTCCCCTTAAGGATTAAAATCTCAAAATGTCCCACGAGCCCAATGAGGGGAAATAGTCAATGTTTTACCCCCGGTTAACGACGGAGGTGCAGACTCTTCGGGGGAAATTTGGAAAAATTCCTATTGGGAGAAAAGATTCAAAAGTCAAAAAGGAAGTGCGGTCCTGCTCGAATCATATTTGGACACGTGTTAGGCTCAATTTCCAAAAGAGGGTAATATGACAGAATTTGAGTGTGGTTCTGCTCGAATCAAATTTGGACACGTGTCAGGCTTGCTTCTCAAGGGTAGAGGTATGGAGAAAAATGGAATTTTCTTCTATTTTTTGAAAAAGTTGTAAAAATTCAAAGGAATCCCCTTGGGTCTGTTCTTAATTTTAAATCTTCCACTTGGACGGCCCAAATTCAAAGTAAAGATCAACGGCAGCCGAGAGTCTGAATCTGATTTTCCCCCCATTTTTCTTAATCACAACTGGAAGTGTGAGTCTTCATGATTTATTATTATTTCCTACACACCAAGCAGAGAAGGGAGTTATTTTTTATATCTGAGTTTTGTGGGAAGAACTGGAAAGACGTCTTTCACCATTAAAATGGTATGACTTTTTGCTCGATCAAATTTTTATTTTTTCTTCTCCCAAGCATGCAAGGAGATAGATTTGACAAATTAGGGGTGTAAGTGGTTGGAAAATTTAATAAAGAGTGATCACCAAAGGAAGGAGTTGAATGCAGGAGATATTCGATGAGATCTGCCCTCTCGAGCACCTGGTGAATTTTTGCAGATTTGATTCAGAGAATTGCGATCGTGATCATGAAAACCACTAGTAGCACTCAAGGTCTATATTTTTTTGGGGGAAAAGGCTCCCTATTGTAAATGTTATAAATGGCACAAATTTTTTGTGCAAATGGTTGGAAGTCAGAGGCTAGAGTGTTAGAGGTTGAAGAAAATTCCAAAGAGGAAAATTTGACTAACCCTGTATTTTGAGAATCCATCTCAGAAACTGGGTTATCTCTTTCTGCATTATGTTTTTTTGGTGTACAGGTAGTTGCAAGTGTACAACCATTGATAGGATTTGATATTTTTCTATGAAACTTTCCCCTCCTAATAGATTTAATCAAATTCTAGTTTTCATGTGTTGTCTTGAGAAAAATGTGTTGGTTTTATTCCTGAATGTATGTAAGTAGTTTTTCTTGTATTTGGTGCAATCTTGTATTAAAATCTGACCCAATCACACAAGCCTCAATCCTTATGATAATTTATTGGCATCTGAAATTCCATTTCTTAGAAGAGCCTTTATGTGGGATTGGAATAAACAATTTAAAATCACTTTTCTTTCATTTTTTTGAGAGACATTATCTGTAAGCCTCTGGGTGTACCTTCGGCGTGATTTGGTTGGAATCCTAGTGCTTTATTGGGTTCTCTAACTCAAGCCTTTGTGATAGAATCCCACAAGTTGTATGAAACAATGCTAATCTGGGCTTCCATTGAAGCACATATTCTAATTGAAGAAACATTTTTTAACTTTTGTGACATTTTGTTTTTTTAATCTTTCCATTTCCCATAATTTCTCAAGGATCTAGTGAGTCAAGTGCATCCTACCTCTCCTCCCACAAAAATCTATTTAAAAATATTTTATGCTACCCATACTACCCCTTTTTTGGCTCTGTATACCCACACAAGACAAAAATCCATTTTCTAAAGTATGCAAAACAGATTAGGATTCCAAATGTCCTTAGTAACCTATCCATAATCTCGACGTGAAAACTCATGAGAGTCATATTTGGTGTGTTGATCATATTTTCCCCCAAGGTCTTCTCTATAAAATTTATGTCGAAGAAAGGTAAATGTATCCCCTTTCAAATAACAGAGGTTACAAAATAGGTTCTCTTACCTTGGTTGAAAGGCACAACCTAAAATAGTTAGGATAAGATCATAGCCTTTTAAGGTGCTATCCATCTCTCCACAAATCCAAGTGACAAAGGGACAATTAGATTCCTCCCTGGCTACAAAACAAGATATATTTGTTATCTAGCTACCTCTAAGCTCCTTGTTGAATATGTGTTGCTTCTTGGCTTGAATAGGAGAAATTTTTTTGATACCAACACCTATGATTCAACCTTCCTTCACATGAGAAGAATAGTACAAGTGATACATAGCGTTTTATTTGTTATTATTCTATTAGATGATTGAGACTATTTTGATAAGAGGTATTAATGATCTCCTTTTTCAAACTCAATCTGAGTTGAGTGTCCTGAAGATGTTTTTTTCATAAGTAAAAAGAATTATCAAAAATTTTGGGAACATGTGGAGGACAATTTAGTCTTATTGATGAAGCTGTATAAATATGTTGCCCCTTAAGTATTGTTCTAACAGAACTTGAATAATATCTGCTTGCATGGATTTGTTTTACCTATCCAATGTTGTGTGATTAATTCACATGCATGCTCGTACGCACACATATAAAGTGGAAAAGTGGAAAATAAATACATTGGTAGTTAACATATTACCTGTCCTAATAGAGACTCAATAAGAAGTGAGTCAATTAGCTTTCTCTCTCTCTTTATAAAATTTAAGGGTGGTATTTATTATTGTTTTGTACATAGTGACTAGACTTTAAGGTTATTGTTGGGGGGTTTTGTCAATTAGTGGAAAATATAAGAAAATTGGATTAGCGCTTGTTGAGTGACCTTAATGGATTATAGGAATTCTAAGAATAGTTTAGCATTTCTTGGTTAATGTTGTTACTTTTTTTTCCCTAGTCATGGATCCATAGAATTATTTTGTCTCTTGGGTTCGTATACCATGTCGAATACTAATGATGTAACTATGTATAGTTTTCAAAAAAGGAGTAATGGTAAGGTTTTCTCATGAGTTAAAAAAGTTGTGTTGTGAACCCTTCTTCGACATAGTTACAATGAAATTTTAAATTTTTTAAGAAGGGTGGGTAATCCTTGTAAAATTTCTTTATGAGTGAACTAATATAGATGTTACCTACTTGATAACAATAAATTCCATAAGTGATCAAATAGGGAACTATCCCTAGCTAAACTAATGAACATTATCTTTTTTTTGGGTGAATTCTTAAATGACCATGAGGTGAAATCAATGGTGATATTTTAGAAGATAATAAGATTTAATAAGTATGAGGAAATAGTTTACAAACCATGCAATCCATCTCTCAGTTGTTTGCAAGGTAAATTTTCTTCTTTTGTAAATCTCATCCAGTGAAGCCTAAGTGAAACCTTTAATCATTCTGGATAAATTCTCAAGCTTTAATAAAATCCTAGTTGATAAGTGGTTTGAGCTTTCATCCATTATTGAAATAGAGCATTCGTTTCATGATATTATCAAATGTTATCTTACTGTTGCAATGGGTAGTCATAGCATGCTCAATTCTCGTGAACTGACTCAAGTTAATACTTGTGCAGATGGCTTGTGCGTGTTGATAAAGGAAATAGTTGAGAAGGTTTCATCGGGTTGATTTATTAATTTTCTTGTTCAAATGTCAAATGTGTTGTAAATCTTGTAATGGTGCTTGCAAAGGAGGTTTAGAAGGCCTCTTGCTTTGGATTATCAGTAATTATGAAATTAAGTTGTCTTGTCATTTTGTAGTGAAACTTGTAATTATCTATGTGAGGAGTAAAAATCGATCATCACCTTGTTATGTGTATTTCTTTACAATATTATTATAGTCGTGAAATTTTTTTGAGCATGGATTGGCCTATTTTGTTACCTTTTTGTTCTTAGCCAGAGTGCAATCGAATCTCTTGACACCTTTGGTTTGTGTGCCATGTTCAATAGAAATGTTATAATTGTGTTTTGTGTTCTCATTATATAACAGTAATTTATTTTTTCGGGTCATAAAAATTTCATGGTTAATAACCGTCCATGATATTGGTACCAATACTATTCTAGGCATATTTTTAGTGGGTGGAAAATCCTTTTTCTAAAGATTATCAAAAATAAAATACGACGAATACATAGATGAATAAATAAAGAAGATAATAATGAAGTTTTTCTTGGTTGGTAAAGTTAAGAGTCTTTAATTGGAAAGAAATTAGTTATCTACATGTGTAAAATAATTTACCCTCATTAACCTTAAACTATGGATTAAACTTTATTCTCATTATTGTGAAAAATTAAGTCTTGTGCTCCCATTTTGGGAACTTCATGTGTATCCATTGTCGAACTTAATCAAGATTTGCTAAATGAATATTTTACCCTAATCCAGTTAAAATCTTAAGCCTCATTAAAGGACCAATTAATAACTAAATAGATCATGATGATGAAATAAAATGACCTTCTCACTCTATCGTTCACCTTAGTAATTTGTAATCTTCTCTTAAGCGTGGTTAATTGTTGATCCTTGCACAAGGAGGGTTTAGTTCTTATCCCTATTGGCATTCCACTTCAGTTGAGTCTTAATCTCGTCACCTTGTGCAATGGAGGCTTGAATCAAGATTCAATAACTTGGGGTGAATAAGTAACCTTGTGAAAGATGGAAGGTGTCTCCTTTTGGACAAATGATTTTATCTAGTTTTGCTATTATTTAGTGGAACCTCTTTCAGAAAACTTGTCCTCAGGATAATTAGTCAATAGTATAAAAGTAATATGTTCATCTTTGTAAGAAGAAATGATTGAATCAATCAGGAATATTTTAGATCGTAAAGTCAGGTCTTGAATGACATTTTTGGTAAATGCATAACCTTAAAGAATCATACACTGTGGAGTGTACTAAACTGTAGCTATGTTTTGTGGTTTTGACTGCTTCATGGTGCTTTGTCATAGAAACAAGTGAACTATCCTTGTTGGGTATTGGTTGTCTCCATGTTTTCTTTGTGTTCATTATTGCGTCAAGTTGTTCGAAGAGTTAATTGTAACCTTTGTGACCACCTGTATTTTCATTCTATACTTCGAACATATCGAAAACAAATTTACCTATATTTTTCTATGTTGTCTTGTGTGTCTAAAATAAGGGGTGTTACAATTATTTTGAAAAGCTATAAAGGTTCATTATTATTCAAACTACTTCTACAACAAATGGTAGGCCTACAAACCAGACATGGGAGGAAAAAATGAGGGTGTGAGATGGTTTATGATTGCATGGCTAAATGATTACGTTGGACACCTGTAGTTTACATTTGATGAATGTGATTGGAACTAAGATTTTTTTTTGTTAATTTGTAATCAAATTTTGTAAAATCCGTATTATCTTATGTCATATTCTTAGAGTTGTTGTGGGTAATCAGTAAAACGAATTAAAAATCCATTGGATGGTGTGAGAAGTGCAAGGTGTTACAAAAAAATGGGGTTTTCTAAGAGACGTGGAGTTGGACTTTGTTAAAATAGGAACTTTGAAAGTAGGAACAGACATAAACCAAAGAAAAATAAAAGTGGAAAAGTGTCTTAGAAGATATGTTTCTAAAATATGGAAGCATGTGAATCATTTCACAAAATGTCTTCAAAGACTTGGCCTCATGGAGTGTAATAATTGTAGAATATTCGAAAAAAAATTGGTATTTTTAAGAGGCCTCCGATTATTTATTTATTCTGTAGGTTTTTTTGAATAACTCTAATAAGCCCACGTATTATGAACAACATGATCCTATGTGCTAAATAGAAACAAGTTACAATTGTTAGAACTCTTTTATTTTTTATATAGTTAGTGTTTTTTAAGAACATCATTAATTAATATTATTTTTTGTGAATCAATTACATATTGATATTATTGAGTTAATCTTAATTACACTATTTTTAATGAGAAGTGGCTATGCAACTTAACTAGAATCTAAAAATTTTTCTTTTAAAAAGTTGGTTTCAAATTATTAGTGTTCACTGGAGTGGTATTTATGTCCGAATATGTTCTTTATCATGGATTTTTATTCTTACCATCTAGGTTTATGGTGTTTTTGAAGTATCACTGGTTTATATCATCCCGTAAAATTTTAGGCAGTAGCAAAATTTACGTTACGGTTTTTTTACTTGCTTGGTATGATATCTTTTGCTTATAGTGTGGTAGTATCATCTTGTATCAGGTCTATTGTACAATTTTTTAATTGGAAAAAACCATTAAATTAAAAACTTTGAAAGGAAAAAAAACTTCTTATGATGTTTGAAATATGTCTTCATGGGAAGCAATCCCACAAGGTTTTAACCTAGGCTATTCTAGTGCTAAGTGCTAGAACTTATTGCTAGGGCACAAATAGTTAATACATGTCTTATTTATATTAGGTTTCTATCCCCTTAAACTGCATTTGTTCAGTATTCACAATGAGAAACAATGGGATTATGCCTAGCCACTTCAGTAAGGAGATGAGCTCGATGGGTAAAAGAGGATAGAGAGATTGGACTCGCTTTAGATTTTGGATTCGATTTTCTCATATTATGGTTAATTTAAATTCATCCCTACTTTTCCAAACTGTATAGCTATACTTAGGTGTTTATATTGAAGTGTTCATATGCTATAATTGTGGATTCAAGTTTGTGGTATGGTATATTTAAATCTAATTTTGTAGGAATCCATTTGTGCTGCCCATGATTATGTATATACAGGTTAGGAATCTTAAAAGGCTTAACAAAAAGTGGTTTTATTTTGTCCCTTTCTAGAAGACTTGCATTGTTGTTCCCCACCCACGTGAAGGGTTTTGATATTCATTAAATCATGGAAGAAGTTAGTAAATCTATATGCAAAATTTGGCGCATATGCAATGCAAATGAACTACCATCTAAATGCTTAAATGGAATGTGGCCTATTGGATCCCCAGATTTTATGGAAGACATGAAAATCCTCATGTAGCATTGAAACTGTTTCACCAAATGCAATTAAATGGTCCTCCAACCTGCTCATTTCTTCATTGAGCTTTGACTTTGTATAACACCAACATGTGTCTAATCCGATCACCTCACCCTTACTAGCATACTACCAACATGTACACGTGAATTGTTTGAAAAAATGCCTAAAACATATGTGGTCTCATGGATTACAATGATTAGGGGATATACAAAAAAGAACCTATTAAAAAGGCTTTGGAAATTTTCAAGAAAATGTAATTGATAGGTGTAAAGCTAGAAGCTACAATTGTTTTCAACCTCATCATAGTGACTGCCAAAATGGGAAAATCAAACTAGTATATTTTCCTCTTACTCAAGAATCAACATCTGTTTATGTTGTGAAATGGATGGAAACGTCTAAATATATCGGAAGTGGAGTGATTTTTCAACAAACTTTACATTTTCATTCTCTCTAGTGTAGTTTGCAACTCATGTGTAATTACTAGTCTATCTCATATCTATACTTTGTTCGAGATGATCTGATTGGAATTTTGTATTACTTGGTGGCTCTTTATATCTATTTCCTATGCAAAAGTATTTTATTATAACATGAACTGGACCTTGGATATCAACATTTGTCTTCCATACAACGTGCTCAAACCTTCACTGATTTTGTTTGTTACATTTCATTCGAGAATTCAATTTACCTACTATACCTACCACTCTTCCTTTATATCTTCACCACTTCAATTGGCACTGAGCATGAAAGAAAAGATTTCCATGACCTTATGAAGGTTATAAAATTCAATCACATTCACCGACCTATTTTTATTGAGTTTTATCATATTCTCTACCAAATTTTTGGGACTGGGATGGCAGGGGATGGGGGGACGTGTTTCTATGACATATTTTTTTGATGGAATTTTTTTAGGGGATGGCAAGGGATCACTATTCAAAAATAAGGGAAAATTTTAAAAATATACGAAATTTCAAATATTCATATGATAACATTGATAAAACATTCATCACACACATTATACAACCTTAATACATAGAATTGGATCTGAATTGAGATTTCACATAAGATTTATGCATTTAAAAAATAAGAGAATATTTTAAAAATATAGGAAATTTGAAATATTCATATGATAACATTGATAAACCTAAAGCATTCATCACACACATCATAGAACCTTAATAATTAAAATTGGAGCTGAATTGATATTTCATATAAGATTCAAGTTTCAATTACTATAATAATTATAATAAAATGCCCAAGGGCTACAAAATGTCTAAAACATAGAAAATCAAAATGAAATTCTAATGCTTCCCCTAGTCAAAATATGCTACAATGGCATCAAAATAAAACCCTGAGGCTGAGTCACTAGATTTATGAGGGATTTTCTCATCCAATAAAACCCTAGCCAAATTTCTAATCCCACTAGTGCCTTCGCCTAATCAATCTATGCGTAATATTTAGGATTAACATCCCAATGTATAACTAGAGCCCAACGATATTCAAGAGTTTTTTGATACTGAAGTCACAAGGCACTATGCATGACTACTAACTTCTATGCTCATCAAGAGGTAATCTAGTTCCTATTAATTGTGTGGATGATTCCATATGTGGAATGATTCCTCTCTGTAACATAGGAACTAGAAACCTGTGAAAGGATGCAAGTGGCAAGAATCCTCAATTCCAGTGCATCCTTATCATGGCATGTTTACCATCCATTAGGATCTACTTGAGCTAATGTAGTTCTATCTATCCTCATCTCTGGTTTGCTAAATGTTGGACCACAGAGATTGAACAAGGATAACCATTATGTCCACAATAAAGTGGAATCCTCATCATTCTACATCTTTCAAAAGGGCTTCATGAGCCATTCTTTCACCTCTTCATGATCAAATGGACGCATTCTCCCAGGACTTGTTGTGTACCATTTGGAATTTATAACATAGACTGTCATATGAACTGAGGTGTTCATTGTGTTCCACCATCATATCACAATGGGACTGATATGCTCCTCATAAAATCCCAAAGTAGGATCCCTACTACAAATGGCTTTCTTCATCTTCCCAAGCATATTGTCAAATGTTTCATAAATCTCTCAAGATTAGGAGAGTCTGTATCAACATATCTTATGAACCCCATTATAGGTGAGATATGGAGTGAACATATATGCAAAAAAGTTACCAAAAAAATAGAAAATATTAAGAATGAAAAATAAAATAATTTATAAATCATAAAAAATGGATAAAAATATTTAAAAATTAAAAACTATAATATAAATATAAAAAATCAGCAACTGCTTACCTCATTCTGCACCACCAATCATCATCGAGGATATTTTGTTTCACACTTATTCCGTAAGAAGTGTTTTCCTTTGGCCATCTATCCCACTCTTGATTAACCAACATTAATTATAGAGCCTCCTACACCTCAAGCATCCTCTCTAAAAAAATGAAATAGTTATCATATCTAGTGTAGACGAGCTTGAGGAATTCCTTCCTCGAAAAATACCTAAATAAAGCAAGTGAGGTGTGATGGCTTCAAATGAACATATGTATGTTTCTATCCTATGCCACCATTGCCTTCACTCTTGATCTATATTTCCAATGTATTTCAATGCATTGTTCAACACATGAACATAACATGGAGTCAAGAAAATGTTTTTGTAAGCACCCTAAACTATCAAGCCAGCTAACTTACATATGCGGGCTGAATCAGTTAGCACTTGTACAACATTAGAGGGCCCAATCGCCTTTATGGTATCCTTCAAATTTATAAATTGGAAGGTTGTATCATTCCTCTTTCTAGTACAACAAATAGCTCTAAGAAAATAATGGCAAGCACGACATGTGACAATGATATTGATGTGTGGCCGATATTTAATATCGGTCCACCCATCCATGATGATAGAGAAGCCCACCCGTATCCAAGTTGTCCTCATCTCCTCCATCACTTTACTCACCTTAGGATATTCTTTATGAAGTCTAGGCTGCTCCATAGTTTGTGTTCTCTAGGAGGGACATACGAGGAACGAAAACCAATTATATACTTGAACATTTATTTTAAGTAAGGGAAACATGACACATGAAATGGTATTGTATTGGAAGAGAAGAATTTGGCAATAAAAGAGTCATCTACTTCCCATGATTGCACATTGATCATCCATGCAACAATAGTACAATTTCTCTTTCCCTTGGTAGAATCCTCTCCCCTTCGACTTTCAACATCAATGGATTGGGTAGGAAATTGTGTACCATGCATAGTCACCAATGGTATCCCTTTTTTCTTTCCTTACCCTTCATGTGCAACCTAGTCACTTCGTCCTTCTCAAGTAATGTTATTTCTTCAAAAATATTACACCCTATCTAGTTATGCCCAAAATATGATAGTAAACCCATTTGTAGCTTCCCCTAAAATATTTGTTGCAAATATGACATAACCACACTCTACTCCCCTAAGAGATTTTTTCATTAGAAGCGACTGTTGTAAATTGTTAAAGAGTCTTATTAGGATTGAATTGACCTTTTGCACAAATTTTGAGGAGTTGAGAAGGTAATTCAAATGGATTATTTGAACCCACAGTTGCTACAACACTCTCACTTTCTGAATAAATCCTATTTCTAGTTCTACCTCTATGTTGCATTTGAATCACTTCGCCATCATTGTTCCTCTTTTTTATTGAAAATGCAACACCCAATTGCAATTGTAGGTGAAAACAAAAAAAAACTTCCCTAAGTCTTTGAAGTTTGAAATTTTGAAAAAAAATAAAAACAATTGAAAACTAATTTGTGTAAATTTGTAAAGTGAACAAAGGATGTGAAGCATACCTCAAATACTATAGAATTTTTCTCTATTTCTTTCTTCTTAATGTTGTTCTCTTTTATTCTCGATGATGTTTTCTTTCTTGGTCTTCTCCTTCAAAATATGGGAAATAACAAAATTCAGTTTCTTTTTTGTTTTAATTGTAATTGTAAGAGAGTTTTTTTAGGTTTAGTTTAGTCAGGAATGAATCTAGGAGTCCTTATGGGCCCCCACATTCCCTTTTTTTTTTATTTGTGTTTTTTAAAAGGTTTAAACATTTTTGCAATGTAGGGGATGCCCATAAATTTCTGGTACGGTCATGGGACTTGTAGAATTCCCTTGGACATACGAGGGATGTCTAGATGTCCCGTACTCCAAATTTGACGTCCCTAGGACATCCCCAACATTTAAGTAGATTGGGGGTGGGTAGGGGAAATATCCTACCCATCACTGAGTTGTTGAAACATCCCAGTATGGGAAATAGCCTAACATGGTAGGGGATGTGTCGTCATGTTACATAGGTTCTATCTAAGTAGAATTGTGCTCTTTTCATTGGTTTTCAAACTAGTAGCTGGGCATTATCATTTAGCCTGGAATTGCTGACATATTCAAAGATTTATAGAAATAATTTTCATTTAAACCTTATTGCCAAGATTTTAAATTAAAAATTCATGTGGGAGAATAAACTTCCAAAAGCTAAGTTATGTTTATTGATTAAAAATAACATGTAATTTGATTTTTTTATATAAATTAAAAAAGCATAAATAATTAATAATTTGGAGGAATATTTAGAGGTTTTCAGACTCAGGCGATATTATTATTATTTTCAATTTTAAAATTATCCAAATTTTTAATTGTGAAAAAAAATTCAATAACAATTTGTTTTCAAAATTATGGAAAATTTTGAATACCCAAAGAAAATGTAAATCAAATAAATATAAATTTCATATTAGCAGTGCCTCTAGTATACAATTAAGAGTAATATTATTAGGTTAAACAAGTGCGTCTATCACCTAATTGAGTTACAACAAAAACAACATTTTTGGCCTTGTACTTATACATCACTACAAATAAATAATGAATTTTAAACAATTTTCATTCCCTTTGTTACAGATTTACTACTATCATTGGATTTAAATCCAAAAAGATAATGCTTTGAGTATCAAGGAATTCTTGTCAAGCGGATGTCAATGATAGAGAAAATCTTTTCCATGTACTACTTAGGTACCACATTCCATTCTTCTCTAATATATCTTAATGGCTATATTACATACTTAGGTTAATGGAATTGGAAGGAAAGTACAAATGTGAAATAAAAGTTGTTGATGGAAAAATGATTGTGTTTGGCCCTCAATGCTGAAGAAATTAATGTCAAGGTTAATTTTAAAACAAAGAGTTGTATTGATAACGATTAATGAGATTAAATATGTATTGAGATATCTATTTTTTCATAATGAATAAGGTATTATATAAAACTTAAAATTTATCTCAATAGAGAATAATTTTTTTGCATACTAAACACTTATATACGGATCATTTTTTATTCTACATAAATGTTACAAACTTTATACATATATATTTATGTTAGAGAGTAATGTATTCTAAAATCCACATGAAAAATGATGAGAACGTATCGAAACTGGACCTATGAAGGAAATATTTAACTTAGAGGTATCGCGGTATAATTAGTATGAAACATATTTGTTGACGGTGGTTCAAATGGTTATATAAAAGTTGATTTTACATAGGTTTTGTAGATGTCCCTATATTAATATCTCTTTCCAACATTGTGAATAATTGATGGATAACATCATAGGATGTCATGAGTGATTGATATGAATAACAATTCCTTGCACGAAAGACCTACATTTGATATACTGAGCCTGTTTACTTTCTTGTTAAAAGAATTACGCAGATTCTTGAATATCCTTCTATAATGCTTAATTTTGGTTCTCCCCATACATCTTAAGCTATGAAGAAACATATCTACATGTAATATGATTAAATTATGAAGAAGATGGATACACAATTATATAAATAAAAAAAGTGCACATGCAACTAAACGTTTTCCTCACATGTTATTGGATAACATAGAAATACAAATCATCTCAACACAAGTGGGAAGTTAGCTTTAGTAAGTCCTTTCCCCATATTTTCACAACAATACAATAGTTTTGGAAATCATAAATATAACATTATTCTAAACACTATTAGATAATATTATATGTTAATGATTTTATCTTTTTATTGGAACTTGAAGAGTTCTCATAGGTAATTAAAGAATCAAAGAGAATATTAAGTAAACAATAATTTCAATGGCTCTATATTTATAAATTATATCACTTGTTTTTGTTAAATAATAATACTAAGTTTGGTTAAACACATTTCATTTTTCTTCTCATTATACAACCCATTTATCTAGGCTCGACATTGGTATAAGAGCACATGTTTTGTCATTATTTTTCTCCATTCATTTCAAGCTAAATCCATTTCCATAAATTCAATTTTTCATTAAATTCCTCTTCCTTATTCCTATTTGTATAACATTTTGTAATCTATCTCATATCTATATTTTTTTTGAGATGATCTGATTGACATTTTCTATTAGTAGGTGGCTCTTTATATATGTTTCCTACGTGGTAGTCTTTTAATATAGCAAGAACTCGAACCTTGGATATCATAATCGGTCTTCCCTATGATTTTCTCAAACTTGCACTAATTTTTTATTTTTTAAAAAATGGAGGTTTCAATTTACCTACTCTAATAACCAATCTTACACCACCAAGTACATTGATGGAAAATATATCATGGCCATGTATCACTTGTGTATGACAAGGTTCTTTTTTAGGTCCCTCAAGCCTTTTGCATATTATGTTGTTGACCCTAGCCATGTACGATTTGATCTAGATTTATAT
Source organism: Taxus chinensis (assembly GCA_019776745.2). Classification (NCBI taxonomy): domain Eukaryota; kingdom Viridiplantae; phylum Streptophyta; class Pinopsida; order Cupressales; family Taxaceae; genus Taxus; species Taxus chinensis. The sequence goes on from CM034155.1 coordinate 543,529,264, forward strand.
GAAACTCTTGATTAGTATCTGACCTAGTCTAGCTCACACCTGTGGGCATCCAACTTTTCCCCCTTGTTTCATGATAAGACACTTTGTTCATAGGTTCAACTTGACTTTCCAGTAAGTGGCTACATAGCCAAACCTAATTTTCAATATACACACTAGGGGAAAACTTGCTTTCCATATCTATGTATATAGTCTATATTAATAAAAAAACCCTAAAAACCCAATGTTTTTCATCTAGGGGAATTCTTGGATCATCCTTCCTTCTCTTCAAATATATTAAAAATGCAATTTTTTTTAAATAAATACAAAACATCCAAAAATATTTGCATCAGTCTTGCTTGGTAGATTCTATTGCAGGATTATATTATTCATGTTGTACATTAATAATCATGTTTTCTTAATACATAGTATGTTATATCCTTTTTCTATTCACGTATATTCATGTGGTATATTGCATTGAATGCATGATATAGAGATATTGTTACATGGTGCATGATGCTTAATAGTACTCTTTACCATTTATTTTGTAGCTACTGGGGGCATCCATATGTACACTTTCTCATGTACAGGTGCTACTATTCTAATCTTTAATATACTTTATCTTACCTCATTCACTTAGAATATACATCGTGTCGTACTATGTATTACTCTAACATGCTAATGGGTGCTTCATTTGTAGTATCTATTTTACAAGTCACTTCCAAACTGATCCCGCCTTCATCTTACTGTTTGTTTATTGGTTTACATGTTTTCTTTGTGTTTTCACTTGTTTTTGGGCTACGCCCTAAGTACTTGTTTAATTTATTATTGTTCTTGAGTGTCGTTAGTGTCTTGTGACATCATGACAGGTGTCCCATGTAAGTAGCATATTTTTTCCATACTATTCTATTTGTGAGATGTGTATCCTTGCATGTTTTTACTTATATCTTTTATGTTGTTTTCATGTTTCTTATTACTAACACTTTGCTAGTTTTTATATTATATTACTATGTATGTGCCATGTTATAGACCAGACACACTCCCCTATTTATAATTCAATAATACTACAAAACATGTGCACAACAACTTCAAATCCTCCAGTTCTTTGGGCCATATTGTTCATATTATTCAATCTCATACATGAAAAACAAGGTGGGGAAACTATTAGGTTATATCTCAACCTTAGAGTAGCTCAAAATCATGAAACATAATAAAAATTAAAATCAAACAAATGATAGGTATAAAAAATGTCTCAAAAAAAAATTAGGTCAAAAATCATATCGGGAAAAAAATTATAATAATGACCATAACGTATAGACACTATGGCACATTCTACACTCTTTTTCCCTAGGGGCAGATTCATTAACTTTTTAGTTGGCATAGTTTCTTATGCACATTTATTGGCTTTTCAATCACATTAAATAACAAAATACATGCTACAGTTTAGGTTATGGATGCACCAAGGGTACGTATAATCTAACATTAACCAAATACATTGTTTCATTATTTAAAAATTAATTGGGTTTGTATTTATTTTTAGTGGCACTAATGTGTGGGTTTTTGGAAGTGTCAAGGTAACTATTATCCTTGTAGGATTGACATCCCATTGCTCATATTTTAGTGAAGGGATGTGAAGTAACATTAACGCTCCCCATATAGTTCTCTTCACCATGTGAGGTGTATTTAAATTTCCTTATATTCTCTTTGGCACATTCCACTTGGCATAGATCACCCCCACTTCATTCCAACAAGCTCTAACACAAAGTTAAGAAAATTACCACTATAATGGTAGTGGAAGTATTCTATCCCCATCTCTCATAAAACTATGGGGTGTACTTTTTATTTTGTTTTTCTTTTCTATTTATATATTGCTATTTTTAGAATATGTTCAAACTTTTCAAGACAATTTTCAATTTTATATAATATGTACATTGACTACACTTCTCTCTACAGATACTTATCATGGAAAAAAACAAAACCAAAATAAAGACAAAAGTCATAAAGCACAAGGCAATCTGAGAAAAGGAAAACTGTGTAGTGCCCACTCCTCTTTGTCATTGATCTTACTATGATTTTTCGTACTCGGATTTGAGGCATAGACTTTGTTATCATATTTGATCAGTAGACATTAATAGATGGACATTATTAGGTTTGATTAGTATTTTGTTAGACATTATAGATATTTTGATTTCGGATATGTGGTAAATCATAGTGTGTATTATATGCATGGAATTACATTTCATTATTGATGATGATCTAGAGTTACCACTTTATATATACATGCTGAGAGATTGGATTTTGACATATATATTGTTGTTAGCCGATTCAACTAGTCTTGTGATCAAATTCTATTGATGAAATGATAGAATTGAAATGTTCTAGAATTATAAACAAGTGATGAAATTGCTTAATTTTAGAGATGATCTAGCTATGTTATTTAATGATGTTTATTGATATGTGTATGTGCATTTTATTTTTTAGATGTTATTGATATGGTCACGAGGCCAGAGAGGTATTGTTTTGATTTTACAAGAAATTCTAACACAACAAATAAAAGGGGATAAGAGACCAACAATGCAAGAATTTAGGGTATTGGCAACTGGTCACCTTGACAACTAATGTTTTTTATGTTGTTGGTTGTTGAAATTTTTTTTAGGAGGTCCCCATTGGGGGGGTGGCGTCAAATGTGACTTTGGTAGATGTGTGGGTATCCCTTTTCATTTAATTATTTTGTGAGTATGTAATTTATTATTGTAATTTGATCTACTTTATTATTATTAGTTAAGTGTTCTCTAATTGAGTTGATTAATCTTGTTAGTTATTGTAAATTGGATGTGACCAAAGTGGTATTAAATTTTGGTTGGTTTTCCATGATTTTATTATGGATTTGAAAGGATTTGTATTGGTTTAAGTGTTGTGTATTGAACCTTGCATGTCAAATTCGGATTTGGACTTTAATGGCTATTTATTTAGGCTTGTGGGACAAGTTAAGCTTGTCCCACACCTCTTAATTTCACCTACCAACTATAATAATGGGTTAAGGGGTAAAAAATAGACCCCATTATGTGTTTTGTAAGGTAAAAGGTGATATTTATTGCACCTTCTTACATGAGTATTTAATTTTGTCCTTTAGAGGTGTGGGTTTGAGTTTGTGTATGTAAGAGGTTTGTCATTTCCTCAACCACCAATTTATTGAGCTTTGGGATTTGGAGTTTAACCATGTGATGTGGAGTTGAGGAAAAGTGATATACACCCTATATGGAGCCACCTCATCCTCCTATTCCCTTTTTCTATTTATAAAAGTTTATTTGATCATTTTTAGGGTTAGAGGTTTTATTTTTCACTCTTGAATTTTTTAGGAATTTGTTTTTGGAGTGCTTGTTGGGAGCTTGGAAGATTTTTGGAGCTTATTTTTTATTTAAAAATATTGGATCTTGCGCTTTTGGATTGGATACTCTTGCAATGGAAAGGTAGGTACTTAACCCATGTATTTTTATATCTATGTGTTGTGTAAATGGTTGTAAAATAATGAATGTTGTGTATTTTGGTTTTGGAATTAGAATGGCCTTAAGGTTGTGTAGGAGAACGAAAATGGGCAAAATATTGAGGGAGGGATAAGATTTTATATTATGCTTTTAGAGGGAGTTTTGGGGTTGGGTGTTACACATTTGATAATAAGAAAGATCTCTTTTTTCTTTTTATATGTTTATTGAGGGAGGGATAAGAGTTGAGCGAGACATAAGAGAAATTGAGGGGGGGATAAGATTTTAGTTGTGGTTATGTGAATGAAGTTTTGGAGGCTTTTTTAATGTGGAAACCTAAATGCCTTGGGAGTCAAAAGTGATTCCCCATAATTTTTCTCTCCCTTGGCTTGAATTTGAGCCTTTCTACTTGGGAAAAATTATATGTTTGTTGTTATTTTGTATCATTCTTTTGTGTGGAAATTTTTGTGTAAATTTTTATTGTGGAAGCCTTGTGAAAGTTTCCATGATTGGTTGATACCATTCATTTCTTCATTGTTGGGGATCAGGGGCCAATGAAGAGGATGGCTTCTCATTTTCATTGGATTATAGGCTGGGTGGAGAGCATTGCCTACTCCCCTTATCTTGTTGGTGTGCTTGAAATTTAGGATTGAAAGATTCATGATATGTTGGAGCCAAAAGAAATACCTTTGAAATGTTGTTTCAATGTTGAAATAGTTAAATTTGCAATCTTGTAAATGATTCTTTCATATTTTTGGAAAGATCTTTTCTATTGTATGAAAATGAACTATGCTCATTGAGAAAAAGGAAGTACATTGTTTCTGTTGGTGTAGCAATTTTTAAACACGATGAGATCCCTCTCCACCATTAGTTTGAGCTTTTGGTGTGATGGCAAATCGTTTGGTATTAGAGCTAGGCAGTTAAGCGTGCCAGCCCCAGAGAAGTGCTGGGATGGGTGACCTCCTAGGAAATTCCAGGAGTCACTTCCTCCTAATGTTGTTGGGCCTATTGGGTGTATACCTGGCTCCATCGTGTGGGAGGGTGTTGGCGTAGCATCTGTTTAACATGATGATATCCCTCTCCTCCATAAGTTTGAGATTTTGGTGTGACAGAAAGTCGTGTAGCTCTAATATTAGGAAGTTAAGCATTTCATCCCCAGAGTAGTGTTGAGATGGGTGACCTCCCGAGAAATTCCTGGTGTCACTTCCTCCTAATGTTGTTGGGCCTGATTGGGTGTATACTTGGCTCCATCGTGCAGGAGGGTGTTGGTGTAGCAACTGTTTAACATGATGAGATCCCTCTCCACCATTAGTTCAAGATTTTGGTGTGACAGAAAGTCATGTAGCTCTGATACCAAATGATTTTCCATCACACCAAAAGCTCAAACTAATGGTGGAGAGGGATCTCATCGTGTTAACCAGCTGCTACGCCAACTGAAACCTCATTAAAATTTATATTATTGTAAAAATATTTATCAAGTTTTTTTGTATTAAAAAGGGTGAAAGAAGAACTTGAAAGTTTTAATTTGTTGAGAATGTGTTCCTATCAAATCAAAAAATGTATCATAGCTACTTGTGCTTTCATTTGGTAAAATTATTTTTCTTATGTTGGAAGAATGTATGAAATTTATACTTGAATTACCTTGTTGGAATGGTTATCAATCTTGTTGTGTAAAGAAAAGAAATGGTACTTAGTAATTGGTTGAATTTCTTTTCTCTTTTACAGCTTATAAGCCATTTTATATAAAATGAAATCTTGTAGTTGTTCTTATACACTATTGCAATGGAAAAGCTATGTACTTAGTAATTTAAGTCATGAAATGAAGAAATGACATGAACTATAACGCCCACTAAATTCTGCCACACGAAACTTGAGAACAACCTAGAGTAAGCTAGAAAAATTATGGAATAGTTATTTTTTTGAAAAAACATGCCCACAAAAAGGCTTCAAAAAACAACTATCACATTAATGTTTCTAAGTTGCTAAAAAAATTAATAATATAATTTCCCTTTTTTAATCCCCAATATAGTAAAATAATTAAAACTCTCATTACCTTTTAATAACTTAATTATCCTAAAGTATGGTTTAGGTTCTCCTTAAAGGTTATTTGATAAACAATTAAATTCCACCATAATCAACTAGGATAATTAATCCCATGGTTAAAAGGGTTTTATTTAATTAAATACTAGAGTTATTTTAATCCCACAAGGTTACTAGGTGTAAAAAAGTTAACAAGTCATCAATTTAGCACAAGGGTTAGATAAAATAATCCCACCCCTTACAAATTTAAAGTTCCCATGCCCCCTTAGAAAGTAAACCTATGCAATTAAAATTTAAATTTTTAATTTAAATTTAAATTCCTCTCACCCACTCCCCACCTACTTTTTGTAGGGATGAATCTCATCCCTTGGATGGATTCATTTGGGGCCACAAGATCAAAGGATTTCACTAACCCTAAATTTCCTTAAGAAAAGCTTATTTCTCTTTTGTGTGGCTTATTATTCCTTGATTTGTTTTGTAGATTGGTGGTGGAGAAAGAGGAAGCCATTACATGACATCTCAAGCTTTTGGAGATACAAAAATGTCTCATTTGTTTTATTATTTCATTTACACCCTCATTTAGGGTTTCAAAGCATTCATCTATTTTATTTAACTCATATTTTTAGGTTTTACCCAAATGGGCATATGGGTTTTGCCCCATTTTAGTGGTTTGATCAAATTTGGTATAAGTTTTCATTTGGGTATGATCATATATATGTATATACGTTTGTATACATGTATATATGTATATTTTATTTTATTATATATTTTTAAAAAATAAAATTGATTAGAAACCCGAAATCAACATTAATATATTGATTATAAAACTGTGTGTATATATATATATATATATATATATTTGTATGAAAACAAATTTAAAAGAAAACACTCAGGCCTTGGTTGTGGGTCATGATTACACAGTCTGCAAAGGATTGAAAATGAGTAGGTTTAAATATACTGTGAGGTTTATTGTAATGTGGTTTGCAAAGATTTGGGGGTTGGGGGCGAGGGTCACTGACCCCACCCCCCATCCCATTTGATAATGGGGTGGGGGGTGGGGTTAGTGACCCTCCCGCCAACCCTATTCCCCAACAAATATTGATTGTAGGTCATAGCCATACACGGGTTAAGCCAAACTCAATCCTTATTAATTAATTTTCTTTGTTAATCGTTTGTTATTTATTTCATGTCAATATATATATATATATATATATATATATATATATACTATTTTATATTTAATTTATAATTATTATTATTTTCAATAATAATAATATCTTAATACTAATATTATAAAGAGGAAAACATGAACCTATTTTACTAGCTACACTAAAAATCACACTTACAAGTTCCCTTTTAAAATGGGATGGCAATACTATCAAGTAATATATTATAATTACCTTTCACTTAACTCTACCCTTTTGATATTTGACTTTAAAATGAACTTGATTTACATTAATGACTCATTTATATACTCAATAGATCTAAGGTCTATTTTCAACTATGTAATTTCTTTGCACACTTAGTTTTAGGAGTTACTCTATTTTATTTATCAAGTAATTGACAACACACATTTAAGTTCTTTCCATATAAGCATGCAAAGTTTAACTTTCTTCCAACAATGTAAGGAAATGAACAAAAATAGACTAACTTTTCCTTTACATGCCTTTCAAGTAATCAAATCAAATTTACTATGTCTTGGCTTTTTATAACATACAAATTTGCAACCATTCTCACAACCAAATTTTACAAGATTTCCAATAATTTTTAAAATAAGAACTGCTAACTTTCCAATAAGATCTACACACTTGTATGAAATAGTAATTTGACTAAAATGTGAACAAGTTTTTTCTTTCCTTCACAATCTACAATACAATCTTAATAACTAATGATCAATACAACTTTTCTTCAAAAAGAATAGTACAATAACTCTTTCCTTTCAAATAGGAGATGTAATGATCTTCCACTTGAAGTGGATATTTTACAAGGGATTCATTATAATGAAATATATTTTGTCTTTTATTATTGCTCCAAAAATAAAATCTTCCACCAAGATCCATCTTCTCTTCACTTAATCACCACAACCAAAAATGGGGGAGAGGCAACACTTTTAACCCAACAAAAACTCCAATGAGAAGAAGAAGAAATTATTCTCATTGGCCCCCAAGCCCCAAACCCAAAGGAATAAGGGATGTATCAACACATGGCAACTAAAAAAATTCTAACACATTCACTTTCAAGAAACAAACACATAAGAGAGATAACGAAAAAAAATAAAAAATTAAACACAACAAATTCCCAATAAATGGCTTGTAAAATAGCCAAGTAGAGATAGAAATAATGAGGGTGCCCTTGTTCCTCCCAAGAGTTTGGATGCCCACCTTTAAAATCCTCAAAAACACAATCAACCCCAAATACTCTTATGCCTCCCTCACTCTTATGCATCACTCTCTCTTATGGCTACCACAATACAAAAATAACAAAGTAGAACAAGGTGGGGCATCCAAAACCCACTCCCTCCTAAACACACAAAGAAAATATTATGCCTCCCAACATATTTCCTCCCCATTTCCAAATCACAACATAACCTAAAGTCAAATTACTACCCAACACTTCATGTAAGGACATAATTCCATAAAATCTCATAACATAAAAGAAACAATGAGAAAAATGAGAGAGCAAGATCCTACCTTACCATGGTAAAGATACTCTTTCAGAGAAAGTCCCAAAATCTTCAAACACAAGCAAGTTTACAAGCACCCTTCAACTCCCACAAGCAAGCATCCAAGAGAGAAAGCTCCAAAATAAGTGACGAACCTCAATAAATAGAAAAGAGGAGGGCGATGATGTGGCTTCAATTAGGATGCAACATCATTTCTTCTCCAATCCACAACACCCAAGTCAAACCCATACTCCAAGGAAAATTAAATGGGTGGTTGAGAGGTATTACATAACTCTTACACACACCACTCCAATGCATACCCTTTAGGACAAATAAATAAACATATGTAAGAAAGTGCAATGAAAACTTACCATTTGTCTTCTGAAAACACATAATAACGTCTGGTCTATTTTTGACCCCCCAACCCATAGGTAGGGTCAATATAGTAATTTAAGAGGTGTGGGATGAATTTCACTTGTCCCACAAGCTTGCAAAATTGGCCATTAAGGCCAAATCCGAAATTCTAAGGAGAGGTAGAGTGTACCACAGTCAAGATTACAAGAACTCAACTTACAACACATAAACCAAAGAACCATCTAATTTAATAAATGAATTCTTTTATCCCATACAAAATTAGTTTATTAACATGATTAATTTACTAATATAGACACAAATTAAATAATTAATAAAAGGGAAATACATCGCTATAAAATAACATACTAAAATTAAATAAAGGAAATATAAAAGAATAACACACAAGCCCCCTTGGTCACAATTAGATGTAATCCCCCCCATGGGGACCCTCTAACAACAAACAAGACACACGTAACATAACATAAGTTTTCATGGTGACCATTATTGAATCCGTCCAGTAATCCGATGTGGTTGGTCTCCAATACCCTGTTTATTGTTGTGATATGTTTACCTGCAAAACACACAAAACCTCCTTCAGCCTCATGGTTGCATCAAAACATCCAAGATAAAATATATAAATATAAATCCAAAATTATCTACATATGAATTAAATCATCATTTAGGAAAGTAACATTATTATTTTCAATTTCAAACAACATCTCCATTCTAGATTTCATCAACACCAATAGGATCACAAGATTCTCCAACTGCTAAAGCCTACTCAATATGATGAAAATATTGAATGTCAAAAATATATATAACCATTTTTAAAACACATCATCATAAATATAAAATGTCTCTAAGAATCCACAGACACATCATACTATGAATAAAAATCCATCCATAGTCCAAGTATCTCTATTGTCTAATCATCATGCTAAGTCAAAATGATACAATAATATCCATGTATAACCAATAGTAATCAAAATCAAAAAATTAATAAGTGTCAAAGGGAAGTGGGAACTACATCCCCTTCCCCTTAGACTTGACTTCCTCCTGGAAGTCACTGGAATAGGTTTGGAAACTGGACTCATAGTAATGTACCCTCCTCCAATGTCAATCTCATCATACATGTCCCACTAGACCTAAACCTGATCAATCTCTCTGTCTCGAAGGCCCAGGGTCCTACGCTCTAAAATACGGATGGGATCCACCATCACTTGCCATTGATCTTGCACCTACAATGAGGTACAATCTAATACGTGAGAAGGATCTGCAATATACCTTTTATGTATAGAAATATGAAATACATCGTGGATGTAATACAAGTTAGGTTTCAATGCTAGATGATAGGAAAAATGAATGATATGATCAAATATTTGAAAGGGACCCACAAATATAGGAGCAAGCTTAGAACCATTTCCATAATGGGTAGGGCTCTTATGTGGCATGACATGAAGAAACACCTTCATGCCCACCTAAAAAATATGATTTTTCCTATGCTGATCTGCATACTTCTTCTTCCTATCCTGAGTCTCCTGCAATCTCTGCTTGATCATAACAACCTACTGCTCCATGTCCTGTAGTAAAGATTTTCCAAGAGAAACCTTGTCCTCTAACCTTTCCCTACTTAGAGGTTTCCTACAATATCTGCCATAAAGTGCCTAGAAAGGAGCCATGCCTATCGAACTCTGAAAACTATTGTTGTAAGAAAAATCCACCAGATAGAAATTCTCCTACCATCTCGAATGATGATCCATGATGTACATCATAAGCATGTCATCCAAGATCTGATTCACCTACTCAATATTTCCATCTGTGTCAGGGTGATAAGTTGTGCTGAAATTGATCTTCATCCCGAGAGCATACTGCATCGTAGTCAAGAAGTGAGAAGTGTACAAGTGATCGTAGTCGCAAATGATATTTCATAGAATCCTTTACAATCTGAAAATCTTATCAAGATATACCCATGCCACTGCACTAGTTGTGTAGGTGGTCTTCATTGGAGAAAAATGAGCTATTTTCATCAATTTATCCACCGTGACCATGATGGCATCATGGTGGTATCTCGATGTTGGTATCCCAACTATGAAGTCCATGGATATGGTGTCCTATTTCCACTCTAGTATAGTATGAGGGAAGAGGCTGACAGCTGGATGATGATGCTTTGCATTCACCTTTTGAAACTCTAAACAACGTGACATGAATTGATTCATGTCTCTCTATAGTCCCCTCCAATGGTATAACTATCTCAAGGTGGCGTGCATCTTTTTCACCTCAGGATGGGATGAATAAGGTACAAAATGAGCCTCTATCAAAATTTCTTGTCTCAAGCCTCTATCTCTAGGAACATATATTTGACCTCTGTTCTTTAGAAGGCCATCTATCTCTAATGTGAATCCATCAAATTTCCCCTCAATGGGTCTCTTAGACTCAATCTCTGCTTTGGCTGTAAGGTAGAGACTATCATGAGTAAGCTACTGCAAAATCATACTCCATAAATTTATACCCACTAAAGTAGCCATAGCCACATGTCTCCATCTACTCAGGTCATGTGCAACCATGTTCTCCTTTCCCTTCACATGATCTATCTCCATGTCGTACTCACAAAGAAAATCCATCCAACGCCACTTACGAGCGTTGAGATTGGGCTACGTGAAGAGGTGGTAAAGACTCAAGTGATCAGTCCTAAGTGTACATCTCTGAAAAAGAAGGAAGTGTCTCCACCACACCAAGGAGTGCAAAAATGTTGCAAGCTCAAGGTCATGATTCAGATAACTGATCTCATAATCTTGGAGTTTGCGAGACTCAAACGTAACTACTCTTTCCTCCTGCATCAAAACACCTCCAATTCTTGCCAAAAAATTATTTTTGCAAATGAGTAACTCACTTTGAGGGTTTGGAACTACATGAATAGGTGTTGTTATGAGGCATTTCTTCAATATCCTGAAGGCCTGCTCACATCTATCTAACCATACAAAATTCGTCCCTTTCCGTTGAAGGGAAGTGATGGGGTGTGTTGGTATCAAAATTTTTTATCCCTTTCAAGATGAGCAACATCACAAATTCGACATGGAGCTTAGAGACAGATAGCTTGTAATATGTGTCGTTTTGTAGCCAGGGATGAGATTTAATTGGCCCTTTGTCACTCAAATTTGTGGAGAGATGGATAGCACCTTCAAGAGGATTTGACCTATCCTCACTGCTTTAGGCCATTCCTTTCGACCAGGGTAAGAGGACCCATAGTGTAACCTCTGTTTGATGAAGGAGATGGAGATATCCTTCTTTTGTAAAATTTTTATGAAGAAATCCTTGGGAAAGTATGATCAATAATCCATAATTTAACTCTCAAGATTTGTCACTTCTAAAAGATGGAGATAATTTAAAAACAAGGCTAAGGTTACTGAAGACATTATGGGATCTTGATTGTTCTATATATTTTAGTAAATATATTTTTTTCCTTTGTTGATATATAGGGAAAATAGGGGTAGTTTAGGATGGATTCATGGTTTTTGAATAATTTATGTGGGGGATTGAGCAGGATAAAGTTGATTATACTATATATTTGAGAGACTTCATAACAATTGGAAAACTAAATGACATAAAGCTTTAGAATATCTAAGATATTCCTTCAACCAGAAGATGTGCTTTAATGGAGGCCCAGATCTACACAGTTTCACAATATATTTGAGAATCTTGCATGAAGGATCGAGATAAAAGACTCAATTAAACATCAAATACCCCTGGTTCCTCATGCTAAAGATGCACTCGAAGGCTTACAGATAATCTTTATTAACAAATGATAGTGAAGTAATTTTAAATTTTTTATCTCATTACACCATGAAGGATCTTCTTGAAAGGAAATCTATAGTCTGGTTCTGGCATCACTCACTTCACTAGAGTGTAAATGCCACTAAAATGTCAGAAGGACGAGATCATGTGTGATTCAGAGGGACTTTAACACAAGATTGCAATAGGAATAATAAAAACTACTTGCAAACATTCTGGAATAAATCAGATACAAATTGCTCCAATATTGGCACAGATTAACTTGAAATTTATTAAATTCATCAGCAAGGGAAAGTTTCTTTGATCATTAGTTTCTTAAAACACAGGATATTAATAGGTTTCTCAGATTGGTCTCTCAAGAAGATGGGCTCTCTCAAATTTTTATCTTAAGAATTCAACCCAAAAACTTTTTCAAGAGTATTCTCACTGCATTTATACATTTCACTTGCTCACTCATCCCAAATTTTCCACCCAAAAAGAAGAATATTCGAGGGACGTTTGCTTGTTACAAATTTTTCTCAGAAAGTTATGTTTAACAAATTCACATCCGAAAGCTGCTAGGTTGAATAATTATGAACTGATCATATTTCTCAAACCCTTGACTAATGAGTAGGATTCCATATCACAATGTTTTGGCATTTCTTCTAATCATTCTGATTCTGTCATGTGAGAAATCCCCATTTTAATCATTTTTCGAAGGCTCTGTACAACTAGATCTGATAGGTAATCCTTTTCGTCATCGAGGCAACATCTTTTTCATATTTAACACCTGTAACCTCCATCATTTCATCATTTTCCCTCTCTTTCCTCTGCAACTCTGTCCTGCATCCAGCTTCTCTGGTAATTGACATTTTTTCAAGTTTCTGAGCAATTCCAATTTCAAAATATCAACTTTAACAATTCTTGGACTCACAAATTAAGTTCTAAATCCATTCCATGGAACTTTAAAGACAAAAATGACAAGTAATTTCATCAAAAATGATAAAAAATAGTGCGTATTCACATCTCCTAGAGTCTTGGAGAAAAAATTGTGGAAAAATAGGTTAAATGCACAATTGTTGATTCTGCCCCTTCTCAACTCTAGATAAGAGTTGTCCACATGTTTTCTTGGTACAACTACAAAGGTGAGGTATATTGGAAATTTTATAAACAAGTGCGGGCCTTCCACGTGCCCTGGGCCTAAGAAAAATGCCTTTTATCCTTTGAAAAATTCTCACTAAAAAAGGAGCCAATCGAAGCCTCCACGTGTCACCTTGGCGCACCTTTGGTATGGTCCTCATAAGCAGAGACCCCAAAAAGGCTCAGTCCCTTCATGTGTCTTAGTCTGGAAGAGTTTTTAAAAAAAATTAAAGGATCAGCAAAAGGCACCATGTGTCTATGGTCCGAGACAATTTTCCTTGGCCGTTGAAAAGTCCAAACAAGAGCAGAGTGAGTAGAAGCCTCCAAGTGTCCTCCTAGCGCTTCTTCAAAATAAAATTTTGGGGCCATTCCCCAAACAAGTGTGGTCCATCCACGTGTCGTAGACCTTAGAAAATTCCTTTGAAAAGTTTAAGTATAGAGCTGAGCCGACGGAAGCCTTCACCTGTCTCTTCGGTGTAACTCCAAGGTCAAACCAAAAGGTGAATTTTTAGATGAGCATTGGCCCTTCACATGGAAAATATTTGAGTTGAATTGGGCCTTAGAGTTTCAAACTGCCCCTCTGAGCCACATCCAACTAGAAAGGGCCACATTTCCATGAATGATGAGATGTAAATTTGACAGGGAAAACATACCTGTCAAACCGTAAAATGTAGGGAAATCACCATTTGCACCTGGAAATGAATCTTTCTTTAGGGACAGAGATTTTAGAAATGATATAAGGCCCAAATGTGGTCCAACGAGCTGCATCCAATTGGAGAAGAACACATTTACACATATATTTGGGACAAAAAATGAGAGGGAAAACAAAACGTGACTGTGGAAAAATGAAGGAAGGGAAAAAACCCAAGTTTTCGCCCAAGTTACAAATTCTTTCACATGGACAGAGGAATGGAAAATAAAATCTTGATTTAAAGTGATCCTCGACCAAAGGAAGGGACTAATCATGGAAACTAAATGGAGGACATATTTTTCATGCATTAATACGGGGAGATAGAAAACACGAAAGAGCCCGCAAATTGAAGAATTTTAAGGATAAACGGGGTGAGATCAAATTGAGCACCAACATCGACTCTTACTCGGGGATGAGCACTCCATGTGAGTGCCACAAGAACAAATAGCAGACAAATTTCCGAAAACAAACCATTGGGAAATGAAGTCAAAGAATAAGCTTGCAGAGTAGAACAATAATAACCAACCCCCCCAAGGACAAATCGAGAAACCAAAAAAATGGCCATTGAAGACCAAGACAAATAAAAAATAGAAAAACACAAAAGAAGAAAGAAACCAAAAGACTATCCACTTTACAAATGGAGTATACCTTGATTCTGAGAAATCAATCAAGGAAATGTTTCAAATGCCTGTCATTAATAGGCAATTCAAGCATTTCCCCTTGTAAGTATTTTAGGAAGAAGGTATTTTCACCAATTTGAATGTCAATTGAATAAGGCCCCATCCACAATGTATCAATTTAACCATGCTTTCCCTTATCTTCATGCACACTATCCCATAATAACACAAGATCCCCAATGTTGAAAGCTCTTGGAGTCACCTTCTTGTAAAATAACTTCTTCAACTTTTCTTTGAACTTCACATGCCACTGATGGGATGCCCTTCTTTCTTCATCTAACTCAATAATCTGATTGATTCAGGCATCATATGGACTAACTTCTTGATCTTCAATTTTTTGAGTAAAATGAAATGAAGACAATTTCAAATGAAGGGGCAGCAAAGCTTGAGTTCCATATACCAACTCAAATGGTATTTTACCAATAGCTCTTTTCACAGTGATTCTATCAGCCCAAACAACAAACTTCAGTTGCTCACCCCACTCCCTTTTGTTTAGCTCCAAGATTCTTTAATGATCTTCAACAAATTTTTATTGATGGACTCAGGTTGTCCATTTCCTTGGGGATTGTAGTTAGAAGCATATGTCAAATTGATTCCATACTCTTTGCACATTACCACCAAAGGTTTGGCTCTGAAACTCATGGCATTATCAACAATAATCTTAGATGGCACTCCAAAATGCATATGATTTGATTCAACATGAAGTCCACAATGAATTTTTGTGTTGCTTTCTTGGTGGGGATTACTTCCACCCACTTATTGAAATAATCAGTGGCTACAATAATACATTTATGACCAGCACTGGAAGGATATGAAAGTTTTCCAATGAAATCCATTCCCCATTTCTTAAATGGGGCTTCAAATGACACAGGCTGCAAAGGAAGGGAGCTTGAAGCTTTCATTCTTCCAGAAAAATGTTGGTAAATTTCACAGTTCGTAGCCACTAGAGTTGTATGTTTCTAGGGAGTTGGCCACCAATAACTAGCCATCAAGATTTTATGTGTTGTAACTCTTCTAGAAAAATTTCCCCCACAAAATCCTCAATGGAGATCAAAAATTACCTTTAGGAATTCATCCTCAGCAATGCATCTTAAGAGAACTCCCTCTGGGTTCTTCCAAGCTAACCCAAAATCAGTAATGACATATTTTTGAGAGGCTAACTTAAGAGCTCTTTTCTGATTTTTACTCAAATGTTCAAGACAACATAGATGTCTGAGATGAGAGATTATATGTTTGTACCACTAAGATCTTACCAATTTTTCAAGGACATCCACCCTTTCTCCATCTACTTCATTTACCTCAATAGATTGCAAGTTGATCTCAACCATAAGCTTAGTTAGGCCTAAACCTCTTATAAATTTTGTGGTTTGGATATTATTGTCATATTCTTGTAACTTGTTTTCCCATTTGCATCTTTTTCCTTAGACCTCCATATCTGATAAGATATCTTTCACCATGGTGTGGGGAACATAAGAAACAACTTTAGAGATCAAGATGTAAGGTCTGAAAACCTTTGTTTCTTTCAGCAAGGCAAATTCTTGCTTCTCCATGATGGTTTACTTCAACTCAGCTCTTTGCAATGCCTTACTAAAAAGGGAAATTGGTCTCTCATACCCTTCATCATCCTTCTGCAACAAAACAAATGAAAATTTGTTTTCTGAAGCAAAATAAAACATTTGAAAAGGCTTCTTGTAATTTAGAGCTGCCAAAACATGGGCATGCTGTAGTGCTTCTTTGATCCCATTGAAATCTTGACTGGAAGTTTCTTCCCATTTGATAACTTGGTCCTTCTTCAACATGCTAGTAATGGGAATGGTTAGCTTAACAAATTTAGACACAAATCTTCTGATAAAGTTTATTTGTCCAAATAAGGATTGAACTCTCTTCTTAGTTCTCAGAATTGGAACCTTTTTGATGGCCTCCACTCTCTTGGGATCAATCACGACCCCTTTATTTGATACAATGTGACCAAGTAGCTTTTCCTTGTGTACTCCAAAATGTCACTTCTTGGGATTTAATGATATGACATACTCTCTACACCTTAACAACATTCTCTCCGAGTGTTGCAAGTGATTATTTATTATTCTAGAAAACATAGTTATATCATCTTGATAAACAACAATGAAATCATTAATATAAGCAGCAAACGCTACATCCATTACTCTTTGGAAAGTTTATCCATCATTCATTAAGCCAAAAGGAATCCTGACATAGACATAAATTCCCCCAGGAGTGGAAAATGCAGTCTTTATTCTTTTTGACTCCTTTAAGACAACTTGATTATAGCTAGAGAAACCATCCAAAGTGGATAAAAATTCAGAACCAATTACTAATTGTAGCATATTCTCCATGTTTGGCAGAGGGTAATTGTCTTTCAATGATGCTTTATTCAAGTTCCTAAAGTCTATGCACAACCTTATATCACCATTCTTTTTTCTTACAGGTACTAAATTTGCAACCCAAGATGAGTACCTTATGGGTTCAATGATCCCTTCATCCCTCAAATTCTTTAATTCTTCTTGCATCTTCAAAGAAAGAAGTAGATTCATCAGCCTCTATTTTTTCTTGAAAGGCTTGGCATTAGATTCAAGAGGAATTTCATGTTGGAAAAAATCTTCCCTGTATGCCTTCAACTAAGAGTAAGACCAAGCTAGGTAGTCTTGATATTTCTTCAATAATTTAACATATGACTACTTATCTTCCTTTCTAAGATTGCTTCCTAACCAGATTTTACGTGGTTTTTTCCTTTGTACCCAGGTCGTGCTCTTCCACATCTCTTGAAAATGACATACTTCTGTTAATAATGCAATCAACATTATAAAAATTTGATTCAAGTACCAACAAACCTCTGTGAATCATGTTTGTCTTTAGCTGGATGATGTCTTTGCCAAATAAAGTTTCCTTTATTTCAGTAACACACACCATTGGTTCCCAATCTTTATTTTTCTCAGCAAAATCTCCTTGGTTCTGTAAAAAACCATTTCACTTGGGCATCATCATTGAAAACTTGCCAATTTTTAACATTGTTAGGGGAAAATGGCCTTGTTAGTATTTCAACATCATACTCACAAAATGGAGATACTGTACAATTTCCAAATCTAGATCCTGGCAATGCTAACTTGTCTACAACAACATGAAACTTTCTATCATGACCTGAAAAATATTAAATGAGTCAAACATTTCAATGAAATCCTAGACTGCATTCTTGTATTGTTTCATTCTCTAATTTTTAGTAGCATATGGTTTTCCAATCTGCTTGACTATCAGTTCTAAATATCCTTTGACAATGATATCCTTTACACCATATTTCCATGTAATTCTCAAAGCCAATAACAATGCTTCATATTCAGCAATGTTGTTACTACATTCAAAATTGATTTTGAGAGAAAAAACAAACTCTTCATGGCCTGGAGAAATAAAAACAATACCATCACCATTTCAAAACTTGGAACAAGGTCCAAGGAAAACCTACTTGTTGAATACATTTACATTAAAAATCTTGTGCTCTTTGCCATCAGCAAACCCAACAAATTTATCAACATCTACATCAGCATACAACACTTCATAAGAAACATTATTGAGATCTTCAATGAGGTGCAACATCTTCTTCTCTCCATATAGCTTTACAATGTTACCTTCAATTGGAATGGTGGAAAAATAAATATCCATATGAACACTTCCATAACTTCTTGCATCCCACTTTCTTGATAACAACATGCCCCATTTGACAAAGCAATCAACAATAACAACATCAAGTTTCAAGTTCTTACTCGGATAAGATGCAAGTTGTACCACAAAACCTTTTACACATCCTACAAATGGAACCTTTCTAGAAACCATTGCAGTACACTAGCCATAAGTTATTGTCACTTTAATGTTTAATTCATTCACACATTCTAGAGGCATATCATTGCATGATGCTCAAGAATCAAACATACAATTGTGTAACAGTCTGTCCTTAATAATCAGTGTTCTAAAAACTGGATCAACATTTAATTGAGACTCGACCAAAGATGTTCCCAAGTAAAATTCAGGTAGTTCACCTATCTCCTCCAATGCTGGTGGTTTTTTCAACTCTAAAATGGTAGGAGGAGTATTAATACTGTTTACATTTCTACCTTGGGTAATCTATTCTTCTTCTAATCCAAAATAATCAAAGGCCCTCTTCTTGTGCTCAGGAATCCTAAGAAATTCAAAAAATAGAATAGAAATCTTGATCTGACTCAAGACATGGGCAATGCCATAAGGAATGTATTTAGGAAAAGAAACATTTGGAGAAAGATTGACAAACTCATCAGATGGCACAAGATTTTCCACATTTTTGGCATGGAAGGGAACACCAGTTCTACTAGAGGCAATAAGGCCTTTTCTAGATGTATCTTTCTTTGGAGTTTCTTTTGGGATATTGGTGAGAACTGAGGTTTTTGGTTTGTCTTGAGGCCCTACCCCTTTGACAACTTTACTTCTTGTGTTATACTCTTTTTCTTGGGAAACAACAACATTCATTAACAACTATCTATCATCTTCTAATGGGATTCCTCCATCATACTTCTTAATCATTAGAGATCTTAGGTACTCAAAATCATTATTAGGAAGTTCAAAATCTTATACCGTAGCTATTTATAAAGTATGAGAGGGAGGAAGAAGAGGTACTCGGTGAATGAAATCCCAAAAAATTGCAGCAGTTCTTGCATTTATTACTTCAGTTGAAGTTGCTCCTTTCTGTGAGCTTGTAGAAAAATCCACCATGCATGCATCATCATCAGTGTTATCATCATCATCATCTTCTTCAACTTTCTAATCTACTTCTCATGGAGGGTGGGGTAAGAAACGTTTGTCACACCAATAAATTTCATTTGTTTCTTCAACTACAAAAACTCTGACATTTAGAGGATTAGGCACTACTCTATTTTCCCTAGCTTGGGGTTGTCTACCTCTCGTGGGTCCTTTACCTCTATCATCAGATCTCTCATCATTTCTAGGATGATTTGCAAATCTGTGTTGTCCTTGTTGCCTATGCTAACCTTGAGAATCTTGTCCAATTCCTTTCCCTCCCCTAGCTAGCTTGTAAGAGATTTCTTTGATAGCTCCATCCAAAATCTTTACAACTTCCTCAAGATCCACAACCTTACTTGATTAAGGCTTCTATGGGTTGATCATTTTAACACCCTCCCTCTTAGGAGGTTTTCCAACTACTAAATAATGTTGTTCTCAATTTACAGAGCTGTGGTAAAGGCCTGCCTCAAAGTTCTAGGGCTCTTATCCCTCAAATAGTAAGAAGATTTCTTATCAAATGCATTTGAATACTTTATCAGACATGATTTATCACATGGTCTCAAATTAACAAGCAATCTTCTTAATGTTTTTTTAAATATTGTATTGAAATCATGCATTGATTCATTAGGATTCTTTTTTATATTTTAAAATTCTGATAAAAGAAACCTAGGGTTTGTTTTATCTCCATACTATAATCTGAAAGCATTCTTCATCTCAGTCCAAGAATCAATGGAATTATCTAGAAAATATTTATACCAGTCCCTTGCATCTTCTTCTACAATATGGATAAACAATTTAATGTACACATCCTCAAATTCTATTTCAAAGTCCTCCATAATATTAATAAAGAGCTTCAAGTGTTGACCACCAGTGATTACATTATTTCCTTAGAACTTAGGCAATCTATTTCTTACATCTTGTGGCACAACATTTGGATAGACAACCATACCTCTAAAATTGATGGGACCAAAATTATTAACAAAAAACAGAGGTTTGGGTGGAGGCTAAGCCATATTATTTCAGGAGGTGACCTTAGAGGAGATGAAAAATGATGAGGATTGAGATGTCTGTGTGGTACAGGGATGCAATTCTCAGAATGACTACCCTCTAAAGGCTTTGTTTCTTGGAAAAATCTATCAGATTTGGAAAATATAGGGGCAGATTGAGAAGATTTTTTTCAAATACAAATGAAGTCCTATCTCCAAATGGAGAATTTTATTCAACAAAGAGACTACCTTATTCAGATTCATTTGAGGAATTATTGCAATCTTCAATCATAGGCTCATCATTTTCACCAATGGAGATCTCTTTTCTTGATGCATGATCTCCAACAACCTTCCAAATTCTGCTTGCTTCTAAATTAGACTCTCCCAACTCTTGAAACAACATTTTACTAGGGTCCTTGGTGAAGAAAAATCTTCTTCCTTCCAACTTTGTAGATATTAACGACAAATCTTACTCGATATATGTTAAGACACTTATATTTATTAAGAATTTAAATAGCATAGAGTCGCCACTAAGGATTTTCACCTTAGTCTATGAAAATGTACTATGAAAGACCTATCAAATGTTTGTCAATACCAGATTCATGCAAATCTTACAAGATCTGCTCTACTTTTACCCAAATTTGTCAATGATGATACAAACTTTAGTGAAATAACTATATAAGCTAGAAATATTGCATTTAGAACTTACAACTTTGAACAATTCTTATAGATCTGAAAAGATAATGATGTTTCATTAATGTATTTACACTTTAAAATTTGTAAGAAGCATGACCAGGGTCTATATGCGTTACTGATGGTGTTCAAACTTTGCACATAAATTCATTTCCCTGGAAACAGTGCCACGAGTGTTGGTATCCAAATTTGTTCTTCCTTTCAAGATAAGGAACATCACAGATTTGACATGGATCTTAGAAACAGATAGATCATAAAGTGTGTCATTTTGTAGCTGGGGATCAGATCTAGCTAGCCCTTTATTACTAAGATTTTTGGAGAGATGGAGAGCACCTTCAAGAGGATTTGACCTATCCTCACTGCTTTAGGTTTTGCCTTTTGACCAAGGTGAGAGGACCCATAGTGTAACCTCTGTTTGATGAAGGAAATGGAGATATCCTTATTTTAAACAAATTTTATTGAGAAAACCTTGAGAAAGTATGATCAATACTCCATAATTTAACTCTCAAGAGTTGTCACTTCTAAAAGATGGAGATACTTTCAAAACAAGGCTAAGGTTACTGAAGACATAATGGGATCCTGATTGTTCTACATATTTTAGTAAATAGATTTTGTTCCTTTGTTGATATATAGGGCAAACAGGGGTAGTTCAAGATGGATTCATGGTTTTTGACTAATTTTAGTGGGATATTGAGTAGGATAAACTTGATTATACCAAATCTTTGAGAGACTTCACAACAATTGGAAAAATAAATGACAAAAAGCTTCAAAATACCTAAGATATTCCTTCAACCAGAAGATTTGCTTCAATGGAGGCCCATATGCGCATGGTTTTACACAATATTTAAGAATCTAGCATTAAGCCTAAAGCTAAAAGACTCAATTAAACATAAAAAACCCCTGGTTCCTCACGCCTAAGATACACTCGAAGGATTAGAGACAATATTTATAAACAAATGAAAGTGAAGTGATTTTAAATTATTTATCTCATCACAAGATGAAGGATCTTCTTGAAATGAAATTGCAAATGCCACTAAAATGTCACAGGGACGAGATCCTATGTGATTTGGAGAGAACTTAACACAAGATTGCAATATGAATAGTAAAAACTACTTGCAAACATTTTGAAATAAAGACGACAAAAATTACTCCAAGATTGACACATATTAACTCAAAATTGATTAAATTCATCAGCAGGGGAAAGTTTCTTTGAACAGTCATAGAGCTTTGTCAATGTTTGTACACTCACAACCAACTTGACATGATTGAAATTCAAAACATAGGATATTGATAGTTTTCTCAGATTGGTCTCTCAGGAAGACGAGCTCTCTCAAATTTTTCTCTTAAGAATTCAACCCCTGACCTTTTACAAGAGTATTCTCATTGCATTTATACATTTAACTTGCTCACTCATCCTAAATTTTCCCCTCAAAAGGAAGAATATTTGAGGGACCTTTTCTTGTTACCAATTTTCCTTAGAAAGTGATGTTTAACAAATTCACATCTGAAAGCTGCTAGGTGGACCAATTATGAACTGCTCATGTTTCTCAGACCCTCGACTAATGACTAGGATGCCATGCCATAACTTTTTGTAGTCATTCTAATCATTTTGATTCTGTCATGTGATAAATCCCCATTTTAATAATTTTCAGAGGCTCTTTATAGCTAAATCTGATAGGTAATCCTTTTCGCCCTCGAGGAAACATATTTTTCATATTTTACACCTGTAGCCTCCATCATTTCATCCTTTTCCCTCTCTTTCCTTTGTAACTCTGTCCTGCATCCAACTTCTCTGGTAATTCATGTTTTTGAAAGTTCCTGAGGAATTCCAATTTCAAAATATCAACCTTAATAATTCTTAGACTAACAAATTAAGTTCTAAATCCATTCCATGGAACTTTATAAAAAAAAGACAAGGAATTTCATCAAAAATGATAAAAAGTAGTGCGTATTCATATCTCTTGGAGTCTTAGAGAAAAAATGGTAGAAAAATAGGTTAAATGCATAGCAACTGTTGATTCTTCCCCTTCTCAACTCTATATTAGAGTCATCCACATGTTTTCTTGGCACAACTACAAAGGTGAGGTACAGTGGCAAGTTTCCAAAAAAGTGTGGGCCTTCCATGTGCCTTGGGCAAAAGAAAAATGCCTTTTGGCCTTTGAAAAAGTCTCTGTAAAAAGGGAGCCATCGGAAGCCTCCATGTGTCTCCTTGGCACGCCTTTGGTATGGTTCTCAAAAGTGGAGATCCCAAATAGGCACGGTCCATCCATGTGTCTCAGTCTGACAGAGTTGTTAAAAATTTTCCAAGATAGTGTCCGAGATAGTTTTCCTTGGTTGTTTAAAATTCCAAGAAAGGGCAGAGTGAACAGAAGCCTCCAAGTGTCCTCCCGGCACTTCTTCAAAATAAAATTTAGGGGTCAGTCCCCAAATAGGAATGGTCCCTCCATGTGTCTCAGGCCTTAGAAAATTGTTTCGTAAAGATTTAGTATAGAGCAAATCCGACGGAAGCCTCCAAGTATTTCCCCTGCGTAACTCTAAGGTCAAACAAAAAGGTAAATTTTCATATAAGTGCTAGCCCTCCACATGGACAAGATTTGAGTTGAATAGGGACTTAGAGTTTTAAACTGCCCCTCCGAGCCACATCCAACTAGAAAGGGCCACGTTTTCATAGATGTTGAGATGTAAATTTGATGGGGAAAACACACCTACCAAACTATAACATGTAAGGAAATCACCATTTGCACCTGAGAATGAATCTTTCTTTAGGGACATAGATTTTGGAAATGATATAAGGCATAAATGTGATCCAACAAGCCACATCCAATTAGAGAAGACCACGTTTCCATAGATATTTAGGACAAAAATTGAGAGGGAAAACAAAATGTGACTGTGGAAAATGGAAGGAAGGGAAAAACCTGAGTTTTCACCCAAGTTACAATTTTTTTCACATGGACAAAGGAATGGAAAACAATCTCTGGATTAAAGTGATCCTCAACCAAAGGAAGGGACTGATCATGACAACCAAATGGAGGACAAATTTTTCATCCATCAATAAAGGGAGATAGAAAACACGAAAGAGCCCACAAAATGAATAATTTTAAGGATAAATGAGGTAAAATCAAATTGAGCACCAATAGGTGTGTACCCTGAGAAAAATCCTATACAAATATCTTGTATTATCCAGCTAAACGCATGAAACTACGCACCTCAGTCACACTAGTGGGTTCTTGCCAATCCATAATAGCTTGAATCTTGGAAGGATCGACTACGATACCTTCCCTAGAAATGATGTGGCCCAAATACTGCACCTTTTTCTGGAAGAACACACACTTCTAAAGGTTCCCATAAAACTGTTGCTCATGAAGACATTGAAGAACCTTTCGAAGGTGCCCCCAATGCTCCTCATGTGTACTTGAGTATATCATAATTTTGTCAAGGAAAATGAGCACAAAGTAATCCAAAAATGTCTTGAATATCCCATCCATCAACCTCATGAACACTGCGAGGGCATTTTTTACACTAAAAGGCACCAATGTGAAGTCGTAGTGGCCAGATCTCGTATGAAAGGTCATCTTATGAATATCTACCTCCCTGATCCTCAGCTGATGATACCCTAAACTAAATTTCTATCTTGTAGAATACTATGGCCCCATTCATCTGATCAAATAAATCATCAATGCGCGGAATGGGGTAATGATTATTAATAGTTATGTTTTTCAACTGACAGTAATCAATACACAAATGTAGATATGTGTTCTTCTTCTTCACAAAAATCACCGGTGCACCCAAAGGGGATACACTAGGATGGATTAGGTCTTTCTCCAGAAGGTCCTCAAGCTGCTACTTGAGATCGTAGTGCTCAGGGGTAGTTATCCAATAAGGTGATCGTGAGATAGGCTCTGTGCCTTGAACCAAATATATGTGAAAATCTATCTCATGTGGGGGAAGTAACCGTGGTAGCTCCCCTGGAAAAAAAATAGCAAACTCTCTCAAGATGTGATGGTCATCAAGGTATGGTCCACTAGATTCATTCTCATTTGTTTTAGTAACCATAAAAACATACATCTGGAAACCTCGTCACACACACCGCTTAAGCTACATAGTAGATGGAAATGGGCCTCCTAACTTTTTCTATCACATACTCAACTCCTAGATCATCTGTACATGAAATAGTTTTATGGTAATAGTCCACTCTAGCTCTATGTTAAAAAAACAAGTACATTCCCAACATTACTCCATATGAACCCAATGGAAGGTTACGAAGATCTGAGGCAGTGGTGAAGGGTCCAAAATTCACTACACATTCCTTAACTAGGAGTCAAAGATTATGGCTCTAGAAGACATCTCAACATCCCAACAGAGACCCTTCCTAACTACCACCAGCCTACAATGCTCTACTAAATATGGTGTAATAAATGATTTAGATGAACCTATATCAAACAATATAGAGGCAGGAATACCAACAATGCTACCTATAATCTCTATCACAGTAATTTGGTGCTCCATCTGGCGGTTCTCGACCACTACGTAGATTTGATGGATATGTCCCATATCGCCAACCGTAGGATCTGAAATCTACACCTTACCCTTGTTACTAGGGTTCTGTGGGCACTCTCTCTAATGATGTACAACAATTCCATAACCATAATAGCTTCCTGGTCCTCTCCAGTGAGATGCAGCTCCAGTCAGTACTCTAGAGGTCTGTACCATGGATCTTGATGATCTAGCTATGGACTCTTGAGGTCTCTACTGATGAGATCCTATTTACTGAGATCTCGATGCACCATTTGTCCTAATGGGACCCCTAGGAGATGGCCCCATACTCCATCCCCTCTAAGTGTTAAATCTCTGAGTAGGTCATAATGGTGGCTAAGTCTATTGTTGTTACTGCTACTACTGAGGTGGCTGTTGTGATGGCCTTAATCATTGTTGTGTAGAACTATAGCTGCCATGAGGAGGAAGAGATGACCCCCTTGATCTGTTATCCTGCATCTGTTGGATGTGGCTCTACACTCTATCCCTGTCCTGCTACATCTTCTCTTGTGTCTCCTCTGCAATATAGACATTCTTCACGGCCTCTGCTAAGTTCTGTCAATAGTGAATGCATACCAGATCACCCAAATATAAATTTAGGACCCTAATGAACCTATGAATCTGGACCTACTCATCCTGCATATAGTCGACATATTGTAGTAGGTCCATAAATTGACACTCATACTCAGCTATAGTCATAGACGCCTAACGGAGATCATGGAACTCGTCTATCCTCTACTAATAAACCTTGTGGATAAATACTTGCTCCTGAACCACTCCTCAAAGATATCCCAAGTAACTATCTCTAAGTCAACATGGAACTTCTACTCCTCAGTCCTCCACCAGACACCTACTCCATCCCTTAGAGGATGGATCACAACACGAGCTTTCATGTTGCTATTACAAGGGCAGTACTTGAAGCATTCGTTGAAGCTCATGAACCAGGCCTCTGCTTGAAAGGCAGTTGTATCTCTAGAATATTGAGATGGGTGTAGCTTCAATATCTCGCTAATATGGTTTGCACTTGACAACTAGCAACCCCTAGGTATTTTTGCATGCTCCTTCCTCTGCCTAGGGCTCCGAGATCTGTCCATGCGTCTTGAAATCCTTTCTCCATGTCCCCTCTGCAGTGACTCTTCCCTAGCCGACTAAATGTGGGATTTCTTTTCTCTATGCTCCTCGCTGTGTCGAGAAGATGCCTGAGCCTCAACTAATGGCTCCCTATCATATCTAGCAAGTGGTCCTCCTAAGGACCCTCCATGTATAGTGTCATTACGTCTTGAAGCATCGATAAAATTTGAGGTAGAACAACCGATATCACCTGATCTGGAGGTGGCAAGTTTAGATCTACGTGTAAGAACCCCTCATCTATCTACACCTCCTACATAGACCAAGGTGAGATTTTTTTCATCACTCTACATTTTATTTCAATTTTCTAGGTTTTCTATATTATACAATTATTAGACAATGTTTTTTTCTAGGTCTAAACAAAATATTTTTGCTAGGTTAAATGTTCATGTCTTATGTTATTTAGTGTGCCCATGGGTCCAATCTTTGAACCCACTTCTCTGATACTAAGTGTAATGCCCGCTAAATTCTGTCACATGAAACCCGAGAACAACCTAGAAAAATTATGGAATAATGCTTTTTTGAAAAACGTTCCTATAAAAAGGATTTGAAAAAGAACTGTCACATTAATGTTTCTAAGTCGCTACAAAAATTAATAATATAATTTCCATTTTTTAATCCCCGATATAATAAAATAATTAAAACTCTCATTACCTTTTAGTAACTTAATTATCCTAAAGTATAGTTTAGGTTCCTCTTAAAGGTTATTTGATAAACAATTAAATTCTACCATAATCAACTATGACAATTAATGTCATGGGTAAAAAGGGTTCTATTTAATTAAATACTAAAGTTATTTTAATACCACAAGGTGAATGGGTGTAAAAACAATTAACAAGTCCTCAATTTGGCTCAAGGGTTAGATAAAATAATCCCACCCCTTACAAATTTAAAGTCCCCCCCCTCATAAAGTCAACCTATGCAATTTAAATTTAAATTTAAATTCCTCACCCACTCCCCACCTACTTTCAGTAGGGTTGAATCTTATCCCTTAGATGGATTCATTTGGGGCCACAAGATAAAAGTATTTCACTAACCCTAAATTTTCTAAAGAAAAGCTTGTTTATCTTATGTGTGGCTTATTATTCCTTATTTTGTTTTGCAGATTGGTGGAGGAGAAAGAAGAAGCCATTAGAGGCCATCTCAGGCTTTTGGAAAGACATACATGTCTCATTTATTTTCTTATTTTTTTAAGACCCTCATTTAGGGTTTCAAAGCATTCATCTATTTTATTTAACTCATATTTTTAGGTTTTGCTCAAATGGGCATATGGGTTTTGCCCCATTTTAGTGGTTTGATGAAATATGGTATAAATTTTCATTTGGGTATGAGCATATATATGTATATATATGTATATACGTTTGTATACATGTATATATGTATATGTATATTTTATTTTATATTTTAAAAAAAAAAAAAAATTGATTAGAAACCCGAAATCACCATTAATATAGTGATTATAAAATTGTGTATATATATCTTCATTGGTGTATATATATATATATATATATATATATATATATATATATGAAAATGAATTTAAAAGAAAACACTTAGGCCTCGGTTGCGGGTCACGATTACACAGTTTGTATTATGGTTTGCAAAAATTTGGGGGTTGGGGGAGGGTCACCGACCATAACCCCATTCCCCAACAAATATTTAGTGCAAGCCGCAACCATACACGACTTCAACAAAACTCAATCCTTTTTTATTACTTTTCTTTGCTAATCGGTTGATATTTATTTCATGTATATGTATATATATTTATATATTTTATTTTATTTAAAATTATTATTATTTTCAATAAGAATAATATCTTAATACTAGTATTATTAAGAGGGAAAAATATACCTATTTTACTACCTACACTAAAACTCACACTTAAAAGTTCCATTTTAAAATGGGATGGAAATACTATCAAGTAATAGATTATAATTACCTTTCACTTAAATCTACCGGTTGGATATTTGACTTTAAAATGAACTTGATTTAGAATAATGATTCATTTAAATACTCAATAGATCTAAGGTCTATTTGTAACTATGTAATTTCTTTGCACACTTAGTATTAAGAGTTAATATATTTTATTGATCAAGTAATTGAAAACTAACATTTAAGTTCTTTTCATCTAATCATGTAAAGTTTAACTTTCTTTCAACAATGTAAGGAAATGAGCAAAAATAGCCTAACTTTTCCTTTACATGTCTTTCAATTAATAAAATCAATTTTACTATTTCTTCACTTTTTACAACATACAAATTTGTAACCATTTTCACAACAAACTTTTACAAGATTTCCAATAAGTTTTAAAATAAGAACTACTAACTTTCCAATAAGATCTACACACTTATATGAAATAGTAAGTTGACTAAAATGTTAACAAGTTGTTTCTTTCCTTTACAACCTACGATAAAATCTTAATAACTAATGATCAATACAAATTTTCTTCAAAAATAATAATACAATAACTCTTTCCTTTCAAATAGACAATGCAATGATCTTCCACTTGAAGTGGAGATTCTACAAGGGATTCATTATAATGAAATATATTTTTTCTTCTATTATTGTTCCAAAAATCAAATCTTCCACCAAGATACATCTTCTCTTCACTTGATCACCACAACCGAAAATGGGGGAGAGGAAAAACTCTCCACCCCACCAAAACTTCAATGAGAAGAAGAATCAATTATTCTCATTGGCCCCCAAGCCCCAACCACATGGCAATAAGGGATGTATCAACACATGGCAACTAAAACAATGAATCCACATTCTCTTTCAAGAAACAAAAACATATGAGTGATAACAAAAAATATATATATTTTTAAACACAACAAATTCCCAATCAATGCCTTCTAAAATAGCCAAGTAGAGATAGTAATAATGGGGGTTTCCTTGTGTTTCCCAAGGGTTTGGATGCCCACCTCTAAAATACTCCAAAACACAAGCAATCTCAAACACTCTTATGCCTACCCACAACAACAAATTATGTCTCTTATGCCTCCCTCTCTCTTATGGCTCCCACAATACAAAATTCACAAAGTAGAACAAGGTAGGGCATCAAAAACCCACTCCCTCCTAAGCACACAAAGAAACTCTTATATCTCCGAACATATTTCATCCTCATTTCCAAATCTCAACACAACCTAGGGTCAAATTACTACCCAACACTTTGAGTAAGAACACAATTCCATAAAATCACATAACATGCAAGAAAAAAGGAGAAAAATAAGAGAGTAAGATCCTACCTTGCCATGGTAAAGATTGTCTTTGAGAGTGAGTCCCAAAATCTTCAAACATAAGCAATTTTCCAAGCACCCTTCAACTCCCACAAGCAAGCATCAAAGACAGAGGGCTCCAAAATAAGTGAGTAACCCCAAATACCTCCCAAAATTTTTAATAAATATAAAAGAGGAGGATGATGATGATGTGGCTTCAATTAGGATGCAACATCATTTATTCTCCAATACACAACACCCAAGTCAAACCCATACTCCAAGGAAAATTAAATGGGTGGTTGAGAGGTATGACATACATCTTCCACACACCACTCCAACCCATACCCTTTAGGATAAATAAATAAACATATGTAAGAAAGTACAATAAAAACTTACCATTTGTCTTCCTAAAACACATAATACGTTCTGGTTTATTTTTGACCCCCCAACCCATACGTAGGGTTGGTATAGTAATTTAAGAGGTTTGGGAAAAGTTTAACTTGTCCCACAAGCCTCCAAAATTGGCCCTTAAGGAAAAATACGAAATTCTAAGGAGAGGGAGAGTGTACCACAGTCAAGATCACAAGCACTCAACTTACAACACATAAAACAAAGAACCATCTAATCTAATAAATGAATTCTTTTGTCCCATCCCCAATTAGTTTAGTAACATGATTAATTTACTAATATAGACACAAATTAAATAATTAATAAAATGGAAATACATCGCTGTAAAATCACATACTAAAATTAAATAAAGTAAATATAAAAGAATAACACACACTTGCCCCCGTGGTCACAATTGAAGGTAATCCCCCCCATAGGGACCCCCTAAAAATAAACAATACACACACAACATAACACAAGTTGCCATGGTGACCATTATTGAATCCATCCGGTATTATGACATGGTTGGTCTCCAATCCCCCGTTGATTGTTGTGATATGTGTACCTAGAAAACACACAATACCTTCTTCATCCTCGTGGCCACATCAAAACATCCAAGATAAAATATACAACTATAAATTCACAATCATATACATATGAATCAAATCATCATCTAGGCAAGTAACATTATTATTTTCAATTTCTAATAGCATCTCCATTCTACATTTCATTAACACCAATAGATTCACAAGATAGTTCAACTGCTAAAGCCTACACGATATGTTGAAAATATCGAATGTCAGAAATATGTAACCATGTCGAAAACACATCATCATCAATATAAAATCTCTAAGAATCCACACACACATCATACTAAGAATTGAAATCCATCAATAGTCCAAGTATCTCTATCGTATAATCATCATGCTAAGTTAAAATGATACAATAATATCCATGTATAACCAACAGTAACCAAAATAAAAAACTAATAAGTGTCCTACAGAATTTGGAGGTTCCAAGATCGTCACATACACAGTGTGGTGTTTTTAGTATCATCACCAAGACAGGGTGACAATCATTAGACCATCGGCCTGCTTTGGGTGGTGGTTTCATCACTTTTGACAGAAAAATAAAAACCGGTACTGTTCAAATTCTAGAATGGATTTAATTAAAATATGAGTTTTAAAACTTCAAAACGAAACTACTAGTAACTCATAAGTGAACAAACTCATTTTTTAATCATATAAATTCTTGTATGGGCTCCCGAACTTGTATAATTTCATAGATCTAATGAAATGGGATTTTACCCAAATAATGAACTCAAGGATGTAAATCACTAAATAGTAAAAACTAGATTCATGGTGGAATATCTATAACAATAAAATAGGAAACCTTGCAATAATAAACCCATGAATAAACTAAATTAAGAGAAGAATCAAGTGGAGGAAGATTTCCCCATTTACAAACTTGATCCAAAGAAATCTCTCCATGGTTTCACTTCTTGCTTCTCTGGCTTCCACTCCTCCAACATGCAAATTGAAATGGATTAAATGAATGAGGTAGGGTAAAAGAAGGAATAAGAAACCCCATAAGGATCTTTAGGGTTCATTGGAAAATACCTAGATCTAAGGGTGCATATCCATTTAATATGAGGGTTGAGGATTAACCCTACACATTTCAAGTGGCACTTTATAGGGTTGGGTAATTTCAAAAGTATGGGTATTTGAGTTGAATAGGGCTAGTTAATTGTTAGGAAAATTTGAAACTCTAACCTTAGAAAGTTAAGTGAATATATGACTTGGTTCCTTTAAGGATAAATTAAATAATTGTAAAAAGGGTAACTTGGTTATGATTTATAAGGGTTAATTAATTGGAATTTAAAATTTGTAATTAGATCACCTATGAGGAGCAATATTGTTAATTATTGTGAGAAGTAATAATTAAACCAACTTAGGAAATAATGGCCTAATTGATATTTTAAGTAAGGTGAATTAAGAGAAATACTAGAAAGGGATTTATCCCGAAGTGGACTTAGTGAAAATTATTTATTTTAGTTATTAATTTTAATATTCGACATCTTTAGGATGTGTAAAATTTATTAAAAAAGAGTTTATTAAACCTAGTTGATAGTATCATGTCGTATCCCTTTAAAACAAAAATAATTATTCTATATTTTCCCTAGTCAAGTATTGAGGTTTGTCTTGGGTTTTGTACATTGAAATTGTGGGTGTGACACTTGGTATCAGAGCCATGGGTTTAATGCTTGGACCCTTGGGCACACATGGAAACACAAAAAGTAAATTTAGTGAAACTCTAACTTAGGACACATGACATTGTGGATAACTGAAATTGTAGAAAAAATTAGAAATATAAAATGAACCTAGAAGATGATGAACTAACTCTCACCTTAGTTTGTGCAGGAAGCACAGACTAGATGATGAGTTACTTCACATTGAGTTAGATCTACCACTCCCAGAGTATGTAGTTGATGTTATATTTCCGTAGATCCTACAGACCTTACAGGAGGTCAATGTAGGTATACGAGGTGGAGCAATAGGGTCACAACCTAGCCAACATGATAGAGAGCCAGCACATGAGGCTCAACACCATCCACTACATAGTGATGAGCATAGAGTGGAGTACTTGCATGCTGGGTCAATGAGACCAAATGCACCACCGAGATGGCATGGAGATAGGGTTGTGATACATAGATCGATCTAGGAGCCCTAAATAGAGAGATGGCCATGGTGAGAGACCTAAAGGCATATAATCGACAACAACATATCATATAAGAAAGATTTTTAAGCTTCATCCATTTCATTTTGCTAGAGATACAGGTGGATTCCAGGTTGAGGCTTGGTTAGTTAGCTTATGAGGATGCTTTAAGATATGCCCATGTACTAACAACATGAAATATCGTGTCATGATTCATATTTTGAGGGAAGAAGTAGGAGTTTAGTGGAAGAATGAGGAACAGAAGATCCAAATAGAATCAGATACTATTACTTCAGGTATCTTTGAGGAGTGATTCAGGAGCCGATACTTTTCAAGACAGTTTATTCAGTAGAGGATTAACGAGTTTCATGATTTTCGATAGGCATCGATGAGAGTGGTTGAGTACGAGATCCAATTTTTGGACTTGATTCAGTATGTTGTGTATATGTAGGATGATCAGGTCAGGCTTAAAAGGTTCATCAGGGGTCTAAATTTGGATTTGGGAGGGGCAGTGGATATGCATTATCCATAGACTTTAGCTGAGGCCGTTGAGAAGGCCTGTATTGCATAGGAGAATAGGGGGAAGACTCATCCAACTAGAGATATTATAAGGAGCCATATATAATAGATGTAAGATAGTCACTCAGTGGGGAAGACTACTCCTCGTGGCGGACATGGCTCAGAACAGTCTTTCATCAGGCCACAACAAAAGTAGACTTGTCCATCGTTTAGACCTCCACAAAGATTTGATGTATATATGGGATGGAGTATGGAGCCTCCTCCTAGAGGACCCATTAGGACAGGAAACACCCATAACTCAGTTAGTTAGAACTCATCCACAATGACCAAAACAGTCCACAGCAGGATCATTGGGATCCACTCTACAGACCACTAGAGCACCAGGGAGAGCCACTTCTTTTTGGAGAAATCCTAGTAGTTTCTATGGATGTGTTGTACATGGACATCATTGGAGAGAGTGTACAAAGAACCCTAATAATAAGGTTAAGGGACCTGTTTTAGAGCCTACAGTTGGTGACAAGACACACAGTGATAGGATTTATGTAGTAATTGAGAACTGCCATGAAGAGCATCAAGGTATAGTGATAGATACTTCAAGTAGCATTGGTGGTATCCCTACCCCTATATTGTTTGATTTTGGCTCTTTTGATTCATTCATTACACCATCATTAGTAGAGTGATGCAGGCTCGTGAGAGTTAGGGAGGGCCTTAGTTGGGATGTTGAGATGGCTTCTGGAGCCAAACTCACAGTGGACTCCTTAGTCAATGAGTGTTTAGTTGACCTAGCACCCTTCACTATGATCTAGGATCTTCGTATCCTTTCCTTGGGTTCTTATGGATTCATTCTAGGTATGGATTAGTTATCTACACATAGAGCTAGAGTAAACTATTACAACAAAGTAATCACTTGTGTAGATGATTTTGGGGTTGGATTTAGGTATATTTAGGGTTAGGAGATGCATCTCTATTCACACTATTTCTATTATTAAGCTCAATAAGTGTGCACAGCGTGGATGTCATCTTTATGTTATTCCAATTAGTGACAGGTTGGAGGATGAGTCTAGTGGACTGTCACTTGATTATCATCATATATTGAGGGAGTTTGTAGATGTTTTTCTACTTGATTTAATTATTTTATCTCCCCCACGTGAGATATATTTTCATATTTATTTGGTTCCTAGAGAGGATCCTATCTCACGTGCACTATATAGGATCACTACCCCTGAGATTTGTGAGGTGAAGTTGTAGTTAGAGGGCCTTCTTGAGAAAGGCCTAATCTATCCTATTGTATCCCCTTGGGTTGCACCAATGATTTTTATGAAGAAGAAGGAGAGATCACTACATTTTTGTATTGATTATAGACAACTGGACAAAGAAACGATCAAGAATCACTACCCCCTTCCATGCATCGATGATTTTTTTGATCAGATGAATGGGGTAATAGTTTTTTCAAAGATTGACCTTAATTTGGGTTACCATTAGCTGAGGATTGCGGAGAGTGATATTCATAGGACAATTCTTTTCATGAGATATAGCCACTATGAGTTCACATTTGTGCCACTCAGTCAGACGAATGCCCCCACAATGTTCATCAATTTGATGAACTAGGTATTTGGGATATTTTTGGATCACATCATGATCATATTACTTGATGACATATTGATATACTCACTCATGCATGAGGAACACAAGGAGGAATTTTAGTAGGTTCTGCAGTGTCTTCGTGAGCATCAACTTTATGGGAACCTGGAGAAGTGTGCGTTCTTTCATTCTAAGGTTCAGTATCTTGGCCACATTATTTCTAGGGAGCGTATCATAGTCGATCCTTCTAGG
Source organism: Taxus chinensis (assembly GCA_019776745.2). Classification (NCBI taxonomy): domain Eukaryota; kingdom Viridiplantae; phylum Streptophyta; class Pinopsida; order Cupressales; family Taxaceae; genus Taxus; species Taxus chinensis. The sequence continues at coordinate 543,564,839 of CM034155.1, forward strand.
ATTATATTTATCATGGATTGGCCATCACCTACTAGTGTGACTGAGGTGCGCAACGTCATGGGATTGGTAGGTTATTACAGGATATTTTTTTAGGATTTCTCACGTATTGTGCATCCCATCACATCCCTATAGTAAAAATGGAAGAATTTTGTTTGTTCAGATAGATGTGACCAGGCCTTTAGGACACTAAAGGAATCCCTTATGATAGCACCCATTCTTATAGTTCCAGATCCATACAGGGATTTATTCATGTGTACAGATGCTTCGTTGGTAGGATTAGGAGGTGTTTTGATGCAGGTGTGTCATCTAAATTCCTTTGAATTCTGAAAACTAAAGGATTATGAGCTCAATTATCCGACTCATGACCTTAAGCTTGTAGAAATTGTGCATGATTCGGTTCGATGCAGGAATTTTCCATTAGGCATCAGGTTCATTCTCATAGAAGATCACTAAATCCTTCATCACCTCTTCAAACAAACCAATCTTAATGCCCATCAATAGTGTTGGATGGATTTTTTATGTAAGTATGATATGGCTTTGAGTCGTCAGAGGCATTTGGTTATGGCTACAGCAGCTTCCACATGACACGATCATGGTCATGATGGATAGATTGATGAAAGTGACTCATTTTGATCTGGTGAAGACCACCTATATAGCTAGTTTTATGGCACGAATATATTTGGATGAGATAGTGAGGTTACACGGGATTCCATGAAAGATAATTTTTGACCGCGATCCATTGTACACCTTTCATTTTTGGACTACCATTCAGCATGCTATCGAGATGAACATCAACTTCAGTACATCCTATCACCCTAAGACAGATAGATAGACAGAGAAGGTGAATCATATTTTAGAGGAAATGCATGGGATGTACATCATGGATCATTAGTCAAGATGGAAATATTTTTTGTACTTGGTTGAGTTTGCATATAACAACAAATTTTAGAGTTCTATTAGTATGGCTTCATTTCAGGCATTATATGGTAGAGAGTGTTGGATGCCACTGAGTTAGGATAGATTATAGGACATGGTATATCTTGGGACAACTTTATTACAGGATATGGAGCAGCAAGCTGTCATGATTAGATAGAGATTGTAGGAGGCTCAAGATAGACAAATGAAGTATGTAGATCAGATGAGAGTTAACCACATTTCTGAGGTTGGCATGAAGGTATTTCTTTTTTTTAGGCCTCATAAGAGACCTATTTGTTACATAATTGGCTCTAATCTTGCTCCTAGATTTGTGGGCCCCTTTGAGATTTAGACCAGATCAGTCCATTAGCCCACCATCTAGCATTGTCATCCATATTGTCTCATGTCCAAGATGTGTTTCACGTTTCTCTTATTAGGATATATGTTCCAAATCCTTCTCTTTTACTAGATTGGACCGCATTACATGTGCAAGATCAGGTGATGTTGGTGCTCATGCTCATTTTAGAGCGTAGGACCTTAGGCCTTCAAGGTCGAGATATTGATCAGGTGCGTGTCTAGTGGCATCGATACAATGAGACAACAACTACATGGGAGGATTCCATACGTTTGAGAGCATAGTTCCAACACTTATTCCAATGAATTTCAAGAGGAAGTTGAGTCTAAGGGGAGGGGGATGTAATGCCCACTCCTCTTTGAAATTGATCTTATTATGATTTTCCTTACTTGTATTGAAGGTATAGACTTTTTTATCATATTGATCAGTAGATATTGATAGATGGACATTACTATATTTGATTATTATTTTTTAATTAATTATAGATATTTTGATTTCGGATATGTGGAGACTAATAGTATGGATTATATGCACGGATTGACATTTCAGTATTGATGATGATCTAGAGTTACCACTCTATATATACATGTTGACACATTGGATTTTGACATATAGATTGTTGTTAGATGATTCAACTAGTCTTGTGATCAAATTATATTATTCATGAAATGATAGAATTGAAATGTTCTGGAATTAGAAACAATTAATGATTTTTTTTTATTTTAGAGATGATCTAGTTATGTTATTTGAACATGTGTATTGATATGTGTATGTTTGTTTTATTGTTTTGATGTTATTGATATGGTCATGAGGATAGAGAGGTATTGTTTTGATTTTACAGGAAATTGTAACACAAGAAACAAAAGTTTATAGGAGACCAACAGTGAATGAATTTTGGGTATTGGTAACTAGTCACCTTGGTAACTTATTTTTTGTATGGTGTTGGTTGTTGATAAATTTGTTAGGAGGTCCCCATTGGAGGGTGGCCTCAAATTTGACCTTGGGTAGATTTGTTGGTTTCCCTTTTCATTTAATTATTTTGTGAGTATGTAATTTATTATTGTAATTTGATCTACTTTATTATTGTTAGTTAAGTTTGCTATAATTAATTTGATTAATCTTGTTAGTTATTGTAATTTGGATGTGACCAAAGGGGTATTAAAAGGGGGTAGGTTCTCCTTGATTGTATTATGGATTTGAAAGGATTCTCATTGGTTTAAGTGTTGTGTACTATACCTCGTATGTTAAATTCGGATTTTGGTTTAAGAGTCATTTTTGGAGATTTGTGTGACAAGTTAAGCTTGTCCCAAACCTCTTAATTTAACCTACCAACTATACATATGGGTTAAGGGGTCAAAAATAGACCTCGGTATGTGTTTTGTAAGGTAAAAGGTATTATTTATTACACCTTCTTACATGAATATTTATTTTTTTCCTGTAGAGGTGTGTGTTTGAGTTTGTGAGTTTAAGAGGCTTGTCATTTCCTCAACCACCAATTTATTGAGCTTTATGGTTTTGGGTTTGACCATGTGATGTATTGTTGAGGATAAGTGACAAGGCATCCTACATGGAGCTACCTCACCATCCTCTTCACTTTTTCTATTTATACAAATTTATTTGATGGTTTTGGGGTTAGAGGTTTTATTTTTCACTCTTGCATTTTGGAGGAGTATTTTTTTGTAGTGCTTGTTGGAAGCTTTGAAGATTGTTGGAGCTTGTTTTGGACTTGTAATTCTTCGATATTTTTCTTGTGGATTGGATAATCTTGCAATGGAAAGGTGGGGAATTCACCCTTGTAATTTTATTTCTATGTGTTGTGCAAATGGTTGTAAAAGAATGAATGTTGTGTATTTTAGTTTTTTCATTAGAACGGCCTTAAGTTTGTGTAGGAGAAAGAAAATGGGGAAACTATGGAGGGAGGGATAAGAATTTATATTTTTCTTTTGAATGGATCTTTTGGGTAGGGTGTTCCACCTTTGATAATAAGAAAGATCTCTAATTTATCTTGATATGTTTATTAAGGGAGGGATAAGAGTTTAGGGATACATAAGATAAATTGAGGGAGGGATAAGAGTCTAGTTGAGGTTTTGTGATTGAATTTTTGGAGGATTTTTAAGGTGGAAACATAAAGCCATGTGGAGGAATAAGTGATTCCCCATGTTTCTTCTCTCCCTTGGCTTGATTTTTAGCCTTTGTGCTTGGGAAAAATTGTATGTTTGTTGTTATTTTGTATTGTGCTTGTGTGTGGAAAGTTTTTTGTAAATGGTTATTGTGGCATCCTTGCAAAATTTACCATGGTTGCTTGATACCCTTCATTGCTGCATTGTTGGGGCTCAAGGTCCAATGAGGAGGATGGCTTCTCCTTCGCATGGGATTCTAGGTGGGGTGAAAAGCACTGCCTACTCCTCTTATTTTGTTATTGTGCTTGAAATTGAAGATTGAAAGAGTCATGTTATGTTGGATCCAAAAGGAGCACCTTTGAAATGTTGTTTCAATGTTGAAATAGTGAAAGTTGTAATCTTGTAAATTATTCTTTCATATTTTTGGAAAGAATATATTTTTTATTGTAAGAAAATTAACTATACTCACTAAGAAAAAGGAGGTGCATTGTTGCGTGGTTGAAATTTGTATTATTGTAAAAATTGAAGTTCTTTTACAGTTTATTATCAAGTTTTGTTGTATTAAAAATGGTGAAAGAAGAACTTGAAAGTTGTAATTTATTGAGAATGTGTTCCTATCAAATCTTAAAATGTTTCATAGTTACTTGTTCTTTCATTTGGTAAATTGGTTGTGTTTGTGTTGGAAGAATGTATGAAATTTATACTTGAATTACCTTCTTGAAATGGTTATCACTCTTGTTTTGTATAGAAATGAAATGGTACTTAGTAATTGGTGGATTTTATTTTCTCTTTTAGAGATTATAGGCAATTTTATTGAAAAGGAAATCTTGAATTTGTTCTTATACGCTATTGCAATGGAAAATATATGTACTTAGTAATTTAAGTCATGAAATGAACAAATGACATCAACCTATCCACTAATGAATTGTAGGCACCTTAATTAAAGTTAAAGTTGCCTTAGAAACCAACCTAAGTAGAATTTTTTTATGGAAAATGCTTGAAATTAAGGTTATGTTTTCAGGAAATAGGACCGTTTCCCTATGCAAAGTAGCATTTTTAGGACCTTCACCCTGCCAAGAGTAGAGGTTTCAGGATCATCACCTAGAAATGGCCGCAGTTTCAAGATCATCACCCAGACAGGGCAGAGCTCATAGGATTGCTGACTTGCTTTATGTGGTGGTTTCTTCACTTTAAATGGAAAAATAAAATCCACGACTGTGTAAATTTCAGAAGGGATTTAATTAAAATATGAGTTTTAAAACTTTAAAATGAAATAACCAACAACTCAGAAGTGAACAGACTCATTTATTTAAGCATATAAATTCTCTTATGTGCACCCAAATGTGTATAATTTCATAGATCTAATAAAATGGGGTTTTCCCCAAATAATGAACTCAAGGATGTAAATCACTAAATAGTGAAAACTAAATTCATGGTGGAATCTCTAGAAAAACAAAATGGGGAACCTTGCAATAAAAAACCCATGAATAAACTAAATTAAGAGAAGAATGGAGTGGAGGAAGATTTACCCATTTTCAAACTTGATCAAAAGAAATTTCTCCATGGTTTCCACTCATCTAACCTAAAAATTAAAATGGAACAAATGAATGAGTTAGGGTAAAAGAAAGAATAAAAAATCCTTAAGGATGTTTAGGGTTCATTGTAAAATTTGAAGATCTAAGGGTGCATATCTATTTAATTTAGGGGTTGAGGATCAACTCTACACATTTCAAGTTGTGGCACTTTGTAGGGTTGGGTAATTTTAAAAGTATGGGTATTTGAGTTGAATGGGGCTAGTTAATGGTTAGGGAAAGTTAAAATTATAACCTTATAAATTCAAGTGAATATATGGCTTGGGTCCTTTGAGGATAAATTAAATGATTGTGAAAAGGTTAACTTGGTTGTGATTTATAAGGATTAATTAATTTGAATTTAAAATGTGTAATTAGATAATCTATGAGGGGAAATATTGTTAATTGTTGTGAGAAGTAAGAATTAAAACAACTTAGGAAATAATAGCCTAGTTTATATTTTAATTAAGATGAATTAACGAAAATCATAGAAAAGTATTTATCTTGAAGTGGACTTGGTGTAAATTAGTGATGTTATTTATTAATTTTAATAATTGACAACTTTACGATGTGTGAAATTTATCAAACAAGAAATAATTAAACGTAGTTGATAGTATCTTGTTGCAACCCTTTTCAACAAATAATGTTTATTCCATATTTTCCCTAATGAAGTATTCAGTTTTGTCTTCGGTTTTGTGCATCGAAATTGTGGGCATGAAAAATTGTGTCTACACACTCAGGTGAATTTTCCTTTAAGCACACAATTTTTGATTCCATACTTATAGGGCCAAAATTTATACACTCATTTTCGTATCTTCTAACAATACAAATTGTACAATGGTGTTGCACTATCCCATACTTTCTAAATTTTGCCAATTATGTTATCCCTAGTTGTATCTCACACATCTTTTTTTTCACACACAACCTACTTGTCTTTATAAAGGTTATATAAACCATAAAATTAAGTTATACACTCATATATTCCAATTCCAACTTTTTAATTACTTATGCATAGCTCTGGGAATATACCATCTAAGAAAAGCCACAGTTCCTATACGTTATGGTCCAACTTAAATACAATAGTCCTTTTTCCTCTAACAATATTTTACTCAATTTATTTCCTTTTGTACACTTCTAGTTGTCTTTATAATAGTTTTTAAAATTTGAAACACATATATAAGTAAGTTATTCATCTATTATTAAGGAGGGGAATTCATTCTACTTTGCTTCTAGAATCCTACTGAGAAAATACTAAGTGAAATCATAAGAAAAGTAACTCCAAGACACCTTTGAGCTTCATATACTTTCTATACATATTCTACGGAAGATATCCACTAGGATTTGTAAGTATAAAAGACATATTTACATATTCGAGTCAATTTATGGAAAGTATCAAGTACAATTCTATTGTTAGAAGGTTATGGTTATCAATATGGTTACATATATTCTAGATATTACATGCTAAAAGAGAATGATGTAATGTTTGATCCCTCTTCAAAGTAGTATCAATGTTGCTGGTACACAGGGGTGCCCAGAACCTTCATAACATTTATTTTGTAGGATTCTCTCACCATCTAGAGTTGTGAAGACTAGTTCAGTTTGATAATGAGCATCACATATCATCAGAGGTCCACATTCTAGAAAGGAATAAAAAAAAAAGTAGGGAACATGAACAAAAAGTTACAGGAGATGAAATTACAAAGGAATAAGAACATACATAAATTTCCATATCAAGGGTATGCTTTAGAATGTGCCATACACTTTAGTCCAAGAATTTTTTCAAGACACAATCTCATAGATGAATATCTTTAAAATCACTTCAATTCATTTGGTCAACCTAGATTAGAACAAAAACAAAAATAGTAGCTAAGGCCTCTTTTCCTTCTAATTTATATTACTTAAGTTCAATTATCTATTGTTATGTATCATGCTTCATGTATTATCCTGGTATTGTTTTAATTATCTTTGGGAACTAGTTGATTATGATTATATTAAATCGATTACTACCACCTAAAGAATTAAGCTTTTAGGTTTTATCATAATACTAAAAAACGTCATTGTTATACCTACGTTGGAAATAATCAATACTTTTTAAATGATGTAGATGTCATCTACATATAAATATTTTATTCTTTTGGAAAAGTAGTATGAGTCTATTTGACTATAGTGAAGAAGGCAATGTTTGATATTAATGCATTTCCCATATTTATTATTTTATTTTTTTCCATCTCATTTATGTCCCTAATGTGAGGAAATTGTTTCCTATTTCATATTACGTGGATATTTAATGAACCACTTCATTTTTTAATTTCTAAAATAATGCTAATATTATGTTGTACAAGTTTTTAAACATTATCTCTCATACTTAAAATATAATATATTATTGTTGATGTTGATCCACAAGCCTAAATCCTTTGTTGAAAATGATAAAGATAATTTTATTTCTTCGGGTTTTAATTTTGATTTAAGAAAATGACTACATATGATTTGGAATAGGTGTGGGAAATGATGTATTTAAATCTCACATTTTTATCTCCAAATTTTCATTCATGTCTTCGCCTTTTCTTTTAAACTACCATTCTTCTATTTTTGTCTTGTTATTGGAAAAGAGAAGTGTCTTAAAAGTCTTCATATTTTCTTCTAAAGTAACATTCTTCTATTTTCCTTATTTTTATTGGAAAAGAGAAGTTTCTTTAATGTATTCATATTTTCTTCTAAAGTGCCATTCTTTCCAACGTTTCATTCATGTCATCGTATTTTGTTCTAAAGTACCATTCTTTTATTTTTTGTATTTTTATTTCTTTATTATAGTTAAAAGAGTGTTAAGGGGACCCTACCCTAAAAAAAATGAGGAGAAAAGATGAGAAATTGAGGAAACAATGAAGTTTCCTCTTTCAGTTGCACATGACAACCAAACAAACAAAAACATCAAACCAACAACAACAAGACAAAAACTAGCAGACTATCTCAACAGTGAGACCCCTTCCCTTTAGATCTTAACTACATCTTGAGGGGAGAGACAATCCCTTTCTTTTTCCTACTAACAAATTTCCAACCCTCTTCCAAAAATGGATTTTCATTTTCATTATTTTGGATTGGAATCACAACATAAATTTACTCCTTGATATTTTGGGACCCTCATAAAGAATCCATATCATTCTTACTAACTTGTCACACTTCCTCCTTTTCTAGAGCATTTGATGTTTTGTATCAGAGTCAGAATTACAATCTGATGGATAATCCACAACCATGTGTCCATGATTAGAATTATTCCACCATGATCTTTTACCTTTGACATGTTTTTTTAGCAAGTGAAAATTAGAAGCTAAATGGCAAAGATAAAAACATTTTCGATGCCTAAATGGAAACCCTTAATAGTCCATATTTTGATTTCAAACTTTATCCTCGACTTTTAGTTCAATAGTGTCTAGGAAATTATAAGAATTATCCATATATACCAAGATTATAGCATATGTTGTGTGATCAAAATATTCATTTTTTGGGTCTATAGCCCAACATTTCCCTAAAGTATTATCGATAGTAGTTAAACATATTTCCAACCAAAATTGGAGGGGTAAATAGGGTACACGAATCCATATCGGTTTTACATAGAAGGTATTTGAAACCGGGTTAAACAAAGGAAACCATAGTTTCATCAATAACATATGGGATTCAAATTCCCAAACTTTCCTAAAAATAAGATCCCTATCTGAAGATTCAACAAAAGCAACTACGAAAAAAACCCTAGCACTATGAAAGATATCCAACCTACCTACCATGAAGGGAGCCCATTTCCTTGATATCCAAGCATGAAGTGCTAAAATACCGAGACAAATGTTGTTAAATCTATATATCAAACCATTTATCCTGAAAGCCTCTTCAGATTGAACTACATCCTCACCAAAACAAACTGATGGGGTAGATTTTGTATAAGCCATCGACTTGTAACTTTTGGAATCCAACATGCCCCTATTCCTTTTTCCTTTCACCTACACCACATCCTTAAAAGATTCCTAAATAGGGTGTTTATCCTTCAACATGCTTGTATTACCCTCAAAAGGGTTTGATTTTTCTCCAATCATACCTCTAGAATTAGTTCATAAACTACCAAATTGTCTGGAAAAGGGCACCAGAAACGTGAACAACCTATTGTTTTGTACTAGGAATGCCACCATGCACTGGACGCACATTCTTCTGAGTCAAAACTTCTTGGGAATCCTTAGAGGTATGAGACTATCCCCCAACATAGAGATCTAGGGTAGAGTGACCATGGAACTCACTACCATACTCACCATCACGAGCAGGGGATAGAGGAGGGGAGTCACCAACATAAACTGTGACTCCCATAGATTGATCCCGTCACTCACAAAGGCCACAGACACTGTTAAAATTACAATATTCCTTAAAATAAAAAAATTAGGGTAATCAAATGACTCTCCCACACATCCATGAACACCATTGTCTCCTAAACCCCTGCTAAAGCCAGTGGCATCGTAATGATTAGGGATTTTTTTGTATTTTTATTGGTAAAGAGAAGTGTCTTCAATTTATTTTTCTTTTCTTCTAAGACATGGGGTATTTAATTCTCACAATTTTCTTTCCAAATTTTCATTCATGTCTTCGTATTTTATTCTAGAGTACCATTCTTCTATTTTCCATAATGTTATTGGAAAATAGATGTGTCTTCAATGTCTTCATCTTTATAATGGCAAGATAATTTTTAGGCCTTGAAAGTAGGACCTCCCAAAAATTCATTTAGGACTTGACTTTTGTAATGGAAAGATAATTTTTTTTATTGGTTATGTGTCATGAGTTAAGTTCCGCTATCTTTTAATGTATAAGACAGATATTTTATTAATAATATTTACATTAATCAGTGTTGTTTTTAAATCTAATTATCAATTTCTAGTTAGACTTATTAGTGTAGAATCACAACACCCCTAAATGTATGCAACCAAATGGGTTGAGACTCTTATTGTGATTGCATAACATGGAGAATCTCTCAAAGTGTGGAACCTTATGAGTTGAGAGAGCTCTCCATATTAAGGTCGGTTCCTATTCCTCTGTTCAGGTGCACACAAATAAACTGCAGAAGATCTATTCTAAAACATACTCTATCTTAACCAAGGAGATAGGGTTGAGAAGATATTAAAATAAACCTAAGATAATGAGGTGATACACCCAAGGAATGTTAGACACTCATTTTGCAATTTAACACAGACCACATAAATGTAATACAAACATCATACACAAGTAACCAATTTATAATGAGAGATCAGAAAGGAAACAATGAAACACATGAGAGGGTCAATAATTTTCCATAGACATATATTATTTCTCCAAAGTTGATACAGTACATTATAGTGTCCAAATGGAAAAACTTAGCATTACAATTTGAATGGGGAAGTTAGGACTCCATGAAATCATCTACAGACCAAAGGAGAAGGGAGGGTGCAAAATAGAAATTTCCAACCCCTTTCAATGATCCCATCTAATTCCTTTATAGATGATAAACAAAGAGAAGAAGGAGAGATGAAAAAAAACTAATTTGAAGCTCAGCTACCATCCATTAATGCCCCTGTAAATATGCAAACAATCTATCGAGTCCACTGCGCTATGTCTGCTCGGTGTATCGAAGAAATAAGAATGGAAGATCAAATCCAATTTGATCTGGTTGTTGGAGCAATCGAACCATGTATTAATGGAATGAAGACATTTTCCCATTTTTCACCCACCCAACCTCACCAACATTAAAGTTTCAGGTTTCCATGGTGTAGACGAGGTCGAGACCTTTCCAATGGTGCCAAATTTGTTGAATTTTCGTCACTGGGTTGAAAGATATGTCCATTTGAATGTTTCGAGGTGGGTCCATACAAAAATGGTGAGAACCAGTTAGTAGAACAGGTCTACGGGCCCAAAACTCACTTTGTTTCTTTTGGCACCAAAATATTAAAAAAAAGGCAAAAATTACCCCATAGCCCCGCAGTTCACTTTTGGCAAAAAATCATCTTCAAGACTACCAGCCCGCATCGTCCATTTAGCCAAAAAATATCTCCAAAGCCTACCAACCTGCATGCAATTGAGGCTTGACATGCGACTCCTTAGGCATTAGCAGAGATGTGGCTCATTTTTTAAATTTACACCTTCTTTGGGAAATAATTTCAAACTGCCTCCGATGACCCGCTGGCCCGCTTTGACTTTTCAACATAGCCACGTGCCCCTTTACGGGCCTTAGGTAATTTTCTTCATTTGGCTTTAAGCTCCCTCACGGGCTTGTGGGCCCAAAATTCACTTTTTTCCCTCTTTGAAAAAAACACAAAAGTTCCAAAACTCCCCACAGACCCACCAGCATGAAATTCACTTGGGAAAAAAATCATCTTCAGGTCTGCCGACCCGCATTTTCTATTTGGGCAAAAAGTCTCTCCCAAGTCCGTTGGCCCATAACTTGCAAAATATGAGGAGTTAGAAGGACTTCTTTATATTTTTGGAAAGGGGAAGAAATTTACCGTCTGATGAAGATAGTTGTAGGAAACCTTAAGTTCTTAGAATATCTAAAAAAATTAGATTGAATCACTAAAAGAGAAAAAAATGGGTGCAGTTAATCAGAAATAAGCATGAGCTTATTTTGGATGACAATTTGGTGACTCAAAGGGAACATCTACCTACTAGATGAAGAGATCAACTACCTTTTCAAGCATACATTGGGTATAGAGTCATAATTGATAGCATGATCTGATATAAACTTTGGAAATCTTATCCCTGAGCCGCTTGGACATTGATGGAACAAGAGATGACCCTGACCCTTTTGGAAATTGGCCTCTCGAGACTCGATTTTATTTTCTCTGCATTTGTTATATTTTAAAATTAAAAACTATTGTGGTGACCATGGGTCTCCCTGATGCAAATTTTGAAGGGCCTGGTGCATTCACCGAGAGGCACATCGAATTGTATAACAACATAAACCTGGAGAAAAAAAAAACCTATGTCACAGCACTTAGGGAAATAAAACCTACACTACAACAAAAAAATGTACATACACTAATATTTTACAAGGGCAAGGAATTTTTCCTTTTAGTAGTAGTGTTTGAGGTAGATCCCATTGACTGAGATCTGTAATTCTTTATCATCCAACTTAGCCAACCAAAAGGCATTTCTACTTGTAAATCTTGTGACCATGTAGGGGCCACTCCAAATGGCATAAAAATTTGAATACTTTCCTGGTTTTTCCCGATCTACATCCCACTTCAGAAATAAGTCTCATTCTTGAAATTTCCTTACTCTTGCTTTCTTATCAAAGGTCTTCTTGATCAATGCTTGATTCTTATCCATGACCTACATTGCATTCTCTCTTTCCTCTCCTAATTCCATCAGCTCCACATCCCTGATTGCCATAAGTTTAAACTAAGCCAATTCCAACTATTTCATGAGCTCCAAAGCAGGCAACTCCAATGATATGGGCAATACTACCTCTTTTCCATATATTAGCTTGTATGGAGAGCTGCATGTGGACCTTTTGGATGTGATCCTATCAACCCATAGAGCTGATTTGAGCTTTGTATGCCAGGTTCTCTTATTTACATCAAGATTCCTTTTGATAATCCTTAGTAGGTTCTTATTTGTGGACTCTGATTTTCCATTACCTTGATGGTAATATTTTGATAAAGTGTTGAAGTACACACCATTCTTGATTTCCCAGTCAGTGATACTTGTACCAAGGAATTGCAATGCATTATCTGATATAATGGTGGTAGGGACTCCAAACCTGGTGGCTATTCCTTCATAGAAATCCAAGATGTTGGATTCATTTTGTTCTTTTAGTGTCATTGCTTCAGTCCACTTGGTGAAATAGTCTGTTGCAGTAACTATCCACCTGTGGATGTGGATTGAATTTGGGTTAATCACCCTAATGAAATCTAGTCCCCACTGCATGAATGGCTGATCCACTGAAATGGGACAAATGGGCAGGGCTGCTAGTTTCTCCTTTCCGATGAAGAATGCATACTTTTACACTTCTTGACCGATGACTAGCAGTCCCTGAACATTCTATGCGAATAATAACTAGCTTTCATTATCTTGAGAGCTGTTACTCGAGTGGCGAAGTGACCTCCCACTTCTCCATCATGGAACTCATGCAACATTCTCTCAATTTTTCCTGTCTCAACGCAACTCAATAGAACACTATTGATATCCTTTTTAAACAAGACACCACCAACAAGCACATATGGAATGGCTTGTAGTCTTAAGTATCTTCTCTTTGCTTTGATCCATTCTAGGGGGCACAAACCTATTTGGAGGTAATGCACCAAGGCTTGGGTCCAACATATAGTAAGTGCATCATTAGCTGGTTGATCTTGATCATTTTGTAGAAATACGACAGCCTCTTTTCCACCCACTGACTCAACTTGTTGCTTAGAGGTGAGTTGTTCATACAAACACTTGCCTTGAAATAGTTTTGTCACCTTGATCTCAATGTCATATTCCATTACCCGAATGATCCAACCTTCTCTCTTCTCATTTAATCCTTGTTTAGGAGAAAATATTTGACACCAGCATGGGACACTAGCAATTGGATCTTATTGTTTGAGACCAAGTGTCTGAACTTCTTCAAGCTCCTAATAACAACAAGGACATGTTTTTCAATGAAAGAGTATTTTACCTCGTAGTCCTCCAAGCTCTGACTGAAGAAGGCTATTATTTGTTCTGGACCTTCCTCGTTGGGCTGGACCGAGATGGCTGAGATGGTGTGTGACCCTCCAAAATCATATAGTATAAAGTCTTTTGAAAATTCTGGGTTAATAAGAGTTGGAGCCTGTGATATTGCGAGCTTGATGGCCTTAAAACTCTCTTTTCATTTTTGGTCCATTTAAATGAAATACTCTTCTTTAACATCATTGTTAAAGGCTTCACAAGAGTGAAAAAGTCAGGTAAAAACCTACGAACAAAGTTTATCCTCCTGAAGAAGCTTTGGAGATATTTTTGTGTTGTGGTAATGGAAGTGTCTAGATGGCTTCCACCCTTTTAGGATCAATTATCAACCCTTATCTAGAGACAATGTGGCCCAAAAATTTTCCCTCATGAGCAAGGAACACACACTTCTTTGGCTTTAGTGATACTCTAAACCTTCTACACCTCTAAAACACCTACCTGAGGCGGAAGAGATGGTCTGCAGCATTCTTTAAGAAGACGGTGATATTATCTAGATACACCATGACAATATTCTTCATTAGGACTTTGAATTCCATGTCCATAGCTCGCTGAAATGTTTCTCCAGAATTTGATAATCCAAATGACATCTTCTTATAAGCATATGTGCCCCATTTGCTGGTGAAGGTTGTCTTGAACTGATCTTCCTCTTTCACCATTATCTGGTTATAGCTTGAGTATCCATCTAGCAATGAAAACCTCTCAGAGCTTGCTACAACCTGTAAGATTTATTCCATTTATGGAAGTGGATAGTGATCTTTGAATGATGCTCTGTTTAGATCACAGAAGTCTACACACAACCTGATTTCCTCACTTATTTTCCTCGTAGGCACCAAGTTTGCAGCCCAACTTGAATGCTTGATAGGGAATATGATGTTGGCCTCAATTAGCTTGTTCAATTATTTTGTCATGAGAGGCTCGATGTGAGGATTTAATGTCCTTTACTTCTATCTAAAAGGCTTATATTTGATAGTGTGGTGTGCCAGCTTTTGGTTGAAACCTCTTAAATCTTTGCAATTCCATGAAAATACATCTAGAAATTATTGACAAACTTGAATAAACTCATATTTTTCTTGTTGAGTGCTTACCTTGCCAATCTGCAACATTTTTCCTTCTTCTATGAAAATGGGCTCTGAATCTTCACCTTTTACCTGAATATCTGCCTTCTCCTTTTGCAATTGGTCATTTTGGTTGAAGATTTATTCCAAAGTGACAAGAACCTTTGGTAGTTTGTTTGGTCCTTAGCTGCACCACTTGGTCGCCATACTGTTGCTCCAACATATCTTGGTTCCTAGAGGAGAACTCATCTTCTTCCTATAGAAATTTGATAATTTTTTGATCATTTTCAAAACCTTTCCAGCTTGTGTTGTTGTCTGGGACAGCTGGCCTCATAACCAACTTGATATGGGGCTGGGATCTATCACTCTTGATACTCTCCAAAATGTCAAAGGCTATCCCAATCACTTCCAGTCTGTCTGCTGCTTCATTCTTCTTCCTTGGGATAGAATTGATGCTAAATGCTTCAAAATCCTTGATGAGGTCCCATAGGTGGTTCTTGTAGCTTTTTAGCAGATGGTTCTTGGCAGTATTTGTCTTCAGACTTGATTTGCAAGTAGATCATAGTCACCAAACACTTGCAAGTTTCTTATACCCCTTTTCCTTGCCTAATGCAGTCCATGGACCAAAGTCTCATACTCTGTTGTATTTTTTGAACAATAAAAGTGCAAACAGAAAGTTGAGTAGTATTTCATACCTTGAGGTGAAACAAGCATATCCCCTCCTCCAACTCCTTTTCAACTCCTTGAGCTGTCAAAGAACAACTTCCATACTTCATTATCATCTTTGTGTTTTGGCTTAATGATGTTAGGAAGAGTGATTCTCCTCATACAAACCGTAGACTCCTAGCTTAGATTCCTCCATCTCCTTATAAGGTTCAAAAGCATGCATCTTGTTCACCCACTCCTTGAGAGTCAAGTCTGGAATATAACCAACCTTGGTATTTTCTTCACAAGTGCTTGGGAGGTCCTCCTGATCAAAGGTTGAACAATTGGCATTGATCAGGCTAGGTACATAAGACTCAATATGGTAATTTGCAATGGGCTCGAATCTAATTGTGGCCTTAGCTCTGTACCTTGTTCTAAAGAGCATGTGCAGCCAATAAGCAGACATATAGCCCCCAATATTAGTAGTGAAGTCTCTTGACAAACACAATACAAAATGTGGTGACAAGTTTATGATTGATACGTTTTGCAAAACATTCACATTGAGGTAGACATGTAGCGTGAGGCTCAAATATTTGATCACTCCAACAGTTGTCAATGTTTTCCCATCTAATTGCACTACCCCCTAGAGATGACTTCATATTGAAGATCTAGCTGATTGGCTATTTGTTTTAGAATTACAAAGTTACTTTCTCCAAAATCAATCATGAATTTATGTACCAATTTGTCCCCAATGATCAATGAAACATAGAATGGAAGGGGCTTCAGATTCTTACCTTATTTTCCTCCATGATTTTCCCCCAATCTGAGTTGCATTGGTAAACACTTTCTCTTGCTGGTTAGGGGGCTGATTTGAGCATGTTTGGTTTTCTATAAATTCTGAAATAAATGAATATTATAAAAAATTAATGGAGTGGAAGATAGAGTATTGGGACCCTAACCAAGAAGAAGAAGAATCAGTTGGAACATGACCTATTTGAATGAATACATGTTGAATCATCTTTGTCCATTACTTCATCTCCTCATAATTATTCCAATTATATTCATGATGATACTATTGATATTCCATGCTCTTCACCATGCATTGCCTCTTCTACAGCTATACCTATGATTCCTATAGCATCAAAATCCTCCACTTCATCTTTTGATATTCCTATGATTTCTCATAATGGAAATATACAACCACTCAATAAACCATCTACATCTCTTGTTATTCCGTCACAGGATATCTTATCTCTCATGCATGTTGTTTGATAATTAAAATATCAGGTTCAATCTCTCACTCTTGAAAGCAAGGTGTATTATGCTTCCATTGATAACAATTATTTACATGACAATCTTATTCCAAAGAAGATTTATAATTCAACATTCCCCATGGATTTCATTGTGCCTACATTTTCATTCTTTGATGGAACTGGCAACCCATATTTGCATCTGAAGTACTATCGTCTCGCTATGGCTTCTTATTCCAATGATCGATTATTACTTAAATCCTTTCATCATAGTCTTACTATTGACACTCTCCAATGGTACACACATTTACTATCCGTATCTATTGGTACGTATTATGAGATGGAGGAGGTCTTTCTTCATAACTTCATACATAATAATTTCCCTAGAGTCACCCATGAACACTTTCATGGCTTATATCAAGGTAAAACCAAACCTATCATTGATTAAATTTTGTGCTTAAATGCTTGCATACATCATTTAGTCTTTAAGCCCATTGAATTATAAAATAGATTCATCTGTTGTCATGGCTTTGTCCCTCCTTTTAAAGAGTGCTTACAATATAACACATGTGAATCATTCACACTCTTATGATATAAATTCATTGATATAGAACAAGATATCATAGTTGCACATGTTCTAAATCCTCCTCCTATTGCTAATATTGTTGGATAATCTAGTTCTTCACCAATTCCATCTGTTGAGCATCCTCCATGGTCTCCATCTCCTCCACCCCATAAGAAATTTTAGTCTTTTCCATTGCATAAGATTCCATCTCCTCCATCGTGTTGAGATCTACCTTAGACTTCTCCATCCCCTCCATGGGAGCCATTATACTTTTCTCATCATGCTAGAGCTCCTGATGTGCTACGTGACTTGTTTGACAAGCATTTGATTTTTTTTCCTTCTAATCAACATCATCCACCTCACCACTTGCAATGCTAGTGTGATCAACCTTATTACAAATATCAGAGTATCATTGACCATCACAACAATGACTTTTGTACCCTCCATGATAGATTACAACAATTAGAAGATAACAATGTCAGTTCCTTCAGCTCTCACTCTCATGAGTGGTCTATGTCTTCACTTCCATGTAAGCATGTTGTTAATCAATTTGACTTATCCTCATCATCTAGTGCTAAGGTCATTATTCATCCACCTCCATAGGTCATCATTCATGCACGCTCTTCATATCATTCATCCACTGATGCACCATCTCATCTATTGTGTAATGATACTACCACACATTGACTTCCTTAGTCGTCATCTTAAAAAATTCCACCATTTCATCTCCCTTCATTAACACTGTATTATCAGGAATTTATTTTGGTTCATATGTTGGTGCCACCTCCATGTTGTATGCTTCTACCATTCCATGCCTTCTTTCTCTTTGGTAGGTGATTGTCCTTACCTTACCCTATGATGACGCACTCTTTTTTTTATAGTTCTTACATTACTATTGAGGGATTTGTTATAATAATAACCTCACCATATCTTTATGTTACACATTATATCAGTATATCTATCTAGTATATACTCTCATATCATTTCCCGATGATGCACTCTTGCTTTATGATTCATTATTGACTACTACGTGGTCTTATATAAATGAACCTTATCATCTTTAAACTAGGGGAATCACTACTCTTCTTCCCCCATCTTCATCATATTCATGCGCGGTTAAGTACACTTTAGTAACCATCTCATTCACATAGTCTTTTATATCTTTTATAATTTTATACATACTTCAACATTTATCGCGACTCTATTATCACAAAAAATACACTATCTCATCATTTATCTATCTATAATCACATTAATCATCATTATTCATTAGTCAACATCAACAACTAGGCATTGCAAATAAAATCAATAAAACAATGATCAAACCATCAGATATCAAATATAACGAAAATAATCAACACATCATACACCAAGATATGACTCCCAATCATCACATCGTTTATCAATAAAAATCAACTACAACAAACACATACCAATAATATACATACATACATATACACACACACACATATATATATATATATATATATATATATATATATATATATATATATATATATATATATCATTCACAATCATAGTTACAAAAATGTCAACACTAGGGGGCAGCCCCTCCATACATTGCTACATCACTATATATAATATCTCATCATCACTATCACTATCTACAACTGCACAAGATCTAGAATTAGATACTTCACCACTCAATATGTGATGCTAGTCATGGACCCTATATCTCTCTACCTATCAATGTAATAATGTAACTTCATTAAACTGATCCATAAAATGACCATGTATATCCAAGAACCTCACAAATACATCATGTGCTAGGCGACCTCCACTAACAACCTCTCTGGATCACTGTGTCTCCTCTTTCACCTCATCCCTCTCGCTAAATAACACGAAACACATCGCTTCCGCTAGCATCACTAGATTGAATAAATGAACATGCTCACCCACAATGGCATTCACCCACTCTAGCATACTACCACCTATTTGTACATTGTTGGCCACATTACATGTCAATGTTTAGATAGATGTGCCCATAATCATTGACCAATACAAATCACTTGCATTCATAGATCAACATATTAGGTAACAAAGACAGTTACATAACCAAATAACAAATGATAAGTATCACTATACAAATACTCATACTATGTTATCACTATTGCCACACTATCGGGGGTATGTCCTTTCCCCTCTACTCCTCCCCCTAGCAGTGTTCCTTCCACATCTAAAAATATAGGAAAACAAATACCCCATTGATGTGATTCCCACCATGCATGGTATGCCTCCTTATACCCCACATCATCCACATCTCAGCTCAATTGTCACTTCTGACTTATCTAACCTAAGGGGTACTAGTTGTGCTCTTGTGGGCCCCTAGCCTAGCTCAAGCCCTCTTCACTACCCTAATGGTCCTCACCCATATATATGGCTCTAGGGACACATCTTGGGCCATACCAAACTATCATGAAACACGCTCCACCTAGAACAACTTGGTCACCCCTAGAAACCAATCATCTAGCCACATAGTTTGTTGAATACACCGTAATTCTACCCCATCCTATAAACACCCTTTGTAGTCTCAGGATGGCCTCCATATCAAGGCCTTTGGCCCCAAATTATCTAACATTTCCAAATAGGTATTCATGTCCATCCTCCTACTCCGAATACTTATCCATCTCCTAGAAAATATATATGTCCTCACCAACTCTACACGTGGTCCACCAATTGGCCACAATATCACAATATGTTCGTAGTCCCATACATGAAGCAATATGGTACCTATAATCCCATCCCCGTGATCATCCTTCCTAAATCTATATAGATTTCTATACAAGTGGGCCAATACACATTGTGCCTACGTATATCTCATCCCATCCTCTTGTATCCAACAATAAATGTCATGCATCTTATACAATATTTCGACACCATGACCCTCCACTATAAATAACGAAGAAATCACAATAGCAATGAACTTCCTCAAGCACATATCCCTTGACCTCAGTATATCATCCAGACTAATGTGAACCTCAGTCTGAACTTGGGTCCCCATAGACTATTGCTTAGTGGCCATCATCTGTCTCTAAGCATCACCTATAGCCATCACCTGAACCCTCTCTCCAATAATAGGTAATCGCAATATGTGATATACATCTTCAAAAGTCATATTCATTTCTCCCATAGGAAACCAAAATGTGAAAGTATATGAACACCATCTCTTGCACAATGTTGTGACCATATACGTAGGCACACCCCCCATACTCGCTATGAGGTACAGGACGACACAATCCAAGACACCCCACTCATCATATGACAAACCCAATCCTAACAATGTGCTCAAATGGAAACCACCATGAAAATCTCGTGAATAAATATCCCTCTCCACACCACAAAACGATAACAAAAAAACATTAAAATCTCATATATATACAAATACACCTACCTATAACATCAAAAACATCAATTTTAACATTTCTCAAACTTTGGGCTAAAAACTACCCTTTTTGGTCGCCAGCACCCAGGAGTTAAACATGGGTGCCCAGGAGTAGGTCACCATCACTCAAGTCTTGGATGTGGATTCTCAAAGGTAATTGGCGCCTTCTCCACTATTGGTCATATATGAAATGCCTAGAAAATAAAAAATCATAAGTTTTCCAAATTTCATCAAAAATAGCTAATTTCCACACAATTTATGAAAAAAATCACACTTACTAGTTTAGTTATGTGCGTGACGCCATAATTACCACCACCATCTCAAAATGACTCAATTGTGGTGCTCTCACTTGAGGCATCTTCACACACCCACATATCCAAATTAGACTCATTTAATAATCAAATGAGATTCCTATTCAATTTTTCATATTAGTATTTATAGTAACTTTCCATTACCTGTAGGGCTATCATCATTATTTACAGCTATCCTCCGAGATAGTCAACATCAAATGGTTTTAATCATATCTAGAGCACTCCTAATCCAATTCCTATTTTTTTTACATCGTTATCTTCATAATTCCACCTACTATTGTATCATACACATTCAAATATATATATATATATTCATTCTTGATATCGTTTCAACTTGATATACACACAATTTTGTGATACCTATCATACATTCACTAATACATCATTACACGCTTACTTTTGGCTCAACATTCGTTCTCATCATCACTTCCTCTTTCACCAAAATGGGGGTGCATACAATCAAGGCATCCTATAATCCCCCTCACACCATTACTGGATCATTTTAAATTCCTAACTCTCTCATTATCAAAAAATTTCTCATATATTACTTGACATCTCACACTAGTTTCTAGTGATTCCCCCTAATGACCTAATCTAGGGGGAAAAAGCATAAAATATATCCATGAGTAATCGGTTAAATAAATCACACATATTCGAGTCTTGGCAACAAAAATATTTTACTATTCAAAATCAGATCAAATAACCAACACAACATAGCATATGTATCCTCCCAGATGACCTAACTTGCGAGTTATATTACCACTTTCCCAGATGACCTAACATGAGAAGTTATTCTACATTTTCTACTACTTCCACATGACCTGACATGAGAAGTTATTCCACATTTTCTACTACTTCCAGATGACCTAACATGGAAGCCATATCATACAAATTTTTGCAATACCCTTGGAGTGGGGCTAATGAGACGTCATTGCCTTTCCTATACTGCTCCTATATGGGTTAATCCCATTTGATTGAAATAAATCAAAATGGATCCAAAGGAACAAAATATGGTTTTTTTCCATATTAAAAATAAAAATGAGGATATAGTTAAATTTGGAGAATAAAACTAGACTTCTCTCCCTAGACTCTTCCTCTGGTGATAGGATGCCCGAATCAATTTTTCACACACAAAAAGTCGTGTTGGGAAGTAATCACTCCTTACCAAAACACATCTCCATCATCGACCTAATCAAAATCTCTAATAACTCAATATCGAAATCATCAATATTTCTTAGTGCTCCTCATAACACTTCCACATCTCTTGTTACACTACATGAATTAACACATTGATCCATGGTTTGACACATTATCTATTTTTATTTTGTATGTACTTTTGCAACATGGGATTCTCCGGACTTCTTTTAGGTATGTTCCTTATTTCCTTTACACTACTTTAATTTTATTCAAATACCATAAAGTTCGTAAAATGTAAAAAAAATCACACGCTTAATACTATTTACTATACCGCAAAGTATGAATTTTAATATATGGATCTTGCGTATGAAAACTATTTGTTGGTGACCTATTCCCTAGCCTATCCACTTGTCTTGTTGGTTTCCATTTATTTTATCTCTCATACATGTCACTCATAAACCCAATTCTTGTTATATAATAGGGATCCATGTATGCCAGTCTCCTCTCATTTGTCTTCATTTTTCTTTGGACACTAGCACCCAGGACTAGACACTAGTTCCTAGGCACTCATATCCATCTTAGGAACCTATGTAATCTTTATGTTTGATATTATTTTTGACACTTGAGGTGTGTCTTTTCATTTTTCCCACTCATATCCCAAGGTACTAGTCAACATGTCAAGTAGTTAGTGTCAAAATTCAAGTAAGAGATCCCTATATAAACACATCATACATACCATTATAAGGGCGAGAGATTTCTATCAAGGAATATATATCTACATATCAGAGGGACTGCATCTTGGGCTCATTATTCTATATACACACTGCATAGGAAGGAAAGTTCATTCTATACCATCCACACATTTTCATTTTATCTAGTTACTGCTCACAATCTTGGCATTGTTGGCATTAGGGTGACCTAGGAGTACTATTACACACACAAGTACATAGAACTACATTGGGTCTGAGATGTAGCGCAACACTCAGTCATAAGTTCACTAGTTGACAGCTGAGGACTGTCCAAACCTCATTTTTTGTTTTTCATTTTTAAGATTTGATGTCTTCTTTAGGGTTTTATAGGAGGATACTTGTGTGTGGGCTTACAACTACCTCGGTGATCTAAGTGTCACATACAAGTGACCAAAGGAAAACAATTGTGACACCCTAATGACGTTATCGAAACTAGGTTCTGACCTCTTCTGTAAACTCCAATGCCCCCACAAAGGTCTTAAGCACCTGCAGGTTACCCTGTTCTTCCCCAGCCGTCTGTGTCCAAGCATTTCCACCTCCTCTACATTTTTTCAAGGTACGCTATGATGGTCAATGTTTTTTTCATCATATTATTTAACCAAGGCACACTTTGGGACAAGAAAAATCAAGGTAAGTGTCTTATCTCTCTCATTTCCTCTCATAATTAAAATCAAATAAATTTCGTAGCGTTTATACTTCAATTGTATGTCATTTATGGAAATCATTGCTTTCAGATTCTAATAAAATTACCAAATTTTTATTAAATGAATACCTTCTCTGCTCCTTCATTGGTGCTCCTAGTGGTGAGAATCCCATACCTAGTTTTTTCATGGTCGTTTAACGACTTGTAAAGGGAGAGATAACTTTTTTGCCACCTTCTTCCTACTATCTCCAATTATCATATAAGACAATAATTATAGGAACTGACCTAATCTCCCATGGGATATTACATTGATAATAATTCCATCTCATGTATCCTCTACCTATCAGTCTCCAGGGTTCACCGGAAGGAATATCTCCCCAATTTCTAACTTCATCCCTCTAAGAAGGTCACTTATAAAATAAAAAAATAGTTGAACCTACAAGAAATTATAATGGCTTCATGCTAGCGATATTTCATCTTGTCTCAATATTTTAGGTGATAATAAAAATAAAAAAAAAGAAAACCTTTGACCGGTTAGAGTGGTTACATCTTTTTGTTGCTAAAAAAAGTCTCACCCCAGTTTTCCTTTGAAAATCTATCGATTTGCGGCCTCTGTCATTTTATTTTTATTGTGTTATGCCTAGTTAATCTTTGTTGCCATTTTTAATATGTTCATGGGTCGTAGATCACTTATGGGTCCATGGTTTACTCCTTGTTTCTTTGTTCCTCTAGAAAAGCTCTATAATTTGGGTCTCCCATTCTCTATTTGTCTAAAAAACTCAGGTTATCCCATATTTTCCATTCTCCATGGTCGAGATTTGTCTTCCTCATCATTTTTTCCCTAAGTACTTGAAAAAAATGAATGGATGTGTCTCCAATGGACTTATTAGAGCCTTGTAAGACTTCTAAGTTCTCTGTCCTTGGAGAAATTTTCATTTTTGGGATCGAATGATCATTTTTCTATATTTTACGGTTTGATGGATGTTTCTCCCAGTCAAATTTACATCCTTATATCGACAGGGGATGTGGCACCTTTTGTTTGGACATGGCTTAGCTAGGCACTTCAAAATTTCTATGAATCACCTCAGCTTAAATTGTGTCCACGTGGAGGAACGCCGCTATTTTAAAGATATACTTTTTGGTTTGGCCGTGTAGTAATGTCGGGAGGACACGTGGAGGTTTCCGTTGCTTTTCCTAGGACTTAGAAAAATTTTATGTAGCTAAAATAGTGTGGCAGAAAATGGGGACATGTGACGACCCTGCACTCATTCAGGTTCTCTGCTTTGGGCACCATTTTGAAATTGTGCCATGGAGACACATGGAGGCTACCACCAGGTCTTCCCATACTTAGTCATTTTCAAAGGGTTTTGGGAGGTCTGGGACACATGGAGGAACTATGCATGTTTGGGGACTAGGCCTTGAGTTTCATTTTAAATAAGAACCAATAGAACACGTGGAGGCCTCCACTCACTTTAAATTTTTCTTAGACTTTTTCAACGGCCAAAGGAAACTACCTCAGAGTATGACACATGGCGCCTTCCACTGAGCTACAAGCATCCAAACAAACTTTTTGGGCCAGGACATGTGGCGAGCCCATGCTCATTCAAGGTATCAAATTTTTTTGGGACCATCTCAAGGTGCGCCACGGTGACACGTGGTGGTTTGAAAAGCCAAAGCGGTGGGGAGGTGGACCATCGGGGGAAATTTGGAATTTTTTTTCCCTTGACATGAAAAATGACTAAAAACATCAAAATGGCCCGTAGGCCCAATAAAGGAAAGGTCAAAGCTTGTTCTAGTCAATGGTGGAGGTGCAGAATCTTGGGGGAAATTCTAAAAAAATTCCTTTTGGGAGTAAAGAGTTAAAAGTAAAAAGTGAAGCGTACTGGAACCACATTAGGACATGGTTTCGGGGCCATTTTACAAGGGCAAAGCTGAGGGGAAAACATGACAAAATTTCCCTTTTCTAAAAGGGGCTAAAATGGTAGAATTTGGCCATGGTCACCGCTGGGACCTACCTTAGGACACGTGTCAGGCTCATCTCTCGAGGGCGGAGATGTGGAACAAAATGTGAAATTTTTCCATTTTTCCTACAAGTTCTAAAAGTCAGAGGAAGCCCTCGGGTCTATTTTTAAGTTTGAATCTTCCGCGTGGATGGCCCAAATTCAAAGTAGAGATCAACAACAGTTGAGAGTATGAATATGATTTTCCCCCCATTTTACTAAAACATGCCTAGAATTACAAGTATTCATGATTTCTTGGTATCTCCTACATGTCAGGAAACAGAGGGGAGTTGATGTTGATATCTAAGTTTTGTGGGGAGATCTGGAAGATGTCTTTTGCCATTAAAATGGTCTGACTATCGAGCTCTCGATCAGATTTTCCGTTTTCTTCTCCCGAGAAGGCAAGGAGCTAGATTTGAAATTTTTGGGGAAAAAGTGGTTGGTGGATTGAAGAAAGATTTTTCTACCAGAGGGAAGGAGTTTAATGTGGGAGATAGTCGATGAGATCTGCCCCCTCTAGCACCTGGTGAATTTTTACAAATTTGATTCTAAGAATCACGATCGTGATCATGGCAAGCACCGATAACACTCAAGGTTTGGATTTTGGAGGGGAAAAGGGGTCCCTATTGTAAATTTTATAAATGGCATGAATTTTTTGTGTAAATGGTTGGAGTGTTAAGGGCTGAGACTGAATTTTTTTAATTAAAAAAATCTTGATAGAGCCCATCATTTTAAAGAAGCCATTCGAGAAGCTTGTATATCTCTTTTGTATTAAATCCGATCATGGCAAGGTGGTTGCAAGTGTAAAGCCATTGAAAAGTTCTAGGACAGTTCTCGAAACTTTCCCCTGCTGATAGATTTAATCAAATTCGAGTTATTCTGTGTTGTCTTGAGAAAAATGTGTTTGTTTTATTTCTTAATGTATGTAAGTAGTTTTTCTTGTTCCTGTTGTAATCTTGTATTAAAATATGATTCAATCACACAAGCCTCAATCCTTGGTGAAAATTTAGTGGCATCTACAATTTCCATTCCTCAAAAGGGCTTTCATCTGGGAATTGGAATAAACGATTTAAAATCACTTTTCTTTCACTTGTTGACAGAGATTTTTCGTAATCCTTTAGGTTGACCTAAGGCATGATTTGGCTTAGATGTTTATACTTTATTGGGTTTCCTAACTCGATCCTTCATAATAGATTCTCATAGATTGTGTGAAAAAGTGCTAATTTGGGCCTCCACTGAAGCACATATTCTAGATAAAGAAACATTAATAGATTTTTTGTGTCAGTTCTTTTGGTTCAACCTTCCATTTTGTAAGATTCCTCAAGGATCTAGCTATTCAAGTTCATCCTACCCCACCTCCCACCAAAAAAATCATTTAAAACAACCAATCCTACCTATACTACCCCTGTTTGTCCTATGTGTGCACAAATGGATAATCTCTATCACCAAAACATGCAGAAGAAATCAGGGTCCCAAATTTATTTAGGAACCTTTTCCTTGTTTTGAAAATATCTCCATGATTCGGAAGTGAAAACTCATAAGAGTCAGATTTGGTGTGTTGATCATATTTTCCCCAAGGTCTTCTCTATAAAATTAATGCAAAAGAAGGATTTATCATTGTTCTTCAATAACAGAGGTTACAAAATAGGTTCTCTTACCTTGGTTGAAAGGCACAACCTAAAATATTTAGGATCAAATAACATCCTTTTAAGGTGCTACCCAATCCTTTCAAAACCTGAGTGCTAACAAGTTAGATAGATTGCTTCTCTAGCTCTGAGTGTCCTACCAAAAATCCATGATGCTACTTGGTCTTCAAAAGAGATTAAATTTTGGTACCAACACATCTAATTGAAATTAGTTTATGATATGGGTGAAACTATGGACATTGGAGATAATGAATGGCATGGGTCTTGAATTCACATATGTTTAAGAGTATGAAGAAATAAGGCTCTTCCATTCACATATGTCTTAAGATTCTAAAATAATAACCACCTATGTATATCAATGGCTTCTTCAATTAAAATGTTGTCCAAGATGTCTGGAGGGTCCTGCATTCATTTGAGTAAAAAATAAGAGCAATCACCTCTTATCTTTACACCACTTGTTTTCTTCTTGAAATCTTTACATATCCAAGTTTTTGCAACTTCCTCCTTCTACCTTTAAGGAGAAAAAAAATCTCTTTTTCATGTGTTTTAATAATTAATTCTTTCTCCTAATTCAGAAATCGATCTTCCCTCCTCAAAATAATGTTACATTACAGTCCTTTCAATATCTTCAGTACACTACACTAAATGGTACATTTCCATCAAATGATTCACTTTTACATCCTCCTCTACCTACAAAACAATTAATTATTTTGTACCTATTGGCATTTCCATTGCACCCCTTTAGAACAATTTTTGTTCTATCATTCCATGATATCCATAAATTTTGATAAGTTGAACACATTATTAACACACATATATTATTAAATCTCTATATTTCATAAACATTATTGTGGTTTGTCGTAGAAACATGCTAAAGAGTAGATATTTAACAAAGAAATAACCAACATGATTAGTTATATTAAAAAAAGATATATCTAATTAAATTTCATGTATATGAATATTAAACCAATTTCAATGTGATTTTGATGAAATTGTAGAAAGTTTACACTAGATTTTAAAGAAGTTACAAGTTCAATATCAATAATTCACAAATTTTCTATAAAATTATTTTTTTTGTGATAGAAATGTGGATAAAGATAACTCTAATATGTTAAGAAGTGAACATTTTTAATGGTTAGATACATAGTTAATATTTTTTATGAAGGATAAAGATTTTTTTTCATGAACCCTACCCTGGAATAGTCAAAAGAGGGGTCTTAACACCTAGATGAAGAGATGCCATCCTAGCTCAATACACTCTAATGACAACTCAATCTTTGTATATCATGTTGTCTTAATTTACTCATTCCTTAACTAAGTCACCCTAGTTTTCAATGACATCCCCTTGCTTTAATTTTAGGATTAACCCCATTACCAATTATTTTCTTGGAAATTATAAGGAATTTATCAAGATTACTTAATTTCACTAGCAAATTTACCTCTTCTTTCCTTCCAATAAACTTTCGTATGGTTACTAATCTTAAAACTTTACTAGACACTCTAAATTTCCATTAAGGAACTTGTAATCATATGCAAATTTTAGCTAGGTTATTTTAAAACAAAACCTCTCAACCCAAGGCAAAGAAACTCAATTTAGTCCTAAGTAATGACTTTATTAAAACAAAAAAGGAAGAATGGATGTGATTCAACTTGAAACTATTTTTATTCACCTATCAATTTCTCTCATCAATGGTATCCATCAATTCAAGAGCTTGAAACATCAATTATTATCAAATAAATGGCAAAAAGATACACTTTAGCAACTTTGTTTTTACCTATACGGCCTGAAGAATTTATATCATTGATTTATCCCTATGTATGCATTATCAAGAGCTGAAATTTTGTGGGCTTGTTCCTTTAATCAGTGTAGAGATATGTTGAAAATTTTAGTGTTTTTCATGGATAGAAAAATTTTCAATGCTTTCCCTAGCTCAATCCTATGTGCATAAAAACTATTATAAAAACCTTAATAAAAAATTTCATGAGCTAAAATAATTTGGGAAAATATTTTGATCTTCCTTCCCTACCTTTTCGAACTGATAGTAGAGATTTTTGTATAAGTTTAGCTGAGTACAAATCTTTTTCTCTCTACTTAGGAAGAAACCCATGTACACAGTTTTAATAAATCATAAAATTTAAATAAAAACATAGAAATATTCTCACACCAATAGTCCACACACTTCATTCCTCCTTCAAATTCATCTTAAAAATATCCTCTTCTTCAAATTCTTGATCCAAGAACGGATCATTGACTCATTCAACCTCCTAAATTCACTTCTAAAATGGATTAATCCAACTGACAAACCCTCAACAAAATTCTAAGCATAGAAATTATGATAAATCTCATCTTCAATACTTCTCTAGCTCATGGAGGACAAATTTCCCACTATTTACATGGTCCAAATAATTGTCATTTAGAATAAAGCTCAATTAGTCTACCTAACTCACCTAAGTAATCTATCTTACTATCATATTTACATTGCCATGTAACTTTACATAAAAATTGAATATGAACAAGAAACAATGGAGGGAAAAACCATTATAATATGGCTCTAATGACCACCAAGCCACCTATCCACTATCTCGACACTTAATAAACGATTCTCCTGCATCATGAAGCAACAAGTATAGATAAGAACACACATGAAGCAAACCAGAAGATCTATAGAAAATACAAAATACCAACTACAAAAATGTGGCACAACCACAACACAAAAACTGCACAATTGCAGAGAAACCACAATAGAAAACAAGAGAATCAAGGGATTGCAATAGATAACCTTTTTACCTACTCTTTTTGATTCTGCAGAAAAGTGGAACAAAATGTTTGAGTTTATTCCTTCTAGACCGCACTCTGTTCCCACTCATCATCTAGACCTTCAATCCCACCACCACCATATGTCGATGTACTCTCTATAACCCTCGCCTTCCTAGAAATAGTTAATATTATTTTTCAAAGAGGTAATTATTATTTAGAATGTATTATTTCGTAGTAGTATATTATATTTATTTTTCATCCTCTCTTCATAATTTGTAAAACTTATTTAGGGATTTAATTTGTATATTTATATTATTATTGTTAAAATATATATTTAGAAATATTATTATTGTTTGACGATGACTATTTATGAAAATTATCTTTAAAACATTCAATTCATTAAAAAAAATAGAATCACAAAAATATTATTTGATTAATAAGTTATTAGTAAATATTATGTTTTTAATTATAGTTCACAAATTGTATTAAATTTATAAAAATATATGTTACTTTTCCTCTTTTTTTTCCTAAATGGAAATTTTGTCATGGTTGATTGGTTCCATGATCACAATGTTTTGATACTTTGTATTGCAGTCCATATTTTACGGATTCATATTATTAAAAAATATCATTTAAATGAGAGAAATGTTTGTAAGAAAAAAATTCATATATTTTGTTGATCATAATATAATCCATTATAATGAATTAAAAATAATAATAATTATAGTATAGTTGTACAAGCTTTAATGAGACCCACTCATTACAAAATAAAATATTAAAAATGTGTGCACCAACATTTATTATATATTACATTTGTTTTAAAAAATTTAGTGCGAAAAAATTAATGTTTTCTTAAAGTAATTTAATTTTCACAATATTATTTTCCATAAATATTGTACTATATTAAACTTATCTATATAAGGATTTGTTATTTACTCTTTTATATATGTTTTATGGATCAATACTTTAATCTGATATGCAAATCAAAATAAATGGGAATTGTTTCCAAAAAGATATATTCTCAAAACAAAAACTCTTTAATTTTATTTATTAACTCTAAATAAATACTCTATTTACACCAAATTAGATATATGTACTCAAATATATCTAAGAATTATTTTTACAATTCTAAAAATTCTCACTATTATATTACATTATTAAAATATTATTTTATTATTATCCAATTTTAAAATTATATATTTATAAAATAAATATATGGGGTATGGAATAGAAGAGGCCGAATTGAAAAGGTGACACACTATGGAGTGACCACTCGATAAAATTTAAATAGGCCCACACTAATCCCAATTCTTGAATTTCCTTATTTATATAATTTGCTTTTTCTTTTAAAATGATGAGCCTACATGTTAGAGTAAGTTAGTCGTTGAATTTTGTTCAAGTCCCTTCAAATTTTGATGTTTGTATATTTGTGAAGAATTTGCATCGAGATGTATCAAAAAATTATTCGGTTTTGATCTTTGTGAAGAATTAGTATCATGATCTACCTAGATCCATAAGATATATCTACATGAAGGCTGAGCATAACTTGTCGGTATTGCATTTGCATAATACAAGTGTTGAGTTTCAATCGACTGCTTCACAACATGTTTTTTAAGCGTTAAATATAAATCTCGACTACATATATTTCCATCTATTTTAAATCCGCCCAAACAAAAACGTACTGGCAAGATAGATACTTCCCCATGTCAACATATATCCACGGTACCCAAATAATAGAAGCGTATTCATCTTCTCTCAAAACTAAAAAATTGTAACAGTACTAGTCTTGATCTCTGAAAACCAATGGGTCGGGTTCTTTGTTTGGGATCCAGAATTAGGAGTCAGGAATTAGAGTTTAGAGGTCGCAGTCTTGTAATCACAGTCTAGTAATTATTTTTGTAAGCAATATTGAGTACAAGAAGTTTGTAATGGAGTTTTGCTCTTACAGTAATTAAAAGAAAGTTTTTCTGTGTTAAAAATCCTTATCCTCTTCGAATTGGTATTAAAGTCTGGTTTACTTCTTGTTCTTTCTATTTCTCGTTGTATCTTTTTACTCTCTCTGTGTGTAGAGATTTCGTCTACAACATTTCTGAGTCTTGTAAAGACGCGCACCAGAGAACGCGGACCATTTTTAGCCTGGGTGAGGCGTGTTGAGGTCATATACGTTCGAGCTAAGCTGCGGTGTAGGACATAAAATTTTGCGACATGACGACATGGATACAGAAGCATGGGTTGCATCAACATCTGGTCGACAAGCTGAAAACTGCGACGATACCTTCGTATGAGTCTCTCAGATCTCATTCCTGTAAATGATGAGACTAATATTTCAGAGGAAGACAATCCTCTTCCCGGTTGGAAGCTCCCAAAGCTCCCGTATAATAAGGTATATCAAAAGTCCAAGTCTTTCCATTTATTTTCTAGTACTGCTATTAGATCGTGAGAATCCTGTATTCAAGTAAAGACTTCTTCTAAGTCTAAATATGATATTTCGTTGATTTCTCCGGAAGATCTTAATTATTTGAAGAAGCAGTCTACTTACAAATTTGTGCACATAGGTTGCATCCAAATCGGAATAACTCCTTTATTCCGGCAAGGGCTTAACGCGTCTGTTTTGTGTTGTTTGTTAGATACGTGTCATGATTCTTTTAAAGATTGTTTACTTAGCTGCTCTGCAAACCAGTCTAAGAAATGGTCCTATTCATTTTAACATATTTCCTAATTACCCTGTATCCATACAGACTTATAATTTGTTGGATCAAGTTTTAAAGTTACATCTGCAAACTACAGGAGTAAATATGAAACCAGGGTTCTTTGCCATTTTCTATTTTTTATAGAATCATTTTTAGATTGACTAACACAACTCATCCTGCAATCAAGCATGGTCCTTCCCAAGGATCCAGTGTAGTCATGCATGCGAGCCTCACTGCACAAAAGATCGAGCCTAAAGTTGTTAGTTGGGACAAGATTCATGTACCCCGAGAGTGGACTATTTCCACCAAGTGTGTTGAAGGAAGCACATCGTTTGTACACTCTGCATCCAAGGTCATAGAAGACAAAGGTAAGGCTACCATTTCATTTAGAAAGTCTAGTTCTGTTAAGCCAAGACTGTCTACTTCATCTTCTACTCAGTCATTCATATCTGATAAAGAGAAGCATCTTGAGTCAAACTTTCCTCCCTGTAGCCACCCCACTTTGGTCCATGACCCAAACACTGACTGTTTGTGGTGTGAGCAGTGCCAAGTCCTTGTGTATAGCAAAAATATATCCCAAAAAATGGCCCGACTATTAGCATGAATAGTTATTCATCTTCTTCTCACTACCAGACATTACAAATGGCTAAATCTGTTCTAAACAAAGCCAAGATCTCTATGGACACAAAGGAAGCTTCTACTTCTCAGTCTGAGAACGATTTTCCTCATGGCTAAGGACTTTCAAGATCTACACTAATGATCGGTAGCAGCGCCGATAGTACTGGTACCAACGACAGCTTGACTTCAAGATCGAGCAATCAGAATCGGCCAAAATGATGAATTGGAACAACAAGGCTACAAGAGCTATACAAGACCAAGTCCTGTCACAAAATGAAAAGCTTAAGAGGATGCAGGACACTCTTAAAGCTATTAAAGTTACATCAACGTGGAGATATCCAATTTGTAGTTTCATTATTAAATAAAAATATGGATAATCTAACCACCAATGTTCAACAGCCGACTTCTCATGTGCAACAGGTCCCAGATCAGGTCAGCAATAATCTCCAATCACATATCCAACAGTCTATCTGAGCTATTTCAGAAGGATCTGAGAAAAAGGTCATTGACAATATTCAAACTATAAATGATAAAGTTAATACTTTATGTTTTTCTGTTTCAGAGCTTGAGCAACATTTCCCTGCCCTCTCTACTGCTATTAATAAAATCGAGATGTCTCACTCCGAAAAAAGTAGTATCTCCTCAAGAGGCCAAGAATCTAGCCTAGACTGGGCTAAGGCTATCACTTGGGCACAAGTTGCTTCTATGCCATCACCCTTCCGTCAGCCAGAAAGAAATTGATAAGAAGATCGGTATGGCCAGACTGACTAGAAGAAGCTGCTGAGAGCTTCATGGACACAGCAGAGAGTTCTACGCCACCACTACAAGGTACAATCAGAACTTTAAATTTTCAGCCAAATTTTTATAAAGTTCAGTGTAAAAATGCTGATGAAATTCGTGAAATGATTCAACGGAATGATTGGATGGGCCAATACACAAGTTCTGTAGTTTCGGAAAGCACAACAAAGATATTGCAAGTATTATTGCCAATGGTTTCGTTGGTCTTTTGAAAGAATGGTGGGATGCTGTTCCTGAACGCATGAAGAGACCATATCATTAATGGTCAAGGTGCAGAAGGCACTGAACGCGTTGGTGGAGGAACCACCAGTTTAACAGCTGCCATTATTTCAGAGTTCATCGGTACATTCGATGATGAGAAAAAATTGTGCACACTTGAGTTTCTCAGAGCTCAACTCTGTGATATGTCCAAGGTAAAAGAGTACCATTGCTACATGCAGAAGCTGCTATATAATTTAGGTAATCCTTTCAATTCTACTTTGAAGCTAAGATATGTGGAGTCTTTCCCGTAATATTTCTCCACTAAGTACAAAAAGGCCATGCATAACTGCTCAGATGCTGATTTAACATTTGGTAGAATAAATCAGATAATCATAGAAACCAATCAGTGTCTTTGTCTAGAGAAAGAAGGCTCGAAAAGAAGCCTTGAAAGCTGAGAAAATCATTAGGAGTAAAATTTTGTTCCAATCAAATAGAAAACCAATTTTGTTGTCCAACTCCTGGTTTTTCTCATAAAAAGCATAAGAAGCATTCTTCTCACTTCAAGAAGTCTTCTCAATGCACTGACTGTGCATCTAAGCCCTTTGCCGTAAATATTTCAAGCCCCGGATGAAGTTTTTTAGAAAGAAAAAATATTTCCCCAAAAGTAAGAAAATAGAATGTTTTATTTGTAAAGGGAAATCATTACAGCCGGGATTGTCAAAAGAAAGGCCATCAAGCCTCTGCAAAGGCTAAAGTTAGTTTTGCCATGGAGCATTCTTTTAATGAAGATGAATATGTGCTTATATCAGATACTGAAAGTTATGAGTCTGATGTTGAGTTCTTTGAACTCACTATTGCTGCTAATCAAGTATCTGCATCTTCATCCGAAGATGAATTTTCTGATTATGAACAAGGATATGACTCACTGCCTAGTTTCCATTGTAGTATGATCAAAAGTTCATATGAGTATCCATTTATGGCTCCTAGCTCCATTGTCTTGAAGCAAAAGCTGAATTCACTTCAGCAAGAATTTTCTAAGTGCCCGCCGCATATGGTAAATCGACATTATTCATCGTAGGCACAAATCTATGAATTAAAAGAACAGTTGGATGCTAAAATCTGACAAGAAAATAATGAAGATCTCCATCTTGCCTCCCGCAATTCTTCTGCTCCTACAACTTCTTTAGCACCATATCAGTATCTCTCTGCCTTCTGGTCGAGGACGAGGACGTATGCCCCGACAGCCAAGTTCTCCAAGCTTTGGACGAGGAAGAAGCATACCTTCATCGAAAATTTTCCATTTCGTTTTTCCTAAAGATAACTCCTGCAGAAGAAGATGATTTTGTCATGAAGATCATCAATCAGAATATCCCTACCTCTACGCCCCGTTCCTGCCATTGGAACTCCTAGAAAGAAAATGGTGGAGAAAGGCAAGGATTGAACTTCTTGAATGCGTAATACAAAAAGCTACTGAGGAATTCTAGTCATTGATCCAAGAAGAAGAATCAACAACTAGTGCTGATAACATAATGAAGAAGAAGAAGTCGACAGGCTAATAATGGAAAAAGCCTTTCGATCAATACCATGCAGAACATCAAGCTGATGTAAGTACTGTTCGAACTTCTTGTAATCCTTTCTGCAAGATTCAGATATGCATTCCAAATATCAAGCCATACACTTTGGATGTAATGATTGACATTGGTGCAGAAGTCAGTTCTGCTCAAGGAAAAAGCTATTCCACAAGACTGCTGGGTACCAGACCTTTTGCAAGTAAGTTTCGATTCAAAGAAAATTGTTTCTAAATGTTCTGCTTACATTCATGTATTTCTTGGGCAAGTCCAAACCACGTTTAAGGTTCATCAATTTGACCTATTGCATTATGACATGCTTTTAGGATCAGACAACCTTAATAACCATATGCCCTATACTATATGTGAGATCGAGATCCATTTTCCTCAAGGATCTGTTCCTAGACTTTCCTCTTACCAGTCCATAGTACCCTCTATCATAAAACCATCCAAGGTTTCCAATAATGACTGGTTGCATAAATCCATTTCCCTAAATGCCTCTGTTATTGATAGTTTGATCAATAAGATCAAAATTGAATGTTCTTCTGACAACCCTCATGCCTTCGTGCATCAAAAGAAACATTCCTGTCAGTTAAAATTTCAAACAGTCACTCCTCCCAAGTTTAAGGCACACCACATTGGTATGTCTCCTTCAGAACGAACTGAATGTCAAGCTGAAATTGAAAATCTACTGAAAGGTGGATTTATTCAGCCATCCAAGTCTTCATGGAGCTATCCAGCCTTTTACGTGAATAAAAGGAGTGAGCAAGTAAGGGGCAAGAAAAGGTTAGTAGTTAACTATAAACCTTTAAATAAATATATACTGCCTGTACAACATCCTATCTTGAGTCGAGATGATCTTCTGACTCGTATCAGTAGCAGTAAGGTTTATAGTAAGTTCGATTTAAAATCTGGATTCTGGCAAATCTTTCTGAATAAGGAAGATGCATATAAAACTGCATTCAGCATTCCAGGAGGTCAGTACGAATGGATTGTCTTGCCATTCGGTTTAAAGACTGCACCATCCATCTTCCAGAAAAAGATGGATCAAATTTTTTGGTCATCTCTCCAAGTTTCTCATTGTGTACATTGATGACATTCTTGTATTTTCTCATAATACTAAAGAACACTTGGAGCATCTAGAAGAATTTTACTAGACTGTATATTCTAATGGTTTATGTCTCAGTCCGACAAAAATGGAGACATTCAAAGATACAGTCCAATTCCTGGGCATCACTATTTCAAATGGAGCCATTCTGT
Source organism: Taxus chinensis (assembly GCA_019776745.2). NCBI lineage: Eukaryota > Viridiplantae > Streptophyta > Pinopsida > Cupressales > Taxaceae > Taxus > Taxus chinensis. The sequence continues at coordinate 543,601,803 of CM034155.1, forward strand.
TACAAGAACATATTGTTTCAAAGATAAGCTTATTTCCTGATGAGTTTCCTGATAAAACACAACTTCAAAGATTTCTAGGTTGTGTTAACTACATTGCAGGATTCTATCAAAATGTTGCTGCAAACAGAATATTGCTGAACAAAAGGCTTCGCAAGAATGCCCCTGTGTGGAATTCAGATATGACCAATGCTATCAAAAGAATCAAGCAGTCGTGTCAGTCACTACCTTCTCTGTCTCTGACTGGCTCAGGTTTCAAGATCATTGAGACAGATGCCTCAGAAGATTCTTGGGGCGCAATTCTTAAATAACGCAAGGAGAATGGTAAGGAAGAAATTTGCAGGTATGCTTCTGGATCCTTTAGAGGTCCTGAATTAAAATACCATTCAAGTCATAAAGAGATACTTGCTGCCAAAAGAGCCATTCAATCTTTCCTATTCTTTATTCAACATGAGAGGTTCCTTTTGAGAACTGATCTGCAACATTTTAAAGGAAGATTGTACAAAGGTGACCCAACAAACAAAACCACATATGGTTGTCTCCAAAGATGGGAGTAGTGGTTTGACGGATATGATTTTGAAGTTGAACACATATCTGGTAAGCATAATGCTCTCGCAGATTTTGCTTCTCGTGAATTAGTTCAATATAAGTCCGTCAATGTTACTCAAATAATTCATGAGTATCTCCATCCAGTTTGGGACACAACTACCTGTTTGCCTATGATCAGGTCTAGAGAAGCATGTGATCAAAGAATGTCCCAAGAAGTAGAACAACTGCTCGTATCCCGAGACATCATTTTAGTCTCCCACTACAACATGACAGAGGTTGCTAGCAAGTTTGTTGACCCAGATATTCCAACCTCTGATTTTCATACTATTCAAGACCCCATGGTTTTCTGCAATTTGAAGTGGCCATGGCGCCATTCAAGAGAAACAGAGCCTACACATGATATGCCTCCACTGGAAGGAATACGCCTTCAACAGCTTATTCCAAAGCCAAATACATTATGGCATTTTGAACTTTCCAAGCTCTGGCCAGAGGGTGACCCTCTTACTAATGATGCATGGAATCGACCAAGTAGACCAGGAGATCAGCAATACATCTCTGCATATCATAAATATTTTCTGGTGAAATTCTTACCAACCAAGCTGTCTAACAGTCCTCTGCTGAACCCAAGTCCAGACACTGTGAGGAATATTATGATAAATTGTAAAATTCCTTGGTTTGTTAAGATGAAATATTATGTTGTTACTCATCACCTGTAGGGTCATCATGCGAACCCCAATGGAGCTCTATGGAGGAAATTCTACATACATCATACCATGAATGTACATCCTCCTGCACGAGGATACCCTTTACGTATCCCTGACCAATTCCTCTTTCCAACACGGACATATCTTAGGAGAGATACAGATGGGAGCCGCACTGTTTCCAGACTATGGTACGAGCGTAACACACGTCAGCTTTTCCCTACTGAGGAACGTGCCACTGAAGATTCCTCCTCATCAGATGAAGATGATGCCAGGCCCAGTATTCAGTATAGTCCTTAAAGTCAGATGACAGAGTTGTTGTCATCATTCCAATAAACAGTGACGTGGTAAGTCACTTTATGTGTTTGGTGGACCTCCCCACGTCTTAAACGTGCTATTCTGAGTGGCATGTGCTCGTTGTGTCGGTCAGTGGGAATCTTTTTGGGTAACCTGTGTTACCAGTTCCCGGTTGTAGGTTTCTCGGTTGCCAATTGAAACGGCCTCCGCTTTCCTATTTAAGGATGCGTTGGGTTCTTTGTTTGGGATCCGGAATTAGTAGTCAGGAATTAGAGTTTAGAGGTCGCAGTCTTGTAATCACAGTCTAGTAATTATCTTTGTAAGTAATATTGAGTACAAGAAGTTTGTAATGGAGTTTTGCTCTTACAGTAATTAAAAGAAAATTTTGTTAAAAGATCCTTGTGTATTCGAATTAGAAGAACATAACATACAAATTTAGTTCCTCCGTTCAAAGTTTAACCCTGCATTTTTCCTTTAGTATATTCGCAGTGGTGTTGGGGGCAAGCTTATCCACCATCAGATCGCAGCGGACGCGGAATGCAATCTTTGGCGTTTTCAATTTGCCGAACTTCATCTTCAGCGGAACATCCGCCTTCAATCGAAGAGGAATGTTTCCCTGCTGCTGCTCGCCATTCAACGACGTAACGATTTCGTTGGTGATCTGCACGTCTGTACCAGTCAGAGTCACCTCTAGATTAGTGATATTCTTGTGCCCCTGGTAAAACGCCGGCAGTTTATTTGGTACCATTTATTTGGGTACCATTTATTCAAATAGAGTCCAAGTTAGTGAATGATCTTAGTTTGTTTGAAGTGTGTGTGAACAACCCGTATACAGGTTGGATGGTCATTAAAGGCTAGAAAGGCAAAAATATTACTTGTGTGAGTGATGAGCTAGTGAAGAATGATGTAGGACAGTTTAGAGTGAAAGAGTAAGTTGACTATTTCTTAGATCATAAATCATTGTATAAGTTGATTTGAGTTTGTTTGATGCATAAGAGGCGGGGTATATAGCTGGTGAAGCTTTTAGGTGAATTTGAACCAAAAGTTTGCATTTATAGCCATTTTAGGCATTGGTAGTGATCTTCACGTACAGAGTTTGAAGTGGGTTGATGAATTGATTCTCCTGATTAGTTGAACAAGTGATAAAATGTGTACCTTTCGGCATCATAACATATATTATATTCTACTAGGTTATACATAGAGTACTTGAAATACTACGGTTTAACAATATAAATTTTCCCCCTAATAACATGACCTAGACTCTAGCATCAACAAGTAATTGACACCTAGCGCGATTGTCTTCGTAATCACATGAAACACATCTTATGTGCTTAATTTTTTCAAAGACAACTACAATTGTGTAGATAAATATATAATGGCCATGTAGGAGATTTTAGAATCTCTATTTTTCTCTTGGATTGTTTTTTTTTAACTCGACACATTAGAGTACCTAGATTGACAATGTTTTTCACCACTTCATGGAAATTTTGCGAAGAAGCTAACGAATTCAGTAATCAACACAATACATGAGAAATCCAATATTTAGGCCTTCATATTGATATCTCTCAACATTTTTTCAAATATATGCATTTAAGATGTATGTACTAACATTGTAAATGCAATGACAGATGTGGCTAGACATGATCTGAGAGTTGGTCCATGCGGTGGTTATTACAAGTTTTTCTTTCTTTATCTCCAAGGTAAATTTAATGTTTGTTTATAACTTAATTTATACAAATTATAATGGAAGTTCAATGCACCAATGAAGGTGATTTTCTACATTTTTTGTGATGGTTATTGTTATTCACGATGGTGGTCAATTTTGTGAACTATATAGGTTGTGTCTACATCTACTCTCTAGCGGGTCAATGTGTTGATTATTGCAACATATTCTAGAGTGGATACGTGTTATTTACTACAACATATATACAAAATTTAATGTCAGTTCTATAGTTCAGTTACAAATAATAGAAAAATTATTTTCAAATGCTCTAGATTCTAATATAATGATTTGTACAAAAAATAATGAAAAACACGCTTTGCAATAAAACAAAATTTGAACCAAAATTAAAGACAGGATTGTCCAAAGTCGATGTCCTACAACTAAATTGGTGCAAATCCTTGAGAACACCATTTTGAATCTTTTATACGCGTTTGACTAAAAATAGAGAAAGCTTCATCATCAAATGCCAAAAAAATGTAATACAAGACAATGAATTTTGTATGATATAACAAGGAGACACAAATGATGATCCTACATAGATGTAGGCCGGCATTGGCCTTGGAAAATCTCAACACATCCATACTCGATATAAATTATATGAAGCAGAAAGAAAAATGTGATACTAAACTTTTCAGGGTCCTCACTATGAGGGAAATAAAAACTAAATCTTGATAAATAAAAGATGAAGAAAACATTAATTTATGATAAAATATATAACTTAAAAATTACCTAATAACACAAACGGAACTCTTAAACATGTATTGAATGGGTTGGCAATTTTCTTAGTTTGTATTTCATTTTTTCGGATTTTTAAAATGGTCAATTATTTGTCCCCAAAATGATTTGAACCCGGACAGGAAAATATATGATATATAGGCCTGTGAATGGAAGGAAAATTAGAAGATAAATAATAACATTCTTGCAAATTGAAGTGTAAAAACGAAAAATCTATGTTAAGGTTGTATGCAATTTATATCTTCAGCTATAGTTATCAGAATTAATTTCTCTCCACGTTTTTAAGATAGCCGTATTTAGTGGAATTCCAGAAAGGGAGGGTTTCATACTCGACATTATGAGTCATGAACGTCTGTATGTTAATTTTTTTGCACTAAAGTGGGTGGCCCGGGTGAAGACAGAAATGAAAGGAAAGCAAAAACAAACGAGAGAAATCTAAATTCCCAGTAACGTTGTTTTGTGAGACAGGCCCAGATTTTATTGATTTTTGGAAATGGAAATAAAAAAGTGAAGCAGAGGAGGAGAGAAGCGCAGCATAGTTAGACTTAGGGGGAAGAGATGTAAAACTATATATATCAGTAGTGACGAACTCAGTAACGCGAACTATATATTGCAGCATAAGGAAAGTAGCATTGAAAAGCGGTCCGAGCGGTGATCAGTAGTGACGAACTCAGTAACGCGAGCTTGTGACCCATTTGGGGGCACACAAGGTTGACGGACATTTGAGCAGTGGAACGGGAGGAGGGGAGATGCGTGGCATATTACGCGGCACGCCCTGGTCCAAGTAGAGAGTTGTTGCAAGGCCCATCCTCGAAAGAGGGAGGTCTGTCTTGCGGCCTAGAGAGGAGGGAACTGCGTGAGGCTGCTCTGGTTTCACAGAGCAACGATAACCACCCGCTCCCTACAGTGGAAGGTTAACGAGCTGCTTGTCCTTCTTCCCGCAATCCTCCCGTCCCGCTCATAATCGAAAATAAACCTTTTATGATTTTACTCAATTGACGAATCAAACAACATTTTACTCACTCGAACTTTCGACTATACGGTAAAAAATTAGAAATAAAAAATTAGTAGTAAGTGGAAATACATCCAGTTGGGTGATTATTTGTTGGATTTTCCATTTTTGGCATGTCCCTATCAAAAACTCTAAGGAGCATTTTAGGATTCCGTCTGGTCTGAAACCACTGATTATAAGTTAGATTTTAATAGCAAGTGGAAATGCATTCGATTGGGCCTTTGTAAGACGGCTATTTCTTGGACTCTTTTTGAATAAATGGTACCCAAATAATAGAAGCGTATTCATCTTCTCTCAAAACTAAAAAATTGTAACAGTACTAGTCTTGATCTCTGAAAACCAGAATTAATAGAAGAACATAATATACAAATGTAGTTCCTCCGTTCAAACTTTAACCCTGCATTTTTTCTTTAATATATTCGCAGTGGTGCTGGGGGCAAGATTGTCCACCACCAGATCGCAGCGGACGCGGAATGTAATCTTTGGCGTTTTCAATTTGCCGAATTTCATCTTCACCGGAACATCCGTCTTCAAACGCAGAGGAATGTTTCCCTGCTGCTGCTCGCCATTCAACGAAGTAACGATTTCGTTGGTGATCTGCACGTCTGTACCAGTCAGGGTCACGTTAAGATTAGTGGTATTCTTGTGCCCCTGGTAAAACGCCGGCAGTTTTCCCCTGCCCAGCTCCGCACCGCTGTAGAAAACAGCCACATAGCTGTCGTCTAAGTAATATATGCCGATCTTTTTATTGGGATTCCTCGCTCTCACCCCCACAGCTAACTGTGACGAGACGGTGGCGTCTGTGCCCACGATGATGCTGGTGATTTGAATGTCCTGCACTGAGTATTTGGGTATCCTGGGAAGAAAGACGGCGTACAGAATGGCGGCGGTGATTGTTATGATTACAATCAGGAGGAGGAAGAGGCAAAATGTCCAGACGAGACAGCGGCCGCAGAGATTGCGGCGGCGCTTTGGAGGGCGGGAATAATATCTGGGAGCCACACGTGTGGGAAAGACTTGGTCTTTGGGAAACTGAACATGTATAATTTGGCCTGGATTAGCGGCAGGGTCACCTTTCTCGGAAATAAGACTGGATTTGGGGGCGAGAGGAGCGCTAGGCGGGGTAGTTTTGTGTGCATCTTCGTATGTGGCGCTCTCTACGTCCTCCTCCGCCGGGTAAACACGCTGCGCATCCGCCATGACTGTTGTGTTGCTTGTGCTTCTGGTTGTAAACGGGCGAGGGGCGATGAATGGATTATGGATGGGAGAATCGAGTTTAAAGAGGCGCGGGGATTGTCTTTACGCGGTCGGGAATTGTCGAGCATGGAAAAGTTCCAAGCAAAGGAACCGCGAGTCCGAGTAAGCCGCGTGTGGGGCGTGGTGAGATGACATGGTCAGCGAATTTAGTAATTACGGAAAACCGCGTTTGAGGCGTACACTTACTTACTGTTTTTCATATAGAATCATTGTCGATGGTAAGGTGTAGTAGACATCATGTGGAATATAGGTAGTTTTGTGACCCAGATATATGAAACGTGATTCGTGAGGTTGTTTTTTTTTTTAAAAAGGTACGAATTAATATGTAGCACATGCCATGCCAAATTGTGGTCATTATCGAAGTTGTTGAGTTCCAATTTCTCTGTTTATTTTTAACCACGTTGAAAGGCGTTTTCACACGCGGAAGCCTCCTCCCCCTTACAACTAATAAAGACATCAACACTTACGATTTATTTGGTTGATGAAGCACGAATATTCATCAATTGTACAAGTGGCACACAATGGTTGGAGAGTGAATGTCACATGTCAGATGAAAAAATCCTAATTGTAGGAAGGGTGGTAGATTTACATTGCAATCTTTTTTAAGGAGGGATGGGAAGCAAGTGCGAAGAGTGGGAGATGTCAGACATTTGATGTAGTCTTCGGAGCTTCACCATGCCATATTTGTCAATCTCACGACCTATACAAAACGCTCTGGCAACAGATGACATGATGAATGGCACATCTGAGGGATTGTAGACGCGGCCAACATCACAAAGCGGCTGGGCAGGTCGGAAGTGGAAGCAGGCCTATAAAGAACTGGATGAAAGACAAAATTTGTCGTCATTTATCTTTGGAAACTAGCACCCTAGTCTAGGAAGATCGGCATCCTACAGAATTGTTTGAGGCTCTTTTCAATGATATTCCATCTTTGTTCATCCATTCAGTATTGCGGCACATTCCAGGATAAGTTGTGAAATAGCTAAGTCATCTTACCTCTTCTTTGCACTTAGGGTTTCATATATTTAGGCTTATTTTGTTTGAGTTGATTTATGTACTTAATTATTTATTCATTTATTACTACAATAACAATCATTTAAGGCACATAATTCACATATAAATTAATCATTTTGGTAGCTAAATACGGAAATAAATGTGTAATCAGATTGTTATTGTAGCAATAAACGAATACACAATTATGTACATAAATTAACCCAAGAAAACTAAACCAAAAATTATGAAACCCTAAGTGAAAAGAGAGGATAGAAAGCCTTAGCTGATTCGCAACGATCCCAAAGGTGCATAGAGCTGGAAAATTAGAAAATACAAAGCACTGAATGTCATAACGACACTGGATAAAATTTAGAAATGGAGGAATACACTAGACTGGGGCTTTTGGAGAGGGACAAGAATGCGTGTGAGTGCCCTAGAACTATTTTTGGGTCCACGTGTCTACGGAAATACTTAGAAAACTGCCTCTGAGCAGTCGCAAGTTGTTAATACATACTTCATTGCATGTCATTTAAAAGTAGTCATTGGTTTCAAATTCTAATAAAATTATTTAGATTTTATTTAATAATTTTAGTGAACTCGTAGATTATAATTCATTTCCCTATGATCCACTAAAACCCTAATGGCTAAGAGTAGCTCTGCCTCTCCTACACAAGCTATGCCTCATGAGAGTATAAACCCTATATATGTTGAAGAAATTATCATTGAACTTCGCTCTCTCTATCACAATCTTACTCTTCTAGATGAGATTTAAATAAATCTTTAGGGAAATGAATGTAATATTCCTACTAGCTTTTTATCATTCTACCATTAGTATTGTTTCGAATACAACAAGTTTTTTGGGTTGTCGTCTAAGCTATCCTATAAACAATATGCCTCCTACACCTTCTTCTATTTCTATTGCAACTCTACATGAGGCTATTATCGATTATCTTCTTAACCTTGATAGCGGTAGTACAAATACAACACATAATGATGATATACATGTGTATGATCTTGCTATTAATACTAGTCAGGATAATTTTATAACTACATCTCATACTTCTTACATTTCTAATAATGTTTCAAGTGATTCCAAGGTTATATCTCATACTATCTCTTTTTCATTATACATTGATAATACACTTCATGAAATCCTTCCCTCCAAATTTGTGTCTGATATTGATGAGGCATATGATACTAACAATTCCACCTCTTTGCATACTCATGAATGTGAATCCCCCACTCCATTTTCATCTCCTTCTAATATTCTTTCTAAAAACATATATATTGAATCATCTCCATCCATTTCTTCATCTCCTCATAATTATTCCAATGATATACCTGATGATGTTATCGATATTCCATGCTCTTCACCACCCATTACCTCTTCCTCACCTACACCTACGGTGCCTATAACATCAGCATCCTTCACTTCTTCTGATATTTCTATGATTACTTATAATGGAAATATACAACCATTCAATACACCATCTACATTTCTTACTATTCCATCACAGAATAGCTTATCTCTCATGCATCTTCTTGGTCAATTAGAATCTTAGGTTAAATCTCTCACTCTTGAAAGCAATGTGTATTATGCTTCCATTGATAACAATTCTTTACATGGAAATCCCATTCCAAAGAAGATTCATAATTCAACATTGCCCAAGGATTTCATTATGCCTAAATTTTCATGCTTTTATGGAACTTGCAACCCATATTTACATCTCAAGTACTATCATCTAGCTATGGATTCTTATTCCAATGATCGATTATTACTTAAATCCTTTCATCATAGTCTTACTACTGATACTCTCTAATGGTAGAAACATTTACCATTCGGATCTATTAGTACCTATTGTGAGATGGAAGAGGTGTTTCTTTGTCACTTCATACTTAAAAATGGCCCTAGAGTCACCCATGAATGGTTACCTGGTTTATAACAAGGAAAAATAGAACTTATCATTGATTAAATTTTATGCTTCAATGCTTACATACATCAGTTAGTATTTAAGCCCATTGACTTATAAAAAAATTCATCGTTTGTCGTGGCTTGGTCCCTCCTTGAAAAGAGCACTTGCAATATGACATATGTGAATCATCCACACTCTTATGATATAAAATCGTTGATCTAGAACAAGATCTCATGATTAGACATGTTATATATCTTACTCCTATTGATAATATTTCTGGATCATCTAGTTCATCATCAATTCCATATGTTGAGTGTACTCCATGGTCTCCATCTCCTCCACCCCATAAAAAAATTCAATCTTGTCCATTACATAAGTTTCCATCTCCTCCAGGGTGTTAAGCTCTACCTCAGTCTTCTCCATCTCCTCCACGGCAGCCATTATACTTTTCTCATCACTCTAGACCTCATGATGTGTTGTGTGCCTTGCTTAAGAAGCAGTTTATTCGTTTACCTTCTAACGATCATCATCCACCTCATCTCTTACAACTCTAGTGTGATCGACCTTATTGCAACTATCATCATATCAATGGCGATCACGAAAATGAATTGTGTGCCCTCCATGATAGATTAAAACAATTATAAGATAACGGTGTCATTTCCTTTAGGTCTCACTCTCATGAGCAGTCTATGTCTCCACTTCCACACAAGCATGTTGTTACTCCAGTTGACTTATCCCCTTGATCTAGTTCTAAGGTCATTATTTGTCCACCACCATATGTCATTATTCACATGCATTCTCCATCTCATTCATCCACTGATGCACCATCTCATCCTATGTGTAATACTACTACCACATATTGGCTTCCTAATTCGTTAGCTTCAACACTTTCCAATGGTGCGTCTCCCATCATTGGCACCATTTCATCAGGCATTCTATTTGGATTGTATGATGGTTTTGCCTCCATGTTGCATGCTTCAACCCCTCCACGCCTTCTTGGTCTTTGGTAGGTGATTGTCCTTACCTTACCCTCTAATGATGCACTCATGTTTTTACGGTTCTTACATGACTGTTGAGGTATTTTTTATAATAAAAACCTCACCATATCTTTATGTTACACATTATATCGATATATCTATCTAGTATATACTCTCATATCATTTCCCGATGACGCACTCTTTCTTTATGGTTCATTCTTGACTGTTAAGGGGTCTAATATAAATGATTTTTTTCATCTACAAGCTAGGGGGCATCACTAATTTTCTTCCCCCCATCTTCATTATATTCATGCGCAATTAAGTACACTATAACAACCATATCATTCACATACTCTTTTATATCTTTAATTTTATACATACTTTACTATTCATCGTGACTCTATTCACACATAAAATACACTATCTCATCATTTATCTATCTATAATCACATTAATCGTCATTATTCATTAGTCAACATCAACAACTATGCATTACAAATAAAATCAACAAAACAGTGATCAAACCATCACATATAAAATATAACGACAATCATCAATGCATCATACACCAAGATATGACCCCCAATCATCACATCACACATCAATAAACATTAACTACAATGAACAAATGCCAATACTATAAATACGTATATATACATGTGTGTGTGTGTGTGTGTGTGTGTGTGTGTGTGTGTGTGTGTGTGTGTGTGTGTGTGTGTGTGTGTGTGTGTGTGTGTGTGTGTGTGTGTGTAGTTCAAAATCATAGTTACAAAAATGTCAACACTAGGGGGTAGCCCCCCCCCCATACATTGCTACATCACTATATAGCATATCTCATCATCACTATCACTATCTACAACTGCAGGACCTTAGATCTCTCTGCCTACTGACACAATAATGTTAACTTAGTCAACTAATCCGTAAAATGACCATGTAGCTCCTTGAAACTTGTAAATACATCATGTGTTATGGGACATCCACCTGAATTATCTCTGGATCATTGTGTCTCCTCTCATGCTTCATCTGTCTCACTCAATAACACGGTACACATTGCTCCCGCAAGCACCACTAGATCAAATAAATGAACATGATTTCCTGTAATGGCATCCAACCACTCTAGTATACTACCACCTATGAGTACATCAGTGGGCACATTATGTGTAAATGTGTGGATAAATGTGTCCATAATTAGCGACTAATATGCATCACTTGCATTCATAGATCAACACATTAGGTAACAAACAAAATTACATAACAAAATAATAAATGACAAGTATCACTATATAAATAATCACGCTCTGTTATCGCTACTGCCAAACTATCTGGGGAATGTCCTTGCCCCTCTACTCCTCCCCCCCAGTGGTGTTCTTTTCACATCCATAAAGAATAGAAACAAAAATACCCACCGATGTGATGTCCACCATGGCTGGTATGCATTCGAATACCTCGCGTCATCCATATCTATCAGCTCTATTGCTGCATCTGACTTGTATAACCCATGGGGTACTAGCTGCACTCTTGTGGGATCTAGTCTAGATCAAGCCCTCCTCACTACCCTAATGGCCCTCACCCATATATATGGCTCTGGGATCACATCTTTCGCCATACCAAACTTTCGTGAAACACACTCCACCTAGAATAGCTTAATCACCCCTAGAAACTGATCCTCTGCCCACATAGTCCATCGAATACATCGTTTCTCTACTCCATCCCCTGAACATCCTCTATAGTCTCAATATGGACTCTATATCACATCCTCTTGCCCAACACCATCTAACATCTCCCTATAGCTATCTTTTTCCATCATTCTACTCCAAATACCTATCCACCTCCCAACAAATTTATATGGCCTCGCCCACTCTACACCTTGTCCACCAATTGACCACAATATCACAATATGATCGTAGGCCCATACATCACGAAATATGGTAGCTCCAATTCCATCCCCATGATCCTCCTACATAAATATGTATAGATCTGAGCCATCACTTGTTCAGGGTCTCCCCTTTTGAGGACCATGCCAAAGGTGCGCCAACGTGATGCATGGAGGATTCCACTGGCTCCTTTTTATTGAGTCGTTTTCAAAGGCCAAAAGGCATTTTTCTTTGGCCTAGGGCACATGGAAGGCCCACTATTGTTTGGAAACTTTCCCCTGTACTTCTCCTTTGTAGTTACACCAAGGAAACACGTGGACGGTTATAAAAAAATGTAGAGAAGGGGTAGAATCAATGGTTGTTGTGCATTTCACCTATTTTTCCACCAATTTTTCTCCAACACTCTTATAGATGTGAATACACACTGTTTTTCATCATTTTTTGATGAATATCCTTTTCATTTTTGTTTGCAAAGTCCCATTGAATGGATTCCAAAATTAAATTGTGAGTCCAAGGATTGTTAAGATCAATATTTTGAACTTGGAGTTTCTTGGGAACTTGTAAAAACATGAATTACCAGATAAGATGGATGCAGGGAAAAATTGCAGAGGAAAGAGAGGGAAAAGTTTGAAATGATGAAGGTTGTAGGCACAAAAGATGAAAAAAGTGTTTCCTCGAAAGCAAAAAGGATTTACCAGTAAAATCCAGCAGTACAGAGCCTCTAGAAAATGATTAAAATAGGGATTTCTCGCATGATAGAATCAGAATGATTAAAGGGACTATAAAAAAGGTTATGGCATGACATCCTAGTCATTAGTTGAGGGTCTGAGAAACATGATCAATTCAGAATTGATCCACCTAGCAGTTTTTGTTGAAAATTTGTTAAACATCACTTTCTAAGGCAAATTGGTAACAAGCAAAGGTCCCTCGAATATTTTTTTTTGGGGCGGAAATTTTGGGATGAGTGAGCAAGTGAAATGTATAAATGTAATGATAATACTCTTGTAAAAGGTCAGGGGTTGAATTCTTAAGATAAAATTTTAGAAATTTGTCTTCCTGAGAGACCAATCGGAGATACCTGGTTAATTTCTTCTGTGTTAGATTTTCTATCATGTCAAGTTGGTTGTAGGTGTATAGCCATTAACGAGCACTGAGATTACTCTGGAAGCTTGCCCCTGCTGATGAAACTAATTTGTGTCCAATCTCTAGCAATTTTAGATTGTTTTGTTTTAGAATGTCTGCAAATTGTTTTTTTTTGTTCCTATTGCAATCTTACATTGAAATATTTGTGAAATCACACAGGACCTCATCCCTATGACAATTTAGAGACATTTGCAATTTCATTTTTGGAAGACACTTCATCCTATGATGAGATAAATGAATTCAAAATCGCTCCACTATAATTTGTTGATAAAGATTGTCTGTAATTCTTTGGGTCTACCTTAGGCATGATTGATCAGAGACTTTGGTGTTTAATTGAGTCTTCTTACTCGAGCATTCATGCTAGATTCTCAAATACTATGTGAAAACGTGTTGATCTAGGCCTCTATTGGAGAACACCTTCTAGTTGAAGGAACATCTTAACTATTCTGAAGGTTTCTATTGTTGAGTTGTCCATTGTTGTGAAGTTTCTCAAAGATCTGGTATAATCAACTTTATCTTGCTTAATCTGCCACCAAAATCATTCAAAAACAATGAATCCATCCTAAACTACCCCTTTTTTCCCTATATATCAACAAAGGAACGTAATCTATTTATTAAAATATGCAGAACAATCAAGATTTCATAATGTCTTTAGTAACCTTAGCCTTGTTTTGAAAGTGTCTTCATCTTTTAGAAGTGACAACTCTTAAGAGATAAATTATGGAGTATTGATCATACTTTCCAAGGTTTTCTTCATAAAATTTATGCAAAAGAAGGATATCTCCATCTCCCTCATCAAACAGAGGTTACACTATGGGTCCTCTCATCCTAGTCGAAAGACACGACCTAAAGTAGTGAGGATAGGTCAAATACTCTTGAAGGTGCTATCCATCTCTCCACAAATCTGAATTAGATCTCATCTCCGGCTACAAAATGACACAAATAATAATCTATATGTCTCTAAGATCCATGTCGAATCTGTGATGCTTCTTAGCTTGAAAGGGAGAACAAATTTGGATACCAACACTAGGAATCTTCCTTATTTCCTTTATACTACTTGAATTTCATTTAAATAGCATAAAGGCGGAAAAATGTAAAAAAAAAAATCATGCACTTAATACTATTTACTATACCACCAAGTATGTTGTTTTATATATGGATCTTGTGTAAGAAAAGTATTCACTAATGACCCATACCCTAGCCCATCCACTTGTCTTGTTGGTTTATATTGAATTTATCTTTCACACTTGTCACTCATAAACCCAATTCTAGTTAGATCACAGGGATCCATGTCAGTCAGTCTCTACTCATTTGTATTCATTTTTCTCTAGACACTAGCCCCCATGACTAGACACTAGTGCCTAGGAACTCATATCCATCCTGGGAGCCTATGTCCTCTTTATGTTTGATCTTATTTTTGACACTTGAGGTGTTTCTTTTCATTTTTCCCACTCATATCCCAAGGTACTAGTCAACATTTTGGGTAATTAGTGTCAAAATTCAAGCAAGAGATCCCTATATAAACATAACATGCATACCATTATAAGGGCGGAAAATTTCTATCAAGGGCTATCCATCTACATATCAAAGGGACTGCAACTTGGACTCATTATTCTATATACACATTGCATAGGAATGGTTATTCATTCTATTCCATCCACACATTTACGTTTTGTCTAGCTACTACCCGCGATCTTGGTGTCATTGGCGTGAGGTGGCCTAGGAGTGTTATTGCACACACAAGCACATAGAACTACATTGGGTCTGAGATGTAGTGTAACACTCAGTCGTAAGTTCACTAGTTGACAACTGAGGACTATTCGACCCCTCATTTTTCATTTTTAGTATTTGATTTCTTTTTTTAGGGTTTTTACAGGAGGATACTTATGTGTAGGTTTACTAGTACCTCGGTGATCTAAGTGTGAAATACAGGAGACCAAAGGAAAATAAGTGTGACACCTTAAGGAAAGTATCGGAACCAGGTTCTGACCTTTTATATAAACTCTAACTCCCCCACAGAGGTCTTAGCCAACCGCAGGTGCCCCTATTCTTTCCCAGGTGCTCGTGTCCAACAATTTCCACCTCCTGCATATTTTTACAGGTTCATTGCGATGGTCAATTTTTTTTTTCATTCAATTATTTACCCTAGGCACACTTTAGGACAAACAAAATTAATGCAAGTGTCTTATCTCTCTCATTTCCTTTCATAATTAAAATCAAATAAATCTCGTAGCATTTATACTTCATTGCATGTCATTTATAGCAGTCATTTCTTTAGAGTGTGATAAAATTATTCAAATTTTATTAAATCAAGACCTTCCCTCCTTCATTGGTGCTCCTAGTGGTGAGGTATCTTCGGGGTGAGAAATACCAAACCTAGTTTTTCCATGGTCGCTAACGATTTGTAATGGGAGAGATAGTTTCTTTGCCACCTACTTTCTACCACTCTTCAATTATCATATAAGGCAATAGTTGTAGGCACTAATCTGATCTCCTATGGGATCTTACATTGATAATAATTCCATCTCATGTATCCTCTACCTATCAGTCTCCAGGGCTCACCGAAGGAATATATCGCCCCATGTCTACCTTCATCCCTCCAAGAAGGTCACTTCCAAAATAAAAATAATTAAACCTACAAGAAATTATAATGGCTTCATGTTAGCAGTATTTGGTCTTGTCTCAATATTTTAGGTGATAATGAAAATAAAAAAATAAAACCTTTGACTGTTTATACTGGTTTCATCTAATTGAACTTCTTTTATGATATAGATGAAAATGTTGACATTGGAGATACAGAATGGCATGGGTCTTGCATTCACATATGTTTAAGAGTATGAAGCAATAAGGGTCTTACATTCACATATGTCTCAAGATTCTAAAATAATAACCACCTATGTATATCATTGGCTTCTTCAATTAAAATTTTGTCCAAGATGTCTTGAGGGGTCCTGCATCCACTTGAGTTAAAAATAAGAGCAATCACCTCTTATCTTTGCACCACTTGTTTTCTTCTTAAAATCTTTATGTATCCTAGTTTTTGCAGGTTCCTCCCTTTAACTTTAAGGAGAAAAAAATTCTCTTTTTCATGTGTATCAACAATTACTTCTTTTTCCTAATTTAGTAATTGATCTTCCCTCCTCAAAATATTGTTACATTGCAATCCTTTCTATATCTTCACTACACTACACTTTCAGATCCTCCCCTACATACAGAACAATTAATTATTTTGTACCTATTGGCATTTCCATTGCACCCATTTGGTACAATTTTGGTTCTATCATTCCACGGTATCCATAAATTTTGATAAATTGAACACATAATTAACACACAAATATTATTAAAAGTCCATATTTCATGTACCTTATTGTGGTTTGTCATAGAAATAGGCTAGAGAGTAGAAATTTAACAAAGAAACAACCAACATGATTAGTTATATTAAAATAAGATATATCTAATAAAATTTCGTCTATATGAATATGAAACCAATTTAAGTGTGACTTTGAAATTCTAGAAAGTTTACATTGTGTTTTAAATAAGTTACACATTCGATATCGATAATTCACAAATTTTCTATAAAACGTTTTTTTGTGTGGATAGAAATGTGGATAATGACAACTTTAATATGTTAAGAAGTGAAATTTATTAATGGTTAGATAAATACTTAATATTTTTTATTAAGGATAAAGGTTTTTTTTGCATGAACCATACCCTGGAATAGTCAAAAGAGGGGTCTTAACACGTAGATGAAGAGATGCCATCATAGCCCAATATACACTCTAATGACAACTCAATATTTGTATATGACCTTGAGTCAATTTACTCATTCCTTAACTAAGTCACTCTAGTTTTCAATGACATTCCCTTGCTTTAAATTTAGGCTTAACCCCATTACCAATTATTTTCTTGGAAATTATAAGGATTTATCAAGATTACTCAATTTCACTCGCAAATTTACCTCTTCTTTCCTTCCAATAAAACTTCCATATGGTTAGTAATGTTTAAGTTTTATTAGACACTATAAATTTCCATTACAGAACTTGTAATCATATGCAAATTTTAGCCAGGTTCTTTTAAAACAAAAACCTCTCAACCCAAGGCAAACAATCAATTTGGTCCTAAGTAATGACTTTATTATAACAACAAAGGAAGAATGGTTGTGATTCAACTTGAAACTATTGTAATCACCTATCAATTTCTCTCATCAATGGTATCCATCAATTAAAGAGATTGAAACATCAATTTTTATCAAATAAATGGCAAAACATTACGCTTTTGCAACTTTATTTTTTCCTATATGACCTGAATAATTTCTTTCATTGATGTATCCCTCTGTGTGTGTTCTCAAGAGCTAAATTTTTTTGGGCTTGTTCCTTTCATCAATAGAGAGATATGTTCAAAATTTCATTAAATTTCATTGGATAGAAAATTTTTAAATGCTTGCCCTAGCTTGACCCTGTGTGCATTATTTTTTTTATAAAAACCTTAATAAACATTTTCATGAGCTAAAATAAATTGGGAAAGGATTGTGATATTGTTCCCCACCTTTTGGAACTAACAATAGAGAATTTTGTATAAGTTTAACTGACTATAAAATTTTTGCTTCTACCTAGGAAGAAACCCTTATACAAAATTTTAATAAATCATAAAATTTAACATAAAAACTTAGAAATCTTCTCACACTAATAGTCCACTCACTTCATTCCTCCTTCAAATTCATCTTTAAATATCCTCTTCTTCAAATTCTTGATCCAAGTATGGATCATTGACTCGTTCAACCTCCCTAAACTCATTCGTAAAATGACTTATTCCAACTAACAAACGCTCAACAACATTCTAAGCATAAGAAATTAGGATAAATGTCATCTTAAATACTTCTCCAGCTTGTGGATGAAAAATTTTCACTATTTACATGATCCAAATAATCCTCATTTAGCATAAAGCTCATTTAATCTATCTAACTCACCTAAGTAAGCTCTCTTACTATCCTATTTAGATTGCCATGCTACTTTACAAAAAAATCAAATATGAACAAGAAACAATAGAGGGAAAACCCATTATAATATGACTCTAATGACCACCAAGGCACCTATCAACTATCCCTACACTTACTAAATGATGCTCTTGCATCATGAAACAATAAGTACTAAGAAGAACACACATGAAGAAAATAGGAAAACTACTGAAAATACAAAAGACCAACTGTATAAATGTGGCACAACCACAACACAAACTCTGCACAACTGGAGCGAAACCACAATAGAAAACAAGAGAATCAAGGAAGCGCAACATCCATACAACCTTTGTACCTACTCCTTGTGATTTATGTAGGAAAGTAGAACAAATGTTTATCGTTTATCCCTTCTAGACCGCACTCTGTTCTACTCATCAACTAAATCATCAATCTCGCCACCACCATATGTTGATGTACTCTCTATAACGTTCACCTTCCTAGAAATAGTTAATATTATTTTTCAAAGAGATAATTATTATTTAAAATGCATTATTTCGTAGTAATATATGATATTTATTTTTCCTCCTTTATTCATACTTTTTAAAATGTATTTACATATTTAATTTTATATATTTATATTATTATTGTTAAAAAATATTATTATTGTTTGAAAATGACTTTTTATGAAAATTATCTTTAAAACATTCAATTCATTAAAAAAAATAGAATCACAAAAATATTATTTAACTAATGGGTTATTAGTAAATATTATATTTTTAATTATAATTCACAAATTGGTATTGGAATTTATAAAAAAAAATGTTACTTTTCCCCTTCTTTTTCTAAATGGAAAATTTTGTCATGGTTGATTGGTTCCATGATCACAATGTTTTGATACTCGGTATTGCAGTCCATATTTTATGGATTCATAATATTAAAAAAATACATTAACAATTGAACATGAGAAAATATGCACCATGAAGAACTTAATCTAAATTAAATAACCAATATATTATAATTGATCTTCATACTGATCCATGACACTGATATGTTATGATAGAACGTTGATTCTAGTATAGTTTTAGGGATTACATTTGATAAGGGTAACAGTAGTAGAACTTCTTTGAAAACTAGAATTAAATAAAGTGGACAACATAATGCTACAATTTTAGTACGTCTTGTTAATAATAATAATGATTACATGGTATTGGTCGGCACAATTTGAAGGGAAATAGCTACCACTGAAAAGTTGGGTGATTGAAAAATTGTTTCACGGCCACCAGATGGGTAGGGGACGCGGAATGTAGTCTTTGAAGCGTTTTGAATTTGCCGGAGCCTGGAGGTGGACCCCGCATAGTTGCGAACATAGGCAATGGACACGTGCGAAGAAAGACATGTTACATACCGTTGGACAGGCTGCGGCGCGAGGGGGACGAAGTAAAATGAATGAACGGATAAGGTGATGTCGCACGTGTGTAGCAGTCAGAGGGCACCTGAAATTAAAACGAGTATTCTTGTGCCCTAGTAGGAATTTACAGCCGTGCAGTTTTCCCGGGCGCAGCTCCGCACCGCTGTAGCAAAAGCAGCGTTACACTTGTTGTCGGGTGGTGCAGTAACAGTGTGCCGATCTGTTATCACTTTCTCATTCCTGGCGGCTCACTCTCATCATTCTGTCTGTTACGAGACGTTGACGTCTGTACCTACGGTACGAAGGAAGCGTAAAAATGCAAATCGTGCCATTAATTACAGTATGTGGGTATCCTGGGAAGAAACACGGCGTGAATATGAATTCCACCCGTGGAAAGTGATGATTACCCCCAGGAGGAGGAGGAGGCACTATGTACCAGACGAGCACAATATAATTCATCGCAGATGTACTTGCGGCAATGTTTTAGAGGCTTAGAGTAAAAACTGGGAGCCACACGTGTAGGAAATACTTGGTCTTTGGGAAATTGAACGTGTATAATTTGGCCTGGATTAGCGGCAGGGTCACCTTTCTCGGAAGTAAGACTGGATTTGGGGGCGAGAGGAGCGCTGGGCGGCGTAGTTTTGTATTCGGCGCTCTCTTCGTCCTCCTCCGCCGGGTAAACACGCTGCGCATCCGCCATGACTGTTGTGTTGCTTGTGCTTCTGGTTGTAAACGGGCGAGGGGCGATGAATGGATTATGGATGGGAGAATCGAGTTTAAAGATGTGGCGCGAGGATTGTCTTTACGCGGTCTCGAATTGGCAAACATGGAAAAGTTCAAGCAAAGGAACCGAGTAAGCCGGCTGCGCGCGTGATGAAATGACATGGTCCGCGGATTTAGTACATTTCGGAAAACCGCGTTTGAGGCGTGACCCGGCGTAGGAGGGTAAAACAATTTTGTACGCAACATACGTAATGTTTTTCATATAGAATCATTGCGTCGAGTTGACATGATGTGGAATATAGGTGGTTTTGTGAGACAGCTATATGAATCGTGATTCGCGAGGTTGTTTTATTTGTACAAGTTAATATGGAGCCCATGCCATGCCAAATGGTGGTCATTGTCGAGGTTGTTGAGGACTCCCAATATATTAAGCTCATTTATCGTCATGGAGGGCAATAGTCTGTGATCATATAGTTTCATATTCGTTTGGAGTTATCCTTGTATGTCATTGTCGGTATTCTCCTTTCACATGATCGTGTTTATATTAGTAATTGGATTTGAGGTGGAAGATATGTCCTAAGAAGGGAAGGGATGTAAATGTAATATTTTAATAGATTTTTTCTATTATTTATTAGGTGATACAAAAATAATTTAACAGAGTACTCTCATTTATTTGTTCAAGCGAATAGGTTCGATGAATTTCACTAAGAATGGAAGAATAAAAGTAATTTTAAAATGTCGAATTCTATATCCTTTTATATTTAAACATTCACAAATCATGTACACAACTTTCATGAGTATTCAAGTGGCCTTCCATGAACATTTACTCCCACTAGATATATATGAACATGTACTACATATTCAAATTAATGTATTAATTTATCGTTAATCACATATTTTCATTTTAACGCAGATATTAACAATCATATAGGTGATCTAGGAAAGGAGAAGGTCAGGGTTATGGAAGAGATGAATGTGAATCTGAGCGAGAGTGCCACTCTTCCCTCGTGGTAAAAATTTAATGATCCACATGTTGTAGGCATAAGGGCATAGACCCTTTGTCCACCTATTAAATGTTTGATATCTAATCAAATAGTAACTCTCTTGCAACTAGCCTAACACTATCAACTAGGAATGAGAATGTTGATCATAATTCGGGGGAGACATGGAAAACACATGATAAAACTAAGAACAGAGGGGTAAAGATGTATCTGATCACATCATGATGAGCCTTAGATCATCGTAGAAGGGAACATCTTGGTGACACAATGAACACACACTGGTCATATTAGTTAAGTTGCTTTGACCAACAGTCCTTGAAATGCATACATATTATGCATACCTGAGAAGTTATAAACACATACTTATTTTGTTTCAAACACGTGGCCTGAAGGAACATCAAACATGGCTAAAGTTACATAAAATAGGCTGAGAAAGCATATCTAGTTCTTTTGTACAGGGTTCCTGAAACATGTCAGAAATCTGTTTTTACCAAACTAAGGAGAAAACATATTGTCATTTTAAAACGCACCAAACAAGGATGAAAACATGTTAAAGACACAAACAAGAAATAAACGACAATACTAGACATTTTTTGCAATTCCCAGGTATATATTTGGATTGATCTTGCACAACAAAATCAACTACTTTTTTGTATAATCTACGAATGGTATTTGTGATCATTTTCAAAGAATAGTATTATTTGTTATTTATGTAAACCTGGCAGGTAAATAGTGATCATCAACGTACTTAGAAAATTACAATCAAGTCTATGCACCTTATTACACAATGAGTTTGTGATGCTGCACATAATTTCTTTTTAACGATGATAATAGAGTACAAGTAAATCAATATTTACAAGATAATGGGTGACTTACCATTTGTAAATTACAAATATTAATATTTGTAATGTGGTTACAAATAATTAATTTATATTTATTTTTAGATACTTATTTATATTAGTTTAGTAACAAATGTATAACAAAATTATTAATTTTATTTACATATAGTATGCACTCTCTATTGTATGCATGATTATTTTTTTAATTGTATGGCTTTGTATTTTATGCTATGCTTAACAATTGTAAAATCATTACAACAAGTAATTCAATTATGATGAAATATGTAATAATGTATAATACATAGAATATTGAGGGAGTAAGATGAATATATTTAGTGCTCATTCTTAACCCCTTTCGGAGGGATACTGGTATCTATAGGGTATCTTAATTCTCATCAATGTGATGCTTAGTTATTGATTCCAGGGGCCTCAACCTCAATTGTATCTATTGCCCTGATAGTTAGATATGTAGATACTCATTTTGCATAACGTTCATGTCTGTACAGCAATCACATAATTGTACAACACTCTTTGACTAGGTCCACACTTGCTCAATGTATGTACAAAAGCTTATGTTATCCCTAACTATACCTTACTGCATTCTTAGCTAAACACCTTACAGTCAACCTGTGACTAGTCGACAATTTATTTATTCGTATAACAGGTCATATTATATCGATCAAATCAAGCTATACCCTCGTTTCATATTGCAAGTATCCAATTCCCATGATTATTCACACATTCATTTGGGACACGAAGCACCTAGAAAGGGCCATAACGTCCATACACTATGGACCCACCTAGCCACTTGATATGTCCCTTTCCCTCCAACGATAAGTGGTGCATCTTGATTTCTAATCTTCTTTGCTACACTTCTTTGAGTTTTCTAGATCCAGAATGCATATATAAGCAAGTTATTTATCTCCCATTGAGGAGGGCATTTCTATCTAGCCGTTAACTCCTAGTATTACCAACGAGTAAAGACTAAGATAGAAATCACAAGAAAAGAAACTCCAAGACTCACCCGTCACAGCTGTCATATACGATCTTCATACTCATCTCATCATAGCTTGAAGTCATTACCTACATGAAGATCTACAAGTAGAAAAGGCACATTACCAAATTCAAGGATCAAGCTAAGGCAAGTATCAAGTCGTCAATCACGTTATTGCAAGAGTTGTGGTTATCAATTTAATTGCATACAATATCAGGATATCACATGTTATGTGGAGAATGATATGCATTTTGAGCCCTCTTCAGAGTAGTGGTGACATCGATGATGCACAGGGATGCCCAGAAGTACCCACTTAACTATTCTATTTTACAAGAATCTCTCACCATTTAGGGTTTTAAAGATTGGATTCAATTGCATGAATGAGCATCACATAATATCAGAGGTCCCTTAGGTCCCTGGTGACATATAAGTAGAAAAGGAAGTCGGTTTGCATCCATCGCATTTCTTTTCAAAGTCTGTAGAAGATTAAAAGTATTAAGGTTTGATAAGGGAATACTTATTGAAGGGCCATAACAAGGCTAGAATTTGTTAATGAATTTGTGATCAATTCTTACATGATGAAGGTAACAGCACACATATTAATCACAGATTATTAATGATCTTCTGTCATAATTCATTCCAGATGATTATACAAACACTATGCCACTCCATATAAACAGGTAGATTACATTCCATATTATTTAGGAAACTAATTTCCCAACAATATCTCCAATAATCCTATTTAGTTGTGAGTTATTACTCATGTAACAATACACTCACGTACAATATCATAGCGAGTTGTTAAAACAACGCCAATATTGTTATATTATTGTTAAATATAACAATAATATAACAAACATATACTAACTGAGTTACAATTTTACCCTATGGTACAATAAACTCCACAATATATGTAAACATTAATATTAATTTCCTAACATTCCCCCCCTTAATGTTTACATGGTAGTAAACAGACTTTTCACACTTCCTCTGCAGCCTGCTGCGCACTCATGATCTTGGTACACACTCGAATTGAAGGTAGAAGAAGGAACACATCAACTTCTTATCGACCATGCAATGTTGGGAAAACATCTGACCGACAAGGATGGGAACACACTCAGGAATCATCTGCTTATCAACCAGTCACTATAGGGAACACATCTGACCTAGAAGTATTAGAACTCAAGCAGGAACACATCTGAACAACCTTAAATGGTTATCAGGAGGCTAACCAAAAACCTAGGTATGAACAGGAACACATCTGACTGTTCTACCTCATCGAGACTCATGATGTTGCTTTTCACTGTGCTATATGTTCTTTACTATGTGTTTGCCATAGGGGAAATGTAGGAATAGTCACATACATAAGTGAAAAACTGGAAATCGAACATTGGATCATGTTTGATCACGTTCCCCCCTCAATGTGAAATTTCCACTTATTGAAAAATTCAAACTGTAAAAAATGAAGTGCATGAAACCACACTGAAAAACATATACTCACACTATATATATGCCACCACAGCTCTGTGCGGCCACGTCGTTGGTGACTAACGAGAGGTCGTTGTCTGACCTCCAGCCCCCGGTGCCTCCATCCTCCAATAACATGCTGCTAGCTCACCTGATATTGATTTTGAGGCTCAAAAAATTCCACATTGGGGTTATTTATATAAACTCCCCCCCCTCCCCCCCCGCGCGCAATATGAAATCATGTATTTTTTGGACATCGGGTAACACCGAAAATGCGTTCATGTAAGGCAAACTATTTTATTTTTCTAAAATTTGACTTTGACACTGAATATCCTAAATCACCTATTTGATTGACAATGACTTACAACTCAAAACTTTTCCCAATTGATTTATTTGACAACGGACTTATATATTTTGATGACCTCAAAAAGAGATGACAAATGACTACACCTTTATTAATACACTTTTTTTTTAACAAGGACAAAACCATTTACAAAAATATAATAATAGACTTTAATAAAAATTGACCCTAACTAAAAGTAATAAAAATATTATTTTTTAATACCACACTATTAAGGATGGGACAAAGTAGACTCTAAACTTATAATAGTACCTAAACAATAAAACAAACTACGATGAGATCAAAATTCACACTAAAGCTTAACAATGACACCTCACATATAACAGTTTATATTGACTCTAGACTAAATAAGACTTTAACATTAAAACATCAATTAGGATATGAATTTGTGGGAAGAATTTATTCTAATCACATACCCGATTCAATATAACAGATATGATTCATGACACCTACTAATGACAGATGTATGTGCACAAGCGACGTGATGGTAAGAGGGAAACATGTCAGCCTGAAGCAGGAGACGTGGAAAAATATGTGTACAGAGGCCGAATGGAAAATGTGGAAGGTTTGGAGGAAATATGGTACATTTCATATTGTTCAACATGGCCCTTCTAAGTTTGTAAATCAGACGAATAAATTGGAGACAAGTGAAACTCTAGTGCCATCATCATTAATCTTATGCTATTTAATCTGCCCCATACATAAATAAAATCTTATTCTCCTCAAAGCAGGGAGTTCAGATTTATAGTTCAAGTTGAAGGTGATGACAATGTCCAAAGTGAACAATGCAAATCTATGAGTTTATAAGATATAAGCATCTCCACTTATAAAGATCACATACTATATGTGAATGTAGTTATAGGTGTGAGCACACCATTATCCTGAAAGGAAATTTCTGATGGAGACAAAAAATCTAATGAAAATACACAGAGATCAACAAAATGACATTCGTGAATGTGCCTCTTGCAGAACGCCAATTTCTTTTCCACCTTACTCGCATATAGATCTGGCCCTTGTCAAAATGGTAATCATCATGCATAGGAAGTACAAGATTGGTATTTTCTCTTATTCCTCCTCTTGATCTGAAAATAATAATCCTCTAGGAATCGCGTAGGCACACTATGAAGCCAATGTATGTATGACGGTTTTACAGTTCTGATCAGAAATAAATGGATAGATAAAAAATCTACAATAGGAGTTAATGCCTACAACTAATCTCTACAAATTCCTAAAGCTTTGAAGATTAAAAATGGAATTCATCAGTTGGGGCAACCATAGCAAACAACAGATCTACCCCTTTATCAATTCTTACAAGCCCATCTCGCTCTAATACCGAATGAAGGTGCAGCAATAGATTAACACTTGCAAGTACTAATTTATATATATAGGAGATGGATTCCTATTATTAAGGAATCTCCCAAAACCTACAATATCTCCTATATTTTTGAGTTAGTTCAAAAAATATACTCACATACAATATAATAAAATTTTTCTATATTCGAACTATTGTTATATTCTTTTTAAACACAACAATATTATAGAAAACATATATAACTGAGTTATATTTTACCCTATGGTAAATAACTCACAATATTCATGTGAACATTAATATTAATTTCCTAACAATATGCTAATTGTGAGTCAAGCTTTCTTCACATTAAGATTATCTATTGTTAATGTCACCTTTTTAATTATTCTCTATTCACATGTATATACGAGTATTACTACATAGTTCCCTTATGCAAAAACATAGTGAAGAGATAATATCACAGTGAAATGCTACATCATGAGTCTTGAAGAGGTTGAACAGTTAGATGTGTTCCTGTTCATACATGGTTTTGTGGTTAGCCTCTACAAAACCATTGAAGGCTATTTAGATTTGTTCCCGGTTGAGTTCCCACACAACTAGGTCATATGTGCTCCCTAAACTAACTAGTTGATAAGTAGATGATTCCTGACCATGTTCCCATCCTCATCGGTCAGAGGTATTGTTCCCGATAATACATGGTTGACAATAAGTTGATGTGTTCCTTCTTCTACCTTTAGTTCGATTGTGTGCCAAGATCATGACCAAGCACGGGCAGTAGGCTGCAAAGGAAGTGTGAAATTTCTTTTGCTACCATGTAAACATTAAGGGGGGTAATGTTAGGGAAATTAATATTTACATGGTTGTGTGATTTACGATTTGGTAAATTAGTACTTACTAGTTTTTTTAGTGTGGTTACAAGTTTATTTGTAACGTATTTGGATAGTTAATATATTGTTATAACAAATGTATAACAACATATTAATGCAGATTTTATATTGTTTACACTTCCTATAATTTTATAGGAAGTGGTTTTTCTATTTGTATGGATATATATTAGCCATCCTTCCATTGTAAAATCATTATAGTACCTGATTAATTCGAAGAACTGTTGCTGTGAAAAATATTGAATAGAATAACTTTTATTTACTTCATTCTGAACCAAATTCAAGAAATAGTTGTGGCACTCACATGCTATTTTTCAATATTTCTTACAATTAATCATGGAAGTTGAAAAGTTATTCAAAATTAAACAATGATGTGACAATATTTACATAGAATTTATATTTCCGGATCAAAGATATTTACAAACCAAAGCTATGGTGCCAAAAAATCACAGGAGAATGAATAAAAATAAATTTTTAAAATCATATGACTATGATAAATAAAATTAATTATTGCCAAACAAAATATGAAAATCATAACTTACTAAGTGGAGGGTGTCATCTACAAATACAGATAGTGAATAAGCTATCTCCAAATTTGGTAAGGAAAAAAATCACAATACCTCTTAATCTTATAAAAAAAAAAATTTAATGGACATTCAAGAGAGATTAGTGAAAGCTAGAAAATAATGGGAAAGGGAAGGGACAAAGCATCCCTCCTCTTTCTGTTCAACATGTGCCCTTCCTTATTAGTTAAAAGAAAGGGTTAAATTTGACATTCATTTATATATGTTTTTCTTTACTTTAGTCTTAAAATACTTGTAAAATTTTCAAACAATTATAACATATGAATTGCATATTTTAAAGATGGCTATTATTTTTAATATTTATTTATATTCAAATTATATAAATATAGACACATATATTAAAAAAATAAAATTAATATCTTATATATTTTACAAGGTGACTGAAGTGGATGTTTCTCTTGTGCCATGTTAAAAAAAATAAAATAAAAAAATGGGATGATTGGAAGTGGCGGTGAGGAGGTAGGAGTTTTTAATGGTGGAAAGTCCGTGGGCAGGTGGCATGAAGCAGTGAGTGTCAAGTGATTATTGACATGTTGTAGGGTATGGGGCACCCATTTTGGAAAAACGTAGAGAGGTGGACATCCTTCACGTCCTTTCAGACCTATCATTTCCCTTTCATAATAATGCATTCACCTTTAGTTGAGATCCGGGAGGCATAAAGTACCATCTAAAACCCATGTTAACTATTACAGATTTCAGTAGTTATTGCATAGTTGCAGTGATATTGTTCCCCATGGGAGATGAATGCGGCAGTGTACAGAGAGACATGGCTTCCTCAAGAGACAGTCACACAGTTTCACATATGTAACAAACAGGTCTCCAACCGGATCAATTTACATTATCCTTCATACTCCTGGCCTGTGCCAAAATAACGATCTTGGAACATAGGTTGTGGATGTCCAAAAAAGCTTAAAGATAGAGGAATTTTGTTAGATGTTGTAGTTGCAAGTGCTCTGAGAGATATGTATGTAAAGATATGGAAGCATGCACTTGGCATATGAACTGTTTTGACTAAATGCCTGAAAGAAATGTGGCATGAATTGCTATGATTGTAGGAAACCAAAGCATAATGAAGAAGAGGATAGGATTTTTTCAAGATGCTATAGCCTATAGTTGCAAGTGCTCTAGTAGGTATGTATGCAAAATTTGGAAATGCATGCGCTTAGACATGTGAACTATTCGAGTAAATTCATAAAATGTGGCCTCATGGACTGCAATGATAGCATGATATGTACAAAATGGGTTTGTTGAAAAGGCCTTGGAACCTTTCAAGAAAATGCAAACCCAAGCTTCATAGATTTTTCCAGACATCCTCCACCCTGTGCCAAAATTGGAGGATTTAGAACAAGGAATGGACATCCATCAAAGCATAAACATTGCTACGTAGAATCTTTTTAACAAAATGTCTTAAAGAAACATCCAAAACGTGGATTTAGATCTCCGCTACGTATTGAGGAGGTTGTTCCTTGGTAGGGGCTTTCTAGTTTGTATATTTGTTCCACTTCCACCATTTTTAATGCTACCTAGATCTCGGTTTTTGGTTTATTACCATGGCTTGGCTATTTCCAAATTTACGTTGCCATGTATTTTGCTAGATCCATGGGATTTTGGTTAGCAGTTTTGCTTCCCAGTGTAAAAATAGAATGCTATGAAATTTCATAGAACATTAAAAAGATTCGGATCATAGCTTTGAGTACAATATTTGAGTAACATTTGTATGAAATTATGGTGGAAATGCATAGAGCCCATATTTCACTGTGTCGTCTATGCATAGGAATGGTCTCCCTTACCTTAATATTTTATAATTTTCATATAATTTAGTTATTCATTTATAATAAAATAAAAACATTAAACCATTAGATACGATACAATTGGATACTAAAATCAGGATGTTATCTCAAACTAATAAACTCCTCCATATAATTTACATTACTGACTTGCAATTTTATCGACATCCATGTTGATACCACAAATTTATACTTTGTTATCTATGGTATCAAAATTTGGTACTCATTTCCACTGGCTTGGCGAGACCCAGATGAATCATCAACTAAAACAACTTTTTTCTCCACCTTGCAAAGTTAGAAAAATGAAATTTCTAGACACTTGCAAAATAACACTCTAAGCCTCATAAAAGAAATGTCAAGTGTCGTATGTATTCCTTGTTATGTAGAGATTCACATCAAGAATTAGGTCGATCACATTTGACCATTTGCAATCACTTTGTCACACCTCTAGGAGCCTTGTTACCTCGTTTTGCACCTTTAGGAGGTGGTTAAAACTAAAAAGTTGAGTTTTATATCATCTTGCCATTTAGACCATGAGTGGCGAAATGTTTGTCTGCCTTCGTAAACCTCTAGTATTTCTACTAGACAGTTTCCTGGAACCATTAGTTTGGGGAAAAACACTCTTCTTGATAGTTTTGGAAAGAAATTTTATAGGCCTCGTGTCACTATTTGAATAGGTCAAACTAGCTCAACTACGACCAGTAGCTCCCCGAAAAAAACTTGTTGTCATTTGTAACCCATTTGCTAATTCTTGTTTCCGTTGAATCCCATGAATTATCTATATATAGGAGAGCATGTAGAAAAATTTCCGTTGTATGTTCAACTATCGAAGGTCAGTTTCGGATGAAGTTTTCTTAGCATTCGAGCTAAATATTTTTGTTATTGCAGCTAGCGCAATTATGACTGGTGGCCCTAGAAAACTAGCCGCCAATTATAAATCATTCTCTAGTTCTGAATTACGTTAGTTCCTATGAACTCTTTGTATATAGGAGGTCACACAAAAATTTAGTTGTTGTGTAATTTCTCACGAGAAGATAATTTCTAAACATGGTTTCTTAGCCTCCGAGCCAAAATTGGGCATTTTTGCAATTACGAGGAAATTGTAAAGGAAAGTTGTAGGACCATAGCCAAGCTATCAAACCATCATGGAAACTTATTAACAGTTGTAAATAACTGTTTGGAGCTCTATCATGTGACTTGTTGTGTGAAATTAGAATTTTGGCAAAATTGTGTTTCTCTCCCTTCTCTCTCTCTTTCTCTCTCCTTTGTTAAGAAATGAATGTAAATGAAATGGAATGAATGTGTCTCTAACCATCTCCCTTAGAATGGAAATTATTATTATTTAAATGGGAACATAAAAATGTTAATTATGCTAGATCTAGGTGGATGCCATGTCAGCGATTTCTCACTGATTTCATGCTCACAAGGTTTTCAGGATGCAAGTAAGATGGAAAAATGGCATGGATATGATTCTTTGTACATTATTAGAATTTATGTATGTCAAGGGAAAGATTTTTTTTTATGTATTTTAATGTTATAGTAAATCTATTTAGTGAAATTATGCAATATGAATCAGATGTTAGTTTTAGGGGTGCTTTGGGAAATGTGCATTTAACTATAGGTGTTTCTTTGATTCAAATTTGCATATGGTAAAAAGGGGGTTGAATATATATGTTAAGTAAAATTGTAGAGGATAGTTCAAAATTTTACAAAGGTATTAAAATGTTTATTAGTGAAGTTTTGTAATATTTTAGATGTTAGGGTGTAGGGGAAATGTTAATCTAAACATGGGTGTTATCTTGATCCCCAAATTTTGTATTGTAAAAGATAGATATGTATGTTAAATGAAATAAAATTTAATATCTTATAGTGCATTCTAGTTTTCAAATTTATGATGAAATCTGCATAGTGTTGTCTTATTTAACTAGCAAATATAGTAAAGATACCTAATTATGACAATCAACCTTAGTTTAAAACTCGTGCATATTTACCTTTCTCACATGATATTTCTTAACACAGAAGAAATAGAAACCTTATAAGGAACTTAAAAATTTACACTTGATAACACCTTCTAGCTTAAGTAACTAAGAGCCCTAGTTTGAGTTGGTTGTTACAGCCTATATGTTTAGCGACATTGTCATGAACCCAAAAATTACGAACCACATAGTAAAACTTTGTCTTGGGTATGTGATCCCCTCATGGGAATGATAGTTTTGTGTGTGTAGTAAGGAGAGTGTGATTACCTCTAGGTAGTACTCTAAGGTTAACCAAACCCCAACATAATTTAGGATCCTCTTGGCCGAGCACACATGTAAAGTGAAAAGTATAGGTGGCAAAGATCGCTAACTAATCTTTGAAGTCACCAGTATGAGTTGGGATCATAAATGAACTAGATACCCAATATCTATTATCGTTTGGCTTATATGATGCAATACTAAAAGTTATTTTTGAAACTTAACCACATTTTAATTTATGATTAGTTTGTGAAAATGTAACCATAAGATGATGTGCTTGGAGAAACATGAAATGTGTATCATTCTTATAACGTTTTTATACCATCTTGTGGTAAGAACAGAATCCACTTCATGTAGACTTTAATGTGAATATTAACCTTTTAAATGAAGAACTACTCCATCTTATTATTCCCCTTGTCCTATTTTGTAATCAATTTATGGTGTTAAATAATCTAATGATGTTCTTGATATGAACCTCTATGGAAAGGACTAGTAGTCTCATGAGCATACCAATGTCCCTATAATAAATGGGTTACACAACAATTTTTTTGAAAAAGTAATTAAATCAAATTGAATGAAACCATTTTAAAATGAATGAAAATGATGCGAGTGGATATGATGTTTTAGTTACCTACGCATGAGAATATTGATTGTGAACCCCTTTAACCACTCTCAAACAAGAGTGTCTTCTTGAGAAGAAGTTTAAATTGTACCTAGAGTTACAAGATGATCACTCATGATAAGGGTGTTCAATAACCCTTTTGTGACCTTAGTAAGGGGTGTAAAATTTATAATTGACTTCCTCCTAGTGACACACATCTAATACTTATTACCCAGGAATCCCAGCCTAGTTTATTAGGAAACCATACTCCTTAGGACCTTATTGACCAAGCATTTAAATGAAGAAGATAGGATACCCAGTTATTTGTAATTACTTAAATCATGAATCGAGTAACCTTAGTAATTAAATGCTAATATGAAAATAACATGTAATATATTATCTCTTGAACTAATAACTCTCATTGGTTTCATGTGAACCTTCCATGTGGTCACTGAGATAAATTTCAAAACCAAACAAAACATGCAACTAAAATACAAATGCTTAGAAAAAACATCAATGGCTCATGTGGGAATATATGTTACTATCAATAACCAGGACTCATTATTCTATTGCAATAGGGAAAATAAGTAAAATTAGAGGGAGTAACTACAAGTGAAATGTTATGTAAAGTAAGGACAACATACTACAGTTTTAAGAAGAATGTGGGACCACTTAATATGTAGTCTTCAAGAATTAAGGTGAATGATGAAAGATAAAGGTAATAAAATTGTAAACCAGGAAAGTGTGGTGTCATGGATGGTAGCCTTGTGTGTAGCTAAATAACCTATTATTACTAAGAAAATTAAATGATTAATTGAAATACTGTATATGATTCTTATTCAATGAGTTACACCGTAAGTTAAATGTTTAATAGTATAAAAGGAAATATAGCTACAGAAAAAGGAATGGATGATTCACATATTATGAGCCTTTCTAGAACTTAAGTTAAAGATTAAATCATCATTATAATAACTGTGAAATTCTCATGGTATCGTGTCATGGGAAGAACCTATCTATAAGATTATACTATTGTTTAATCGTTATGTTGTGCCTTGTCATCTGAAAAAAAAAGTGTCCTTGATGTACATCATGTGGTTTCATGTCATCTATGTGGGTTAATGTTTGTGTAAAAATATCATGTGTTGTGTGTTTTCCTAGGTGATCTCCTGTAGTGTCATGTGTACTGGAATGTAAGTCAAAAAAATTATTCCTCTATTTTTAATCTTCTATTTGTGTGTGTAAAATGTGGCTGTTACATTTTCTGAAAAGGGGTGAGAAA
Source organism: Taxus chinensis (assembly GCA_019776745.2). Classification (NCBI taxonomy): domain Eukaryota; kingdom Viridiplantae; phylum Streptophyta; class Pinopsida; order Cupressales; family Taxaceae; genus Taxus; species Taxus chinensis. The sequence goes on from CM034155.1 coordinate 543,635,399, forward strand.
TATGAAAACTTTAGGCTAGATCTTGTCAAATGGATTTTGTATAAGGATTTTATTCTTTTAATTCTTAGAATATTTTGACATATCCATGTATATAAAGAAAGAAGTTATAAAAATACCTAGGGATGGATTGGATGGGGATAGAAAGAGTGTTTTTATTCCTAGCAAGAGTGCATTGTTAATATAAAAAGTTTGAAACGGTAAATTTCAATATTTGAGTATCTAAATTTTCCTTCTTTAAGCATGAAATGAAAATTACATTCTTAAAATAAAAGATTCCTATGTTTGTAGACACACTTTTGTTACTTTGAATTTATTTTATAGTGTCCCATTGTGTTGGTGTTGGTGTTCCCCGTGATGAAGCCTACAATGTATAGAATGTTGTCAATGTTCATAGTAAATAATTGAACTTTAACGGAAATGTAAAGTGTAATATGTAAAATTTTCATTTACATGAAATTAAATAATGATATTAAAAACATGGAAGGAATACATGTGTTTTTTTTGTTGAGGGAGAAGATCTTATTGCGTGCTTGCACTTGAATATTTTGACTATTGAGCTTGCTAAAGGATTGTGTTTGATCAATCCCTAATTGTTCTGAGGAGAAATTGTGTCAAGGAGAAACCAAAGAAGGGATAATTCTAGTGGAAAATATTCGTAATATGGTGACTATTCCATTTTTGAAAAATTTGAAAAGGAAAATTTTCTGGCGCGGGTTAGTGACCTATTCGCCTAAAAATTACAGTTTAATGTTTTTTACAGGTCAGCTTCGCCTACCCTTGAAACTATCCCCTATATAATCCTAGATTATTCAACAGGTAAAACACTACTATCTCACTCATACCACCTGGGGGCATATGTATTTTCAAGTACAGTAAACACGTTATAGTAGGGTGGAGGCTACATGCATGCAAAATAAGATGGTTTAGCCTATAGATGCGCGACAGTGAGTTTGTTGATGCATGACAGGGAGATTTTTTTGACGTGCAAAAGGGAAAGTTTGTTGATGCGTGACTGGGTGGAGGAAGTAGATGCACGATAAAGAGTTTGTTGATGTGTGCACACGAAGGATTTTGTTATCGTGCGACCAGAGGGTAGAGGCTATAAGATTCATGACAGAAGATTTTATGTCGTGCATTAGAGAACCTTGTTTGTTGACGTGCGTATAGTAAGCTTGTTGAAGTGTGATAAAAAATATTCTGTCATGTGTTTGTAGCCTTCTGTCACACTTCTTAAAAATCAGGAAAATATTTTACTGTCGAACCCCCAAAAAAATCACCTTCCTGCAAAATTGGTTTTGAGAATATTCGCTAGGTATTTTCCACCTCCGATTTCCAGAGAGGTTTCTTAAAATGAACCTTAAACCAAAATGTTAGAGAAACATAGCAACCCAACATGGAATGGAGAGGAGAGAGATAAGTAAATTTGAATCATCGAAGTACCCCATAAAGGATTAATAGCAACTATCAAAGTCATTTAGCAGACTCTAATATCTTTGCATTTGAATGTAAGAGGAAAGGAATGACCTCTTTGTTATGGATGGATCTAGGATTAATTCTATAAATAGGAACTAAAAGTTAAAAAATATAACAGGTGGCCTCATACCCTTCCCTATTTCCATGTGTTACAACTGAATAGAAATTGCAATGTAATGGATCTTAGATCTAGAGAGTAGACCTGTGCCCCTAAAATCGTAATTTATTTTCATGGTGAAGTAGTGAAGTTCTTCATTTCCTCTATAACATATTTGGATTTAAGTGAAATGTGATCTAAAAATCTAACAAGAAACTCTAACTATAGGTAATCTAAGTTTCAAGTTGATAAGAAAATTGATCTTAACTTCCCCTTGCAAAAAAAATGTGTAGAAGAGGAAAAAACCATTCATGTGGTTTACACAAATTTGTACATTTTTGAACCTATTCTTGATTTTCAAAATTCTCATATTTGATGTTGTTTTTGAGAACTTGTACCCTTTGTTTACATGTATCTTATCCTATATTATGCATATATGTATCTATTTTAGGTGTAGAATATACCCAAATGAATTGCCCTCTCTTTTGAGATGCATGTGATAAATTGTTTGAGTGTGCATCTTAAAATAATAAATGTGTAACCATGATTGATTAGTCTAATAAGTTACATAGTAAACACATGGAAGGATATTGGTTGCCACTGATGATGGGATAGTTTGTAACACATCCATTTATGCACTTTTCAAGTACAACACTAAAATACTCGAATATTGCTTTTCTTGGAGCTTACATTGTAGTTACACAAGATACTACATGAGATCACTTAGGGAAACACACAACACATGATATATTTGCACAACCATTAACCCACATAGCTAACATGAAAACTCATGAAGCACATTACGTCAATTTTTTTTAATGACAAGGCAAGTCAATATAAAAATTCAACTACAATAAACTTTTAGATAGGGTCTTCCCATGTGCATGGTGTTTCTAGGCATGACAAATTTATTACAATCATGAATATTCAGACCTTTAACTTAAGTTCTAGAAACATTGATAGTATGTGAATCATACCATTTCTAGTTTTGCTTTTAAATAGATTTCCTTTATACAGTTTAACATTTAACTTATGGTGTATCTAGTTAAATAAGGATCGTCTTCACTATGTCAATTACTTTTATCAATTCATTTTTTTGTTAATAGGATATTTACTATGACACAATGCTAATCTACATACATACAAGGCTACATGGTATTTGTCCCCAGGATTTATTTTCAATAGGCTATGATTCTTTGTTTTAAAATTGATATTAGTTACAAAAAGTTGAGATTCACCTAACACCAATGTATGCTAATTAGTTAAATAGTAAATAGATAACATGTAATCTTTTCATATTAGAATTTAATTACTAGGTTGACCTAATTTTTTATTTAAGTAATACAACTAACCGTATATCCTATCTTACTTACAAACATTTAAATGCTTAGTCATCAAGGTCTTAAGGAGTATGATTTCACACCCTACCAAGTTTTGATTCCTAGAAATAAGTGTTACCAATGTGCGTTAATCAGGAGCCATTCAATTATAAATTCTACGGATTTTACGAATTTTCAACACTTTATTGATTGAACATCCTTATCTCAAACAAACATCTTTGTAACTCTAGGATACATTCGAATAAATATTGACAAGATGACACTCTACTTTGAGAGGGGTTAAAGGGGATTCACCCTTAGTATTCTCATGCGTAAGTAACTAAAACATCATATCCAATCACATCATTTCATTAATATTAAAATGGTTAAAATCAATTTGATTTAATTATCTTTTAAAAATTTGGTGTGTAACCCATTTATTAATAGGGACATTGGTATGCTCATGAAACTACTAGTCCTTGGCCTATGGGTTCAATTTAAGAACATGATTACATGATTTCACATGATACATTCATTACAAAATAGGAAAAAGGGGATAATAAGAGGGAGTATTTCTTCATTTAAAAGGTTCAGATTCACATAAAATTCTACATGAAGTGGATTCCGTTCACACCACAAGATAGTATAAAAGTGTTATAATAATGATATAAATTTCACCTTTCTCCAAGCACATCATCTTATGGTTACATTTTCACAAACTAATCATAAATTAAAATGTGGTTAAGTTTCATAAATAACTCTTAGTGTTACACCATAGAAACTAAACAATAATAGAAATTGGGTATCGAGTTCATTCACCACCTACACTCTTCACTTTACAAGTGTGCCCAACCAAAAGGATCTTAAATTATGTTAGGTTTTGGTTAACCAATGAGTACTACCTAAAGGTATTCAAATTATCCCTACTAAACACACACCGAGATCATTCCCACGAGGGGACCACATACCCAAGATAAAGTTTTACCATATCGTTCCTAATTGTTGCGTTCACAACGATGTTGCTAAGCATATAGAATATAATTACCAAATAAAACTTGGGATCTTAATTAATTAAGCTATAAGGTGTTAGCAAGTGTAAATTTTTAAGTTTAGTCTAAGTAATGTAGCCAAATTATGAACAAACCTGATATACTGCAAATAATATAAACTCAAAAAGAAAATAGATCTCCTTCTTTATTGCTAAATAATGAATTACAATGTTTCCTAAATAGGAAAACAACTCCCAACTCAAGTTGCCAAGCAAAATCTAACTAACTCTGACTAAATCTACTCTAGGTGGCGGAAATTACTATTTTTAGCAGTTTCCTAGAACTTGTCATTCCTAGTAAGTTCGCATGCTTATTTGTACGGGAAATTTTTTTTCCATGCATCTTCTACATCCCTAAATTAGAGGAATTTCTAAATTTCTAACTCATAATTCAACTAATAGACTAAAATTAGGTAATGCCTAAAAATAGGAAAAAACTGAACTATGACTTAAATCCTAATTTTCGGCCTCAAGATGGAAAATTTAGGCCCCAAAAACGTGTCAAAAACTTGCCCCAACTAGTATCACGGGTTATTGCCACGTTCGTCTCATCGAAAAATATGGTTTATGTAATGCCCACTTCCCTACGACACTTAGTTGATTATCATTTTGAGTTATGCAGACTTTGGATATGGACATGATTTATACTTATGTTGATTAGTATGATGTTTTGTGACTAGATGCATTTGGATTATGATTGGATTTTGTTTTCATTATGATCTACACTGACTCATGGACAGACTATTGGATACCGATATTATTTTTATGGATATATTGCATGTGTTCTAACATTGGATTTCTTCGCCATGATGAGTAGAATGTAGTTGTTGAATTTACATTACTATAATTTTGGATAATGATGAAATGCATAGTTAAGTTGTGATTTAGACCTAGAAATAATGATCGATTGAATTACGTATAGATGTTGATAAATTTCATGCATATGGTTATTTTGGATATTCTGACATGGCCGCAAGGCCGAAGGAGGTATTTTGCATTTTGCAGGAAACACAACATGATCACAACCATGAGGGGGATTGGGAACCAAACACAACAGAATGTCGGGTGGTTATAACATTTGGTCGTCAAGGCAACTTGTAAATTGTATTGTGTTACCTTTATTCTTTTATGTGTTAAGAAAATTTCCATGAGGGGGAAATTTTCTAATGTGACCAAGGGGGTAAGAATTTTATTTACTTGTTTTAACTTACTTTAGTAGGTGATTTTATTTGTGATGTTTCTTTTTTAAAAGTACTTTGCTAAGTGTGTTTAGATTAAGTTTTGGAGGGAAGTCAAGTGGGTGTAATTAATTTTGTTGGTTGGCTCCTTGAGCCTTGTGTTTCCTCATGTATTGAATGCTTGGTTTTGAGTGTTGAGCACTCCATGTTCTTTGAATCTCGAATTTGAGATTTAGGGCAATTTTGGGGGACTTGTGGGACAAGTTGAACTTGTCCCACACTTCCCAAAACCCCTTACCAACCATATCTATGGGTTGGGAATCCAAAAAGGGGATTATTTATTGTTTTGGGAAGGGAAATGTGACTTTGGAGTGCACTTGTCTTCTTTTTCATTTAATTGTGCCTTAGGACACATGGGGAAGGGATGGATGTGGAAGAGAGTTGTCATTCAACCCAACCACCCATCTATGGTGTTTTGGGATTTGAGTTGACTAAAGGGAGGTGGTCTTGAGGATGTGTGATGTGGCATCCTACAAGGAGCCACATCACCCTCACTCTTCCTCTTGTCTATTTATAGAAATTTCCTCTCTTGTTGAAGGGGTTGGAGTTTTATTTTTGTGTTTTTGGAAGAGTTCTCTTTTGTCATTTTTGGGAGAGAAAGAATTGGGAGAAAGAGAAAAAGAGAGTGCTTGGACTTGCATGCTTGGATTGATTTGGGAAGGAGCTTAGACAAATTTCTTGGTTTAGACTTCTCCAATGGAGAGGTAGGAAACAGGTAAGTGCACCAAGTTGATGGAAAAATATAGGGTCATCCGTGGACGTCATATTGTAAAAAACAGTGAAATCTCAACTTGTAGGGATTATTAGCTATACATGCACTCTAAATTAGAAAAAATTATATAAATATGAATCGTAGCATTCGGAATCTAGTTTCTAAAATACTAATTTTTGTAAAAAACGGACAAGTTTAGCTATATTAAACACTTAAAATTATATGACTTACTTTTTTTTTTCGAAAAAACTTATAAGATTGTAGTCCGTTTGCCCGCATTTTGGATGACCAAATCTTGTTATTTTTTTTTTTCCTTTGGTGAAATGTTAGATGTAGTTGTCTATCTTGGGATGGATTTTATTTTGTATTTTTTTTAGCAATATTTTTTATTTTATGATTTTTTCCGTGAAAGTGGTCTGAAAATATTTAGAAAATGGAGCGCTTTCCGTTTGCCCGCCATAACTATATCAAAAAATATCGAAATCAATTTTTATTTTTTTTAAGGTGTATAGAATTTGTCCACGCTTGGGATGGTATAATTTTTATCATATTTTGATAAGCGAAACAAAAGTTACAGTCTTAAACGTAGACATGAACATTCACGGGAAAAAATGTCTTAAGGACCTATTGTTAGTAATAAATTATAAAATGATATTTATCTTATTCTATTCACTTTAAAAACAATATTTTTACAAAGCTAAGAGTCTACCCTACGTGATGGCACCATTTTTGTGAAATGTTTTCAGTTTTTTAGCATGGTTCAAGTCTTTGGAAGAGCAGATTTGAGGTTTTTTGACCTTTTGCACTTCATAATGACCTTCCATAGCTTTGGTTGGGGAAAAACAAAGATTTTCCGAGGCTAAGGTTCGGTAAATAGCTCCGCGATCATGGTTTTTTGTAAAAATACCGTGAACGCGGTTTATAAAGCGCGCTCGCGGTTTATAAAGCGCGCTCGCGGTTTATAAAGCGCACTCGCGCTTTATAAATCATATTTACACACATCCCAATGTCTGAATTACCATGTGATTTTTACTCTCTGACCTTACCGTATGAATTACTGTGAAATTCTGTCTTTTTCCAGGCACGTTTTTTTATCACCGAAAGCAAAAACATCATGGGAGACAAAAAACGAAGTCAAAAAAGGAAGTCATTAAGTAAAAAAACACCAGACGAATTAGAGGCCAACAAAATTGAAAATGCTGAGCGAATGCGGAAACTTCGTGAATCTAGAAGAGGTTCATCTTCAATCCCAACTACTGTAAGCAATGAAGAACTAGGTAATGTTTCTACTGTCAATGTTGAAGTTGAATTAAATACTCGTGATGAAGAAGTTTTTACTGTCAATGTTGAAGAAGAATTAAATACTCATGATGTAGCAAATGTTGAAATTGAAGGAGACAATGAAAATGTGAATAAGGAAATTCATGTTGAAACTATAGACAAGCAAAATTTGACAAAAACACCTCCTAGGATTTTACATAAGAAACCTAATTTTTTGATTGAAATTGATGAAAACATTTTGAAACCAATGTCTGACAAACTTTCTGAACGACAAATCAGAAGAAAAGCCACTGAAATTTGGGATAATCATTTTGAAATTTTAAATGATTCCCAAAGATGTCAGTTGTTGGTTAGTTTGATGAAATTGATTAAAATGAGACCTACATTAAACACCTTAGGATTGACAACATCTAACATACGTGGTCAAACCTCTACAATTGTTGAAAACCTTCATGATGCATATCACACTGTTGGTGTCAAGAGACGCACTAGGGATAGTAATATTGTGCGTCGTGTACTTGCTACTAGTGTTGTAAGTGAATCAATAAAAAAACAACGTTTGATTACGCAAACAAGTCGAATGTTGCAAGTTAATCGAAAAACTCTAATGAAAGCAATTGAAAGACGTAATATCCTTCAATCACTCAATAATGTCGATTTTTGGGCATTTTCTGCTAGAGCACCGCGTAAGGACAAAAATAATTCTGATGCTATAAGAGAAGTTGTTATTAAATTTTGGCATGATAACACTAGAGTTTCACCTAATACAAGAGATGTTATAAAACGGAGAGTTGGTTCTACTAATCGTGAACCACATCCAAAGCATTTCTTAGATATGACTCAAACTCAATTTTTTCGTAAGTTTGAACAAGAGAATCTAGAAATTAAAATTAGTCAACGTTTTTTTGAAATGTTGAAACCATTCTATGTGAAAATCAACCATGCTCGCACCACTTGTTGTTGTAGGCAACATGTTGAATTTGCGATGCATTATGCTAAATTTTTACGTATTCGTTTTATTTTTCATTCTGAAACTATGTTATCTGAATGTGGTGTTCAAGTACCACCAATATCTTCTAGGGATTTCATTTCTACTATATTTTGTGAAAAAGAAGTTGGACAATTTTTTTATAGTCAGGATTGTTTAGATGGAAGTTGTAGTACATGAGGTGGATTACCTAAATTGGAAAGTTGCATCCATGAACAAATTGAAGGTACAATAGGACATAATTTAGTTGAATTTAATAAATATAAATCAGTTGCATACCAGTTGAAAGATGGAAAAGAGTCGAAACGGTGTGAGCTAGTTACAGAACAAATGCCCATTTTTCAATTTATGACAAAATTTAAGGATGAAATTGTTTATGAGTATGCGAGGCATACACATAGAGCTCGATGGTTGGATGAACAATTCAAGCTATGCAAAGACACATTTCCTATTGGTACTATTGTTTCAGTGGTCAATTTTGCAGAGAATTACACATTGCAACCACAAATGGAGGTTCAATCGCAATATTACAACTCAGTACAAGTTGCCATTTTTGTGCATATAGCATTTCTACATTCTCCTGACAGTACAGAGAATGATCGAAAATTTTTAAGAGAGTACCACTTTTATATCAGTGATGATCGTACTCATTCTACTGAATTTGTGCAAGGGTGTTTCCAGTTATTTTATGGAAACTTGTGTGATAGGGACATCCACTTCAAACAACATTATATATGGTCAGATAATTGCACGTCTCAGTTTAAGAATACACGAATGTTTTATTGGATGAGCAGAATGCATGTCAAGATGGGTGTGCAACATATTTGGAGTTTCACTGAGGCTGGACATGGAAAAGGAGAGCATGACGGTGCAGGGGCATGTGTGAAAAGAGCTCTTGCAAGAGAAGAGTTGAAGTACAAAGATGGTGCTGAATTAAAAGATGCAAAGAGCATAGTGGAATGGTGTACTAACAACATGGCCCGAGGTTCTCAAGAAAATTCCACAGTTTGCAGATTTTTTTGGTTGATAGAGGAAAAACATATTGCTAACTACGAGGATTGTATGACACTCACTGGGTCCAGTGATATGCACTCGTTTTGTAGCTCAGACGCTACTTCGTGGGCCGTATGGACAAGAAAGTTGACATGTTTTTGTGCATCTTGTATCGAATTTGTCACTGCTGAGTGTGATTCACAAGAATGGGTGGAAGGATGGATTTGTAGGCCTCTAACTCCGCTTCCTAGTTATCAACCTCCACAAGCATTACAACTTGTTTCTGTAGATGAAGTTACAACATCCGAGGACTTTGACGAAATTTCGATTTTGGTGCGACAAGGTATTTATCCAGTTATTTATTTAATTTTTGTATTGAGTTATGTCCATTGAAATTTTAATATGTAATTTAAATTTGAGTTTTTCAACCTTGGTTATTTTTTTGTAGGACATGTGTTTGCAGTAATTGCGACAGAAGACAATGAAGAAGGAACAGACTATTTCTTATGTCGTTGCATCGAGGAAAGAAAGAAGTTGACTTCTCCTATTATAGATGGCGAAGAAATTGAGTATCCTACAGGGTCAGTGGTAGTTACTGGAACTTGGCTTACGGTATCCATTAAAAAACTCCTCTGTTTGGGTGTTTGAAGACTTTGAGACACACAGGAAAATACTCTTATATTCACATCTTGTTCTAGCGACAAATATTCAGTTGTATAGATATCGAGGAAGACCTAATAACAAGATTCTTTGGAAGGTTCGAGAGTCAGATCATGAAGCAATCTTGTCTGCTATTCAGAGTAGATCCGATCCTGATGGTTCATTGGAATGAATTTACAATGCTCATGTCTGGTATATATTTAATTTCAAGTTTCAATTTATATAGCGTATATATATATATATATATATATATATATAATTTTTTTAGTTTAAAGATCTAGATTTAAGTTTGAATATATTTTATTTTAAATTTGTGTATTTGGTATGTCATGTATATAGAACTAGTATATGGTTTTGATTTGAAACTTAAATTTCTTTGACTAACAATTTTATGTTTAGGTTAGTGGTGCCAGAAAAGCTTCCACCTTCACATGGTTGGTATCGTTAGTAGAGAATTTTAAATTCTCGAAGCTAAGAGAAGCTTGAACATTGTTTGAAAAATTTGTAAATTTTGAAAAGTCAAGTTTGTAAATTTTGAAAATATTGTAAATTTTGAAAATGTTGTAAATTTTGAAAAAGTTGTAAATTTTGAAAAAGTTGTAAATTTTGAAAACGACTCCGAGTAGTCACTCGTCGAATTTGAACGATATTTTGGTCTCAGGGCTATTAAGGGACTAAGCCCGAACGAAGTAGCCCTGAAGCAACGACCCTTTCGCGCACCAAAACACCACCTCCTCTAGCGTTCACCTAGCCACCCGGACGTGCCGGCGTAGGCGGTTCGATGCCACGGCCCACCGTTTGCAAAATACAGAGTTTGACAACCTTACACTGGCTCCAACTGCACTATTTCGCACATTTGCAAACATTAGGACAGCGAGAGCACCGAAATTTACAAAATGAGAGAGGCTATTGTAGAGGGTCTGTATGCCGAGGTTCCGGATCAGACGAGGCCTCTCTAGGTGCCACAGAGTCCGAGTAGTCACCCGTCGAATTTGAACGATATTTTAGTCTCAGGGCTCTTAAGGGACTACGCCCGAACGAAGTGCAACGACCCTTTCGCACACCAAAACACCACCTATTTCTAGCGTTCAAAGCCATTAGGACAGCGAGAGCACTGAAATGAGAAGGAAAAAAATGAGAGAGGCTATTGTAGAGGGTCCGTATGCTGAGGTACTCACGAGGCCTCTCTAGGTGCCACGGAGTCCGAGTAGTCACCCGTCGAATTTGAACGATATTTTGGTCTCAGGGCTCTTAAGGGACTACGCCCGAACGAAGTAGCCCGGAAGCAACGACCCTTTCGCGCAGCCACCCGGACGTGCCGGCGCAGGCGGTTTGGTGCCACGGCCCACCGTTTGCAAAATACAGCGTTTGACAACCTTACACTGGCTCCAACTGCACTATTTCGCGCGTTTACAAACATTAGGACAATGAGAGCACCGAAATGAGAAGGAAAAAAATGAGAGAGGATATTGTAGATGGTCTGTATGCTGAGGTTTCAGATCAGACGAGGCCTCTCTAGGTGCCACGGAGTCCGAGTAGTCACCCGTCGAATTCTTAAGGGACTAAGCACGCGAAGTAGCCCGGAAGCAATCACCCTTTCGCGCACCAACGCCCACCGTTTGCAAAATACAGCGTTTGACAAGGCCTCTACACTAGGTTCCAAGCCACAGCGGAGTCCGAGTCACCCGTCGAATTTGAACGATATTTTGGTCTCAGGGCTCTTAAGGGACTACGCCCGAACGAAGTAGCCCGGAAGCAACGACCCTTTCGTGCACTGAAACACCACCTCCTCTAGCATTCACCTAGCCACCTGGACGTGCCGGCATAGGCGGTTCGATGCCACGGCCCACCGTTTGCAAAATACAGCGTTTGACAACCTTACACTGGCTCCAACTGCACTATTTCGTGCATTTGCAAACATTAGGACAATGAGAGCACCGAAATGAGAAGGAAAAAAATGAGAGAGGCTATTGTAGAGGGTCCATATGCCGAGGTGTCGGATCAAACAAGGTCTCTCTAGGTGCCACGGAGTCCGAGTAGTCAACCTTACACTGGTCTGCACTATTTCGCGCGTTTGCAAACATTAGGACACCAAGAGCACCGAAACGAAAAAAATGAGAGAGGCTATTTAGAGGGTCCATATGCCGAGGGTTTCGGATCAGACGAGGCCTCTCTAGGTGCCACGGAGTCCGACGTCGAATTTGAACGATATTTTGGTCTCAGGGCTCTTAAGGGACTAAGCCCGAACGAAGTAGCCCGGAAGCAATGACCCTTTCGCGCACCAAAACACCACCTCCTCTAGCGTTCACCTGGCCACCCAGACGTGCCGGCATAGGAGGTTCGGTGCCACGGCCCACCGTTTGCAAAATACAGCGTTTGACAACCTTACACTGGCTCCAACTGCACTATTTCGCGCGTTTGCAAACATTAGGACAGCGAGAGCACCGAAATGAGAAGGAAAAAAATGAGAGAGGCTATTGTAGAGGGTCCGTATGCCGAGGTTTTGGATCAGACGAGGCCTCTCTAGGTGCCACGGAGTCCGAGTAGTCACCCGTCGAATTTGAACGATATTTTGGTCTCAGGGCTCTTAAGGGACTAAGCCCGAACGAAGTAGCCCGGAAGCAACGACCCTTTCGCGCACCGAAACACCACCTCCTCTAGCGTTCACCTGGCCACCCGGATGTGCCGGCGTAGGCGGTTTGGTGCCACGGCCCACCGTTTGCAAAATACAGCGTTTGACAACCTTACACTGGCTCCAACTGCACTATTTCGCGCGTTTGCAAACATTAGGACAGCGAGAGCACCGAAATGAGAAGGAAAAAAATGAGAGAGGCTATTGTAGAGGGTCTGTATGCCAAGTTTTGGATCAGACGAGGCCTCTCTAGGTGCCACAGAGTCCGAGTAGTCACTCGTCGAATTTGAACGATATTTTGGTCTCAGGGCTCTTAAGGGACTAAGCCCGAACGAAGTAGCCCGGAAGCAACGACCCTTTCGTGCACCAAAAAACCACCTCCTCTAGCATTCACCTGGCCACCTGGACGTGCCGATGTAGGACGGTTTCGGTACCACAGCCCACCTTTTGCAAAATACAGTGTTTGACAACCTTACACTGGCTCCAACTGCACTATTTCACGCGTTTGCAAACATTAGGACAGCGAGAGCACCGAAATGAGAAGGAAAAAAATGAGAGAGGCTATTGTAGAGGGTCCGTATGCTGAGGTGTCGGATCAGACGAGGCCTCTCTAGGTGCCACGGAGTCCGAGTAGTCACTCGTCGAATTTGAACGATATTTTGGTCTCAGGGCTCTTAAGGGACTAAGCCCGAACGAAGTAGCCCGGAAGCAACGACCCTTTCGCGCACCGAAACCTCCTCTAACTGGCCACCCTCCTGCCACGGCCCACCGTTTGCAAAATAGCGTTCACCTGCGTTTGCACCCAGCACGTGCTATTGTAGAGGGCGCAGGATCAGACGAGGCCTCTCTAGGTGCCATGGAGTCCGAGTAGTCACTCGTCGAATTTGAACGATATTTTGGTCTCAGGGCTCTTAAGGGACTAAGCCCGAACGAAGTAGCCCGGAAGCAACGACCCTTTCGCGCACCGTTTGCAAAATACAGCCCACCGTTTGCAAAATCTTTGACAACCTTACACTGGCTCCAACTGCACTATTCTGCGCGTTTGCAAACATTAGGACAGCGAGAGCACCAAAATGAGAAAGAAAAAAATGAGAGAGGCTATTGTAGAGGGTCCGTATGCTGAGGTGTAGGATCAGACGAGGCCTCTCTAGGTGCCACGGAGTCCGAGTAGTCACCCGTCGAATTTGAACGATATTTTGGTCTCAGGGCTCTTAAGGGACTACGCCCGAACGAAGTAGCCCGGAAGCAACGACCCTTTCGCGCACTGAAACACCACCTCCTCTAGCATTCACCTGGCCACCCGGACGTGCTGGCATAGGCGGTTCGGTGCCACGACCCACCGTTTGCAAAATACAGCGTTTCCTTATTTATTTAAATTAAATTACAATGACTTGGTTGTTATGTTATCTGTTGTTGTCATCTTGTCCTTGGTAGGATGATATACATCCAGGGCTATGAGTGTGATCTAGGATGTGGTTAGTTGTATTCAGATGTGTGTCTAGAGTATGACAAAAATTAGGTATGAGTATTTTTATCTAGTGGATATACGGTGCGAGATAGATCAAGAAGGCGCCTATGGTTGTTAAAACAATGCATAAATGAAGTGTATATCAAAATAAGTACAAAATTCTATATTTCCAAGTTCCCAAACCAAATTTTGGGTACTAAACATTTATATCTTAATGAATTCAACACTACATGACACTTTTACTATTGCACATGTGCACCAATTAAATTACAACCCTTTTGATCAGAATATTTTAGTGAATTTTATATATTAAAGATATCCTAAAAATTGACACAAATACACATTATATCCAGCATGGTGTTCTATATGGCATGGCATGGTGTTATATCCTAAGTAAATTGTTTCTCTCATATTTGTTTATCAGATCAAATTTATAGCCTTACATCAACACCACTTTTTTGTTAACATAGTAATATAATTGGTTCATTGAGCATCCAATATTATAAATAAGGTGTGGAAGTTATGGAATCAATATAATAATTCATATTTTTAGAAGTGACATGTAAACAAAATAAAAAACTAGAGAAAAATAATGAGAAAAATAAAAAGTAATCAACCTACAAAAAATATCCAACATGTAAAACTACAAATGATTGAAGAGAGGGAGAGAAGCAATATTTCTCACATTAAAAAAATATCCAACATGTAAAACTACACATTTATTGACTATGCTTAAAGCATCTTTCTCACTCCCAAATTCTAAGTCCGCCATTTCATTACTTTTTCTTCATGTAAATTGGTACCTCAAGAATCAATGCACGTTATACATAGCACATCTCTAGTTACTAATACTTAAGTTGGCTTGATATAGAGCTAACAATATTGTTTTAGTTTGAAAAATAAAAATTCAAAATGCCCATGGCACGAAATATACCACAAATAATAATCAGAAAGATACTAGAAAATATATAACTATCTAAGTAATACACTAAATCCACCGAACAGAGATCAAAACCCACTTTCTCAGAGTTAGCAATAATACCAAAATAACCAAATTTATAGCCTTATTTAACCAACACACATGGATATATATATATAAGAATCAAATAAAGTGTGCTCCAGACGCACACGTCTCTGAAAATATATATGTACATGTATAAGTTCATAAGGTATGTATACATCTCGAACTAAGCACGTGTCATAATGTACATATGGGACCACATGCGGTCGCAAAAGGCTAGATATATATACAATGGACTGTGAATAGATGTACTCATGACCACATATATGTGGCATCCAAGTGGACTATAAATCTACTCATGAAACATCTTCCCTCTCTTCGCCCTGCTAGAAGTAGCACGTCCACGACCTGGGGATGTAGTGGAGGGAGATGCCACTACGGATTTCATCCGTGTGGTCCTAGGTGTCTCCAAGCATGCCTGCAACCTAACCTGCACATTCATAAACAACAAGTTTTTAACACCCAAAATTTTAAAATACCTTCAAAATTTAGAAACTTGTACAATTTAGTTAAAATGCATGTGCAATCTTACCGCAATGTCATGATCCCTATCGATTTGTTGTTGACGCGTTGCAGGGACAACAATAGACTCACGAGGGGTAAGCTACATACAAATAATTAATTTTCAAATTAAATATTTCACACATATATATACCTACAAAATTTGATATTGTAGATTTAAGTTTAATAAGAAATAATGAACCTCCAAAATTTAACAAATTTAAAAAATTGTGTACCTCGGTTAGTGGATTTGCAGATGCTATGGCAGTATCTACAGCAGCCTCCACAGTCTGCATATGTGGAGGAGTCTCTGTAGCAGTCATAAGCTATACAAAAAACATGTACAAATCAATTTATTAAAATCTACTTAAGAGCTATACAAAAAACATGTACAAATCAATATTTAGTTACTCAAGAAAGAATAAAAATACATTATTAAATTTTATCTTCTATTTAGGCTAAATACATAGGATCTATAAATGTTAGCACGGAGGCCATCTATCTTCATAAGATTTTGACAAACTTTTGTATTTAATCTAGGTAACCCATAGTCATCTTCTATGACAATTAGAGCATCATTCAAATTTGAAGAACTTTTAAATCTAACATCACCAGACCAAACATATAGATCAGACGAAGAGTAGACTAGAGTTGTATATCCTTGGTGGGCAAGTGTGTTGCAAATATATAGATTATAATGCACTATTTATATGTATTTGTGTCCAAAGGTAGCTGAGTTTGAGTTTTGGTGCACGAGCCTAGAGGATCTTACTTGTGTGTTATCCCTTTGGAAATAAAGAACATATAACCTCCTTCCACCTTGCTGGCTTAGAGATCTTTATTTCGGGTTTTTATGTCCACGGAATTGTCCACCAACTTCGTGCACTTACCCTGTCAAGCGGTTGGGAGTCTGACTACCCAGGGTGGTCTAGCATCAAACACACACATATTTTTCTCCTTTGGTTTTTTAATGCTTTGATGAAGGGTTTTGTAAGTTATTAGGGTTTCTACTTTACTGTTGATCATTACAGGTCATCTCGATGTTGTGTGAAAAAGAGCAACACAATGATCACACAATTTCTAAACAAGCAAAGCACTAGAAAGTTGAGAGCTCAACTACCTTATGATCTAAGACTGTAAATTCCTTGTATTAGACTGTACAACTACTACATAGACCATACATATCATGTATGGTCTTGAACCTACATGTTTTCCAGTTCTATAATCTTCTTTGTAGAATCTAAAGTCTTATCTTCTCCTGCTCCGCTACCTGTCACATCTAGCTCATCCCAGAATCTTCCTAAACAAGCTAAGTTTCTCTCCCCTCTTGTATATTGATAAAGTTATTGTTTATCACTTAGTCCATTTCAAGTTGGAATGAATTATTTTTGTCATGCTTAATTGATGTTGGAAGTTAATTAGATAATAATTGTCTACCTGTTTATAATCCTTGTACCTTTTTCAGTAGAAATTTTAAATAAGGGTATAAATATGACCAATACATTATAGCTCCTCAAACCCATTATAAGGTGTGGCATAATATATAATAGAATACAAGCCCTTGATTCATCCCTCACACATGGAAACATGCACAAATTTAGCTCATGTTTGATCTATGGGAAGAAACATGGATAACTTCAAACTGGTAGTTTGTTGTTGTTATGGGTACTCTTAAGGAATCAAATGGTCTGGAATGTTTCTTCTTAATTTTATTAGAGTGAGAATAGAGGATCCTTGAATTTTCCAAGGTCACCCTACTAGGTTTTAGTGAATGAATATTTATATATGACCAATCGTTAGATTTCTTACTCAACAAACCTAAAAGTACTACCTAGGTTGACTAAGCCAAGTAACCCTTTTGAAAAAGTTAATATTAGAAGTGTATGGGATAGGTTCGTAGGGGGTGGATAGGTTGGAGTTTAACTTATCCTAAACCTACAAACATGTCCATGATGTCTAATAAATTAGGTCTGAGACACATGGAGGATTATGCATATGTTCAATAACATGTGCAGTGATTTGTGAGGGGTTGGGATGGAGAATACTTGTTATCTAGTAGAAGCGAAGTGGATATAGAGTGAGACATTTCCTTAAGTTGTTCAAGTTATGTGTGAATGAGATATATATCATTATAGTTGTAACACGTCATGTTTCCAAGTGTTGGGAATACATTTAGGTACTACAAATTACCCCCATTTCAATATAGTATTGATAAATGTTGGATTAATAGATAAGAAACAAGTAAATACAAACCTCACTTCTTGATCATACAATGATGTTGTAAATTCTTAAATCTCAGTACACCAATCCATATAAAACTTATAATCATATGGAAAGGACGCATAGATTTTTTTAGATAAAGGGTACAAGAGGATTTAACCTTTTTTACATTTCTTCATCACTCTTATCATTCATTTTGATTACGAGTTGATCGCTTCCACCTTGTCAAGTATCTTTTCCTTCGTGACTCATGGTGTTACATATCTAGAGGTAGTTATTGAGAATCAAGATATAGTCTAGGTAAATAAGTAGATATGGGAAGATATCATTTTACATTGGATTGAGAAGTTCATCATACAAATAATATACCTATGACAGTGCAGTACGTGTCATTATTTTGGATGTTGGGAACATGTAGACCATGTGTATCCAGTTTAGTACTACAAACGAGACATAAGGGAATTTATCAACTGGCCCGAGAGGATCAAGAAGATCAAGAGGATTGGGTCAGTAACCACCTAGAAAAAAT
Organism: Taxus chinensis; assembly: GCA_019776745.2. Classification (NCBI taxonomy): domain Eukaryota; kingdom Viridiplantae; phylum Streptophyta; class Pinopsida; order Cupressales; family Taxaceae; genus Taxus; species Taxus chinensis. The sequence continues at coordinate 543,653,579 of CM034155.1, forward strand.
ACTTATGAGATTTCTATTTCTGGATCTAGAGGATAGGGTCCACATCCATAATAATCACTTAATAATCCTCTTCACCTAAAGTAAGCACCTCAAGTCTATTATGACATGTATCTCCAATTACAAAAATTTTAGAGGTATTGAAAATGCAGCAGAGCATGTGTACAAGTGTGAGATACTATGGTATTCTAAGCAAATTACAACTTTATATATGGTAGCTGTTGTATGTATTTTATATACGTTGAGTATAAGAAAGTGAAACTCATGTACACAGAGGTCCAAGAATTAGAAACAAAGTGTTTAAAGAGATTTGTAACTAACCTGCGTAAAACTCATGCGAGGCATGCCAGTAGCTTCAGTTCCCTGAGCAGATGATGACCCGCCAGGCTCCTGTGTATAAAAGAGAAAAATATTAATACATGTACAACATACACGTGAAACAAATTATAATAATAATCTAGTGCAATTAAATGATTTATTAAAAATGTAAGTTTGTACAACTTGAAACTTACGTTTGAAACACGCCCAACCGCAGTAGCTAGCATGTCAACACCGGATGTTTCCTTCACCGGCTCTTGCTATTTAAAATAAAATAAAAAATTAGTTTTTTACATGTATGTACATGACGTACAATCATATATATATTAATATCTCAAACATGTGAATTAAACTATTGTACATATATATATTATTTAAATTTATTTAAAATTTACCTGTGAAAGACCAATATCAGTGGCTCCAGTTCCAAAAACATTCCCCAGCATCTCATCTATAGAAAAAAAATCCTGTGAACCAGCAAATGATGTCTCGCCTGCAGTGCATACGGCACCACATGATCCACAGTGGTGTGGTGCACTAGAACTGGCGCCTCCACCAACATCACCGGATGCAATCTGGGTGCTATGCTGGGTGAGAGTGTCAGTGAGCTCCCTCAATGCATGCAATGTATCAATCTCCACAACCTCCTTCACTGTAGGAGGGATAACTGAAGGCAGTGGGGGTTTTGGGGCATGGGGGATCCTAGGCTGACCTACGCGTGCACCAGGTCTGCTCTGTGCAGAGCCACCTCCTCGACCAAAAAAGTCTGAAAAGTCAAAATAATTCGGGACCTCATTGAGCACAAACTCACAATATAATTTCTTCAAAAAATAAAGAGGAACCTCATTGTTGTTGCATGGTGGATAATCAAAAACCATCCACCATCGGTCCCAAAAATTGTTTTTGATTCTATCATCATGGCACCAATGGATTGGGAACCGTTTGCAAGTAACTGCAGGGGGGGCATTGGTTCTAGGGTCGGTAAATAATGCACAAATGAGGTCTTTTCCAATTTTTTTGTCTTTGACGGCCGCATGAGATAGTTTATCCGCATACCACCGCCTACAGTCACTTCTAAAGGTGTTCCATCTATGTATTTGGTTGGTTGCAGACTCGACTTCGCCAATCAATGTTTGCAATGTATTGGCTAAAGTCATGCGGGATGGATTTGTAGCATGATTTTGTCTTATAGTTTGAATTAGGTTCTCAATGACAATTTTATTTTCTTGGATTCTTCTAATGATATTATCTTGCGTTCCTGTTGGCTCAGTGGGGACAGAAGGAGCCACAGGGGGCGGATCTATGTTTGGAGGAGGGTTTTGAGGAATGTTCGGAGGGTTTTGAGGAATGTTCGGTGGGTTTTGAGGAATGTTTTGATGGTTTGCACGAGCCCGAGCTTGCCGACCAACTGATAAAACAATAAAATTGTATACATAAACAAACAATTCACAAAACCCATGAAAATGCCAAAAAAAACCTAAAATGCAAAAAAAACAACCTAAAATGCAAAAAAATGATTACAATCGGGGACTTACCTCCTCGTCTTGGTGGCATGGTTGAATCTATCGCTATCCAGAAGTCCGATGAGCAATTTTGAGATAGTATTGAAAGTGCGAGTGAAAAACGTTTAGGAAAAGTCGCGGTTCGAAATGAAAATTAGGAAAATAACGAGTCGCGGGACTGTTAAATTTTGTCTCAGAGTTCCGCGATCGCGGTTTATAAAACGATCGCGCTTCGGTAATTACCGAACCTAGAATTCAATAACCGTGATCGCGGTTTTAGGACCGCGCTCGCGGTTTTAATAACCGCGATCGCGGTACCTTTATTTCGGGTTTTTATGTCCACGGAATTGTCCACCAACTTCGTGCACTTACCCAAACCCTCTCCTTTGTTTTGCTTTCATATTATTGTTGCTTCTATGCTAAAATTGTGAAAAATGCATGTTTACTTTGGTGTATTGTGAAAAATGGATTGAATGCTTATTGTGTAGTATAGGAGAGGTCTATGGGAATACTCATGAGGGAGGCATAAGAGTAGATTAGGATATTGTGGAGGGAGTTTGAGAGGGATGCCCATCTTGGGTAAGAATGTTTACATTCTACCTTGTCTTTGAGGGAGCCATAAGAGGAGGGAGGCATAAGAGTATGGGAGGAAAAAGGGGTACTTGAGGGAGGCATAAGAGTCATAGGGGCTTGTGTTTTCTTGTGGAGGGTTTTGGATGGGCATCTCTTCTCAATTGGGAGGCATAAGGAAAACATTCCCATAGTTCCTTCTCTTGTTGGCTTGGATGAAAGCCTTGTTGTGCAAAGTATTGTGTTATTTGTGTTTCCTTGTTGTTTCCTCTTTTTACTTTGAATGTTGTGAAGAAATTGTATTGTGGAAGCAAGTATTGTTGCCTTGAGTTAGAGACCACCCTTCATTGTGTTGTGTTTGGGGCTCGGGGGTCATTGGAGAAGATTGCTTCTCTTCTCCATTGAGTTTTGGTTGGGAGGAGAGCGTTGCCTCTCCCCCTATCTTGGTTGTGATTGAAATACTTGGAACTTGGAGCATGGATGAAGAACACCTTGGAACACAAGAACCTCGTTGTTGACAATGCAAAAATATCATGTATTTACCCACCTTGAGTGGAGGAATAACGTAATATTGCTTTGCTTTCTTTAGCTTCCATCATTGCAAATTTGTTTCCACATGAAGTAGAAAGTATTGTAACAATATTTTGAAGAAAAAGTTGCATTCAGATGATAGTATTTCTTACTCTAAAATTTATTGGAAAGGTTGTTGAATTCTTTGTGGAATATTGGAAAGGAATTATAAAAGATAGTGTATTAAAATTTTGTTTGGAAACTTGAAAGTGATGAGTTGTAAAACTTGGAAAGATAGAGCATTAGTCCTCATTTTATACTTGATGGAAGGGCTTAATTTTTCAAATGGTTTTTAGTAAGACAATGAAATATTCCAAGCTCTAACTCTCTTATGACCTGTTATCCAAAATTCACCCCTCAAGGTAATTTTGATAACATGCAAGCAGTTATATTGATTCAGGGCGAAAAGTCATGTTTCTAGGGTCCCCTCATATTTGTCTAACTCCCCTGTCCAAGAGGAAGAGAGTAAGTTCTAAGAAAATGTGAAAAAAATGTTCAAAAAGGCAAATAGGTCGATCCAGGAAAAATCATGAAAATATGGCTAAGTCCTGCTCAAGGTCGCCTCTGGGACGTGTGGGACAGAAAAGCCCGAACCGGCCGGTTCGGCCGAAATCATGCACAAACAGTCCGAAACACAGCAGGGAAAAATGGGACAAAAGTACGTGGCGGGCGCGAAATGCCGGTTCGACAGAGAAAAATTGACTAACTGCTGAGAGGGACAGTCTGGGACGTTTGGGTCAAAAATACCCGAACCGGCCGGTTCGGCCGAAATCAGAAGTCAAGGCAGTCCATGAAACAGAGTGGGCCAAGTGGAACAAGTGGACCCGAACCAGCCGGTTCGGCCGAAATGGGAACAAATGGTCCGAAAGAAAATGGGACATTTGGGTCAAAAATGTGCGAACCGGCCGAACCGGGCGAAAAGAGTCGAGGCAGCCCGAAAGGCAAAATGGGACGCATGGGACAAAAAGGCGCGAACCGGCCGGTTCGGCCGAAATCAACACAAAGGGCACTGTACCAAATGGGACAAAAGGGATGCGTGGGACGCGAAAACCCGAAGGAGCCGAGGACCAATCAAATCATGACACGTGTCACAGGAGGAAAAGTCAACGTTTGGTCCGGAAACTTCAAACGGCCATAACTTTTGACTCCGAGCTCCGATTTTCATAAAATTGGACTTTCTGGAACGGAGACGACGTCCTCTATGCTCCATTCGGCATCCAGTCAGTTAATGCTCATTCCCGTCAAATGACAGAAAACGCCTGCCAGGCCCAAAATAGCTGCTGCACTCAGAAGGCCATAACTTTTGCATTTCTCAACGAAATCGCACAAAATTGGTACCGTTGGAATCGTGGTTCCGAGCCCGATGCACAGCAATCAAGAAATTATGGATTTGATTAGAAATTGATTGAGATTTTTAAGAAAACGTGGCCGGGTTCAGAACAGTGTTTTATTTGGTAGCTGGGAGTGCAATTAAGAGGCATGGTCATCATTCTTTCTCTGCTGCAGCACATGGGATAGTATGGGGAGCCTTTTGCAAGTAATATATACCCATTCCACTCAATTTAATGCCTCCTTACAGGTGGTTGAAGGAAAGATTTCGGGATTTCCATTTTCCCTCCTCTTTTCCTTCTCATTTTTTCTATAAATTGGAGTGTTGGGCTCATTGTAAAGGAGAGAGTTTTTGGGTAGCAAAGCTCTACCAAAATTGCTTTGTGAAGCCAGTGTATTGCAGGCCCTTGTAGTGGACTCCTTGCATGGTGATCCAGGCCCTTATCTTGTAATAGACTGAATTGTGCATATCAGGAAGCAATACAATATACAAGTTTGTGGATGTATCTTCCCCTGCTGTGTTTTCTTGCATTCTTCTTGCCCCTTTAATCTTTATACAAGAATATTGTGTCTTATTATTATGTTCTTGCAGGGATTCATTATCATTGTGTATGCTTGGAATATTGTTGTGAATGCATTTTTATAGATCATGGTGAACTGTCATCACCTCTTCTAGTGTGTACTTTGCTTCTGTATTTCACACATTTGGAGATTACTCTCACACCCTCCTTTTCTGGTGTATCACCGCTTTAGTGTAGGATTTCATTTTATGTATTCTCTCTCCCTGGTCCCTTGGAATTTTAGATTAGAATAGTTAGCCTTATCCTGCATTGGAGTAGATTGTGGCAGGTAGTTTAGGAGCAAGAACCAGCTTTCTCTGGAGGTCTATCTCAAGTAGCAAGTCCCACAACTTGGAGATAGTACCCATGTTATCCAATCACACTATGGAGTTCAAGTGATCAAACAAGAGAAACTTGATAAACACAAGGGGTGCTGTGATTCGGTGATAACATGACCTTCATCATCTAATGCCCCTCTGAAAGGTTTTTAGAATAAATTGTACAAGGAAATGATTCAATGCTTGCAAAAAATAATAATCCACGCATATCCTTATTGCCCATTTTAGAAAAGTTCTTAATACCAAAGAATTGCTCTATAATTCCTCTATGGGTATAATTACTCGATTCTACAACATCTCATTATTCTCTAACGAAAGCACGTAATAGTTGGTTAGTTCGATTCTTTTAAGTAACTACTAAAACTGCCCACAACCAATTATTATGTAATATTATAACAAAATTAAAATACCAATAATCCATTCATTTCTTATATATACTATCATGGAACCATAAGTATTCATATTTGCAAAGAAAGAGTTCAATTAACAATGTCATTGAAATATGACTTCATGCGCAATATTCTCCACGTGGTTGCGTATAAAAATAAAATCCATTTACGCCTCTGTTTTTCTGATATGAAACATTTAATTTCTAGGAGATTTCCTGGCTCACTAGCCTCCCAATTCCATACCAAGTCGTCAATGGACATCTATGGAACTAATAAAGTTTAAAAATATAAAGGCCTTCTAACTTGCTCACTGTTTCTTCATCTAATTTGGTGAAAATTTTGGGTAACCCTTTTCTAGGACAATTTGTTTCTTGATATCCTCATCTCTTCAATGGATATTTCCTATTTGGTGAATGCATTCGATTCTTGCAAATAACAACATAGTTGGATGAACGGCTTGTCTAGGCGCACTAATATATTTGATATATCAAACTCATTCCATTGTGAATTGTTCTATTTACTGATGCCTCTAAATTATTATAGGGACAGGGCCATAATGTAGACCCCCCCGCCATGGCTTGTATTATTCTTACAGCATTTTTTCATTTACTTTTACTGGCCTGTAGCTTCTTAAATATGGAACTAATGAATCTCCTTCTTGGCCTTGTACAGGGACAAAACGGGTCAGCACGCCTCTCTTAATTACTTTTTGACGCAACTCAAGGAGATAGATCACTGTGTATTCATTTCTCACCCAATTTTAAGAAAAATAGTATTTAATATGACTAATTCGTTTAACCACCTTGGAGGATAGTATGTATGAATAAAATTTGAAAGATTGATCAGAAAAAATGGATGTTACCACCGAAAGGATCCCCTACTGGTTGATGCGGTGGGTGTCTAAGGGGAAATTCTCATGATTGGTTGAGTAGGTATTTGATGCCAAGGATCAGCCTAAATAAAATGATTTCATATGTCTTTTTGTGAAATTTAATCGAATCTGCTAAACATCTCCCCTTGAAATCGGAATCTTGAGTACTTTGAGGATGGGTTTTATGTGGACATGTTGAACAGTAAAAAATAATGTTTGTACAGGATGCTGGCCCCATCGCCTTATCTGCCCCTTGAGTCGATCTATATGATTTTCAATAAACGATACTGTCTTGCACACGCTGTAACAAATAAGAGTAGTCCATGACCGAAAGTAGTGAAATCCAAATAACAACGTTGTCTTAGTTTTTGGAACCTGGACCCTAAACTTAATACATTGTTTTAAGTGGATCCTCCAAAATTTGAAGGGGCATTCAAGACTATGGAGGCTACATGTATGATTCCCTCGTGTTCAAAAATGATATGCAATGTCCTTTCTTACTTGTTCCCATGATTTTTGAGTGTGACTGATGCATATCCCACCATCTTTTCACTATGATGTAATATATTATATAATTAAAACGTGCATATTCTGTGGACATGTATGTTTCCATATGTTTAAGATAAGACAAACCATCTTCTCTTCCTTCGAAAAATTGAATTTGGAGCTCAAGGCTTCTCTTTGCTAAGTTTCCCCAAATACATTCTCCTTAATACAAATTTCTCGTTAGTATATTTAATTTTTGTTTGATTTTACTACAGTCCAATCATGCCCAATCAATTCATAAGAACCATGCACCTAGTCGTTACATGTTATACTTGTGGTGTATGAGATTCATTTTGTGTCATGGTTCCTAGAGTGATCAATCTATATTTGGCTCCAACCATTCTCCAAATATTCATGCTACCTTCAACATTATCAACATACAAGTAAATCCATGGCTAGGATCCATCGTAAGTATTAAACACTATACAAGTGGTTGATAGGAGCATAATATGTCAGGATTTCCATTTTATCCCTTCTCTTTCTCTTCTCTTTTTTCTATAAATAGGGTAATGTGTTGGGCTAAACATTGTAAGGAGAGAGTTTTAGAATGCGGTAAGCAAAGATTAGTGCCAAAATATGCTCTTCGTGAAGCCAGTGACTCCTTTGTATATACCTGTGTAGTGTAACTATATGCATATATATATTACCAGGCCCTTATCTTTTGAAATAGACTGTAACTGTGCATACCAGGAAGCAATAAAATACAAAGTTCGTGGATGTATCTTCCCTTGCAAGTCGTTTTCTTGCATGGCTTCTTGCGCCCTTGTCGCCGTCGTTGTCGTACAAGAATATTGCATCGTCTATTTCGCGGCATTATATTCTTGGTATTAGAGCCAGTTATTCGAAGCTAGGACCCTTGTGCACATGCTTGGAATATTGTTGTGACATGAACATTTTTCTAGACTTAGTGGTGAACTGTCATCACCTCTTCTAAAGTGTAAAAAGCACATAATGCCTCTGATAATTATAGTAAACAACACATTTGGAGATTACCGACTCACACCCTCCTTTTCTGGTGTATCACCGCTTTAGTGTAGGCTTTCATTTTATGTATTCTCTCTCCCTGGTCCCTTGGAAATTTAGATTAGAACAGTTAGCTTATCCTGCACTAGAGTAGATTGTGGCAGGTAGTTTAGGAGCAAGAACCAGCTTTCTCTGGAGATCTGTCTCAAGTAGCAAGTCCCAAAACTTGGAGATAGTACCCATGTTATCCAATCACACTGTGAGTTCAAATACATGCACATGGGTGCTGTGATTCAGTGATAATAGTCACCACAGAGAGGACATGGGGACAGGATCTCAGGACACAAGGACAACTCTCGGAGCCCTAGATAGAGGGAGGAGCATACAGAGAGATCTAGGATTCGTCACACGTCAGCTGTAGATCATATCAGGGAAATCCTGAAGCTACGACCCTCTCACTATTCAGGTGATACAGGTGGTTTTCAGGCAGAGGCCTGGTTGGTGAGCTTGAGCAGATGCTTCAAGCTCTATCCTTGTAGTAGCAACACGAAAGCTCGTGTTACGATCCATCTTCTGAAGGATGGAGCAGGAGTCTGGTGGAGGAACGAGGAGTAGAAGCTCCATGTTGACTCAGAGACGATTACCTGGGAGATGTTTGAGGAGCGTTTCAGGAGCAGGTATTTACCCAGGAGATTTATCCAGCAGTGGATAGATGAGTTTCATGACCTCCGTCAGGGATCGATGACAGTAGCTGAGTATGAGGGTCAATTTCTAGACCTACTCCAGTACGTTGACTATATGTAGGATGAGCAGGTACGGTTTAACAGGTTCATTCGGGGCCTGAACTTGGATCTAGGTGGCACATTGCGCATTCACTGTCCACAGACATTAGCAGAGGTTGTGGAGAAGGCCTATATTGCAGAGGAGACACGAGGAAAGACACAGCAGGCTAGAGACAGAGTTCAGAGCCGTATTCAGCAGATGCAGGATAGTAGGTCGAAGGGGTTAGTTCCTCCTCCACGGGGTGGACAGAGTTTAGGACAAGCTTCGTTCAGACCCACCACCACAGCAGAAGCAGCAGCAGACCCACCCACCTTACCGACCTCCTCAGAGATTCAATGCACAGAGAGGACGTAGTATGGGGCCTCCTCCTAGGGGTCCCATCAGGACACAGGGTGCACTGAGAGCTCAGTCAGTCGGAGCTCGTCAGTAGAGACCTCAGCAGTCCATAGCCGGATCATCAGGATCTGTATCTCAGTCATCTAGAGTACCAGCTGGAGCTACTTCCCACTGGAGAGGACCAGGCAACTGTTATGGTTGCGGTGTTGTTGGACATATTTGGAGAGATTGCCCACATAACCCTACCAAGGGTAAGACACAGATCTCAGAGCCTATTGTTGGAGATATGGCACGGAGTCATCGGATCTACACAGCAGTCGAGAACCGCTCAGGCTGAGCATCAGAGTACTGTGATTGAGACGACAAGTAGTATTGGTGGTATTTCCACCTCTATATTATTTGATTCTGGTTCCTCTGATTCTTTCATTGTACCATCTTTGGTAGAGCGTTGTAGGCTGGTGGCAGTTAGGTAGGGCCATAGTTGGGACGTTGAGATGGCTTTTGGAGCCAAGATTTCTGTAGACTCCTTAGTTAAGGAGTGTGTAGTGGATTTGGGACGCTTCACCACTACTTCTGATCTTCGGATCCTTCCATTAGGATCTTAGGGCATCATTTTGGGTATGGACTAGTTGTCTGCTCACAGAGCTAGAGTGGACTATTACCATAAGACTATTGTTTGCACTAGATGACCTTGGGGCGGAGTCAGTGATATCAGGAGTTAGGAGGCCTGTTTCTATTCGCACCATCTCCGCTATGCAGCTTAAGCGGTGTGTGCGACGGGGTTTCCAGTTGTATGCTGTTACAGTTAGTGACAGATCATAGGATGAGATCAGGGGGACCTTCCCTCGATGATCATCCCATCTTATCAGAGTTCACCGATGTGTTTCCAGGGGAGCTACCAGGATTACCTCCCCCACGTGAGATCGACTTCCATATAGATCTAGTTCCAGGCGCAGAGCCTATCTCATGAGCACCCTATCGGATGAATACTCCTGAGTTATGTGAGCTCAAGTTGCAGCTTGAGGGCCTCCTGGAGAAAGGCCTAATCCATCCTAGCGTATCCCCTTGGGGTGCACCAGTTATCTTTGTAAAGAAGAAGGATGGATCTCTTCGGTTGTGCATTGATTACTGTCAGCTGAATAAAGTAACGATCAAGAATCGTTACCCCCCTTCCACGCATTGACGATTTGTTTGATCAGATGAAGGGGGCTACCATTTTCTCCAAGATAGATCTTAAGTCAGGATACCATCAGCTCAGGATTGCGGAGACAGATATTCACAAGACAGCTTTCCACATGAGATATGGCCACTACAAGTTCACAGTGGTACCTTTTGGTTTGACGAATGCCCCCGCAGTGTTTATGAGTTTGATGAATGGGGTATTCAGGACCTTCCTTGATCGCTTCGTTCTCATCTTCCTTATGACATTCTGATTTACTCACGCACACGTGAGGAGCACGAGGGGCACCTTCGCCAGGTTCTTTAGTGTCTTCGCGAGCAGCGCCTTTACGGGAACTTGGAGAAGTGTGTGTTCTTTCAGCCTGAGGTGCAGTATTTAGGCCACGTTATTTCTGGGGAAGGTATCGCAGTCAATCCTTCCAAGATTCGAGCCATCATGGATTGGCCCGCACCCACTAGTGTGACCGAGGTGCGTAGTTTCATGGTTCTAGTAGGGTACTAAAGGAGGTTTGTTCAGGACTTTTCTCAGATTGCACACCCTATCACTTCTCTTCAGCGAAAAGGGAAGAAGTTTATATGGTCAGATAGATGTGAGCAGGCCTTATGTACACTGAAGGAATGCCTTACGAGAGCGCCTATTCTTGCAGTGCCAGATCCTCATGGAGAGTTTTGCGTATGCACAGATGCTTCCTTGGCAGGACTTGGAGGAGTGTTAATGCAGGAGGGTAGAGTAGTTGCCTTTGAGTCCCGCAAACTCAAAGATTATGAGCTCAATTATCTGACCCATGACCTTGAGCTTGCAGCCGTAGTACATGCCTTAGTGCGGTGGAGACATTTTCTCCTTGGCCGGAGATTTACAATCAGGACTGATCACTTGAGCCTTCGCCACCTCTTCACGCAGCCCAATCTCAACGCTCGTCAGTGGCATTGGATGGAGTTACTCTGTGAGTATGACATGGAGATAGAGCATGTGAAGGGAAAGGAGAATGTGGTTGCAGATGCCTTGAGTAAATGGAGACATGTGGCTATGGCCACCTCAGTGGGCACAGATTTGCAGAGTAGGATCTTGCAGCGGCTTCCTCATGATAGCTTCTACCTCACAGCCAGAGCAGAGATTGAGTCACAGCGACCCCTTGAGGGGAGATTTGATGGATTTTCATTAGAGGCAAATGGTCTTCTCAGACACAGAGGCTGGATTTATGTTCCTAGAGTTGGAGGCTTGAGGCATGATATTTTGATAGAGGCTCATTGTGCACCTTATTCAGCCCATCCCGGGGTGAAGAAGATGCACGCCACCTTGAGACAGTTGTACTTTTGGAGGGGACTTCAGAGAGACATAGCTTCTTTTGTATCCCACTATTTAGAGTGTCAGAGGGTGAAGGCCGAGCATCAGCATCCAGCCAGCCTCCTCTATCCTCACGCCATACCGGAGTGGAAGTGGGACACCATTTCTATGGATTTCATTGTTGGGTTGCCGACGTCAAGATACCATCACGACGCCATCATGGTCACTGTGGATAAATTGACGACGGTAGCTCACTTTTCTCTAGTGAAGACCACCTATACTGCGAGTGCGGTGGCACGAGTATACCTTGATGAGATTGTTAGACTACATGGGATTCTGCGGAAGATCATTTGCGACCGCGACCCTTTATACACTTCCCATTTCTGGACTACCATGCAGTATGCCCTCGGGACGAGGATTAATTTCAGCACAGCTTATCACCCGGAGACAGATGGATAGACAAAGAGGGTGAATCAGATTTTGGAGGATATGCTCAAGATGTACGTAATGGATCACCAGTCGAGATGGGAGGAGTATCTGTATTTGGTAGAGTTCACTTATAATAATAGTTTCCAGAGTTCTATAGGCATGGCTCCTTTTCAGGCATTATACGGCAGAGAGTGCAGGACACCTCTTAGCTGGGATAGGATTGAGGATAGGGTTTCTCTTGGGCCAACATTATTACAAGACATGGAGCAGTGGGTTACCTTGATCAGATAGAGATTGCAGGAGGCACAGGATAGACAGAAGAAGTATGCAGACCAACATAGGACAGATCACAGTTTTGAGGTGGGCACGAATGTGTTTCTTCGTGTCAGACCGCATAAGAGCCCTATCCGTTACGGGAAAGGTTCTAAGCTTTCTCCTAGATTTGTGGGTCCCTTTGAGATCTTGGAGCACCTCGTCCCCTTAGCCTATCGTCTAGCATTGCCACCTAGCTTATCACGTGTCCATGATGTGTTTCACGTTTCTGTGCTTAGGAGATATGTTTCTGATCCTTCTCATGTGCTGGATTAGACTGCATTATAGGTGCAGGATCAGGGGCAGGTGATGGTGGAGCCCGTGCGCATTTTAGATCGCAGGACCCTGGGCCTTCGCGGCAGAGAGATTGATCAGGTTAGGGTCCAATGGGACAGATATGATGAGACTGCTGCTACTTGGGAGGATGCTACATCATTGCGAACTCAGTTTCCACACTTATTTTAGTGACTTCCAGGAGGAAGTCTAGTCTAAGGGGAGGGCGATGTAATGCCCACTTCCCTACGACACTTAGTTGATTATCATTTTGAGTTATGCAGACTTTGGATATGGACATGATTTATACTTATGTTGATTAGCATGATGTTTTGTGACTAGATGCATTTGGATTATGATTGGATTTTGTTTTCATTATGATCTACACTGACTCATGGACAGACTATTGGATACCGATATTATTTTTATGGATATATTGCATGTGTTCTAACATTGGATTTCTTCGCCATGATGAGTAGAATGTAGTTGTTGAATTTACATTACTATAATTTTGGATAATGATGAAATGCATAGTTAAGTTGTGATTTAGACCTAGAAATAATGATCGATTGAATTACGTATAGATGTTGATAAATTTCATGCATATGGTTATTTTGGATATTCTGACATGGCCGCAAGGCCGAAGGAGGTATTTTGCATTTTGTAGGAAACACAACATGATCACAACCATGAGGGGGATTGGGAACCAAACACAACAGAATGTCGGGTGGTTACAACATTTGGTCGTCAAGGCAACTAGTAAATTGTATTGTGTTACCTTTATTCTTTTATGTGTTAAGAAAATTTCCATGAGGGGGAAATTTTCTAATGTGACCAAGGGGGTAAGAATTTTATTTACTTGTTTTAACTTACTTTAGTAGGTGATTTTATTTGTGATGTTTCTTTTTTAAAAGTACTTTGCTAAGTGTGTTTAGATTAATGTAATATCTTGTTTTAATTTTTAAGTTTTGGAGGGAATTCAAGTGGGTGTAATTAATTTTGTTGGTTGGCTCCTTGAGCCTTGTGTTTCCTCATGTATTGAATTCTTGGTTTTGAGTGTTGACCACTCCATGTTCTTTGAATCTCGAATTTGAGATTTAGGGCAATTTTGGGGGACTTGTGGGACAAGTTGAACTTGTCCCACACTTCCCAAAACCCCTTACCAACCATATCTATGGATTGGGAATCCAAAAAGGGGATTATTTATTGTTTTGGGAAGGGAAATGTGACTTTGGAGTGCACTTGTCTTCTTTTGCATTTAATTGTGCCTTAGGACACATGGGGAAGGGATGGATGTGGAAGAGAGTTGTCATTCAACCCAACCACCCATTTATGGTGTTTTGGGATTTGAGTTGACTAAAGGGAGGTGGTCTTGAGGATGTGTGATGTGGCATCCTACAAGGAGCCAAATCACCCTCACTCTTCCTCTTGTCTATTTATAGAAATTTCCTCTCTTGTTGAAGGGGTTGGAGTTTTGTTTTTGTGTGTTTGGAAGAGTTCTCTTTTGTCATTTTTGGGAGAGAAAGAATTGGGAGAAAGAGAAAAAGAGAGTGCTTGGACTTGCATGCTTGGATTGATTTGGGAAGGAGCTTGGACAAATTTCTTGTTTTAGACTTCTCCAATGGAGAGGTAGGAAACCCTCTCCTTTGTTTTGCTTTCATATTATTGTTGCTTCTATGCTAAAATTGTGAAAAATGCATGTTTACTTTGGTGTATTGTGAAAAATGGATTGAATGCTTATTGTGTAGTATAGGAGAGGTCTATGGGAATACTCATGAGGGAGGCATAAGAGTAGATTAGGATATTGTGGAGGGAGTTTGAGAGGGATGCCCATCTTGGGTAAGAATGTTTACATTCTACCTTGTCTTTGAGGGAGCCATAAGAGGAGGGAGGCATAAGAGTATGGGAGGAAAAAGGGGTACTTGAGGGAGTCATAAGAGTCATAGGGGCTTGTGTTTTCTTGTGGAGGGTTTTAGATGGGCATCTCTTCTCAATTGGGAGGCATAAGCAAAACATTCCCATAGTTCCTTCTCTTATTGGCTTGGATGAAAGCCTTGTTGTGCAAAGTATTGTGTTATTTGTGTTTCCTTGTTGTTTCCTCTTTTTACTTTGAATGTTGTGAAGAAATTGTATTGTGGAAGCAAGTATTGTTGCCTTGAGTTAGAGACCACCCTTCATTGTGTTGTGTTTGGGGCTCGGGGGTCATTGTAGAAGATTGCTTCTCTTCTCCATTGAGTTTTGGTTGGGAGGAGAGCGTTGCCTCTCCCCCTATCTTGGTTGTGATTGAAATCAGGGTTCATTTTAAGAGACCTCTTAGAAATCGAAGGTGGAGAATACCTGGCGAATATCCTCGGAACTGGTTTCGCGGGAAGGTGAATTTTTGGGGGTTGTATGAAAAAATTTCGCCTGATTGTCAAGTGCTGCGATAGAAGGTTGTAGACGCGCGACGGGAGATTTTGCTGTTGCACGTCAAAAAAATGCATTGACGCGCGTCAACAGACCTCAGTGACACGCGTCAACAACTGTAATGACGCGCGACACTGAGGTCTATTGACGCGCGTCACTGAGGGTACTGTCCGCGCGTCACTGAGGTCTGTTGACTCGCGTCAATGCATTTTTTTGACGTGCGACAGCAAAATCTCCCGTCGCACGTCTACAGCCTCCGACCTCTGCTTTCTCATTGAAAAATCTCGGTGTCGCTCATCAACAAACTCTTTGTCACTGAGGATGCTGACGCGCGTCATAGAGGGTGCTGTCGCACGTCACTGAGGGTGATGTCGCGCGTAACTGAGGGGGATGTCGCGCGTCACTGAGGGGGATGTCACGCGTCACTAAGGGTGCTGTCGTACGTCACTGAGGGGGATGTCGCGCGTCACTGAGGGGGATGTCGCGCGTCACTGAGGGCGATGTCGCGCGTCACTGAGGGGGATGTCGCGCGTCACTGAGGGGGATGTCGCGCGTCACTGAGGGGGATGTCGCGCGTCACTGAGGGGGATGTCACGCGTCACTGAGGGGGATGTCGCGCGTCACTGAGGGGGATGTTCGCGCGTCACTGAGGGGGATGTCGCGCATCACTGAGGGGGATGTCGCGCGTCACTGAGGGCACTGTCACGCGTCACTGAGGGCGCTGTTGCGTGTCACTGAGGGTGCTGTCGTGCGTCACTGAGGATGCTGTCACACGTCTGTAGCCTTTGCCCTTTTCTTGCTCATCGAAAAAATCTCCATGTCGCTCGTCAACAAACTCTTTTTCACGCATCTACTATGCGTCAATATCTGTAGTATCTCCTTGTCTACAAACCCTCCTTGTCGTGCACGTCAATAACTTACCCCCTTGTCGTGCGTCTATAATACATGATATATCATATTATTGAAAAATGTGAAGTAGAAGTGTTCTACCTGGCGAATAATCTAGGTTTATATAGGGGATATTTTTCAAGGGTAGGCGAAGCCCGACCCCTAAAAAAAATTAAAGTGTAATTTTTAGGCGAACAGGTCACTGACCCGTGCCAAAAAATTTGCCTTTTCAAAATTTTCAAAAATGGAATATTCGCCATATTACGAATATTCGCCACTAAAATTTTCCCTGCCAAGTGGCCAAGTTGCATTCACATAAAAGAAAATAAATGGAGCAGGGGTGCCATCCCCCACCCCACATTGGATACACAACAACCTCATTGTTGACTATGCATAAAATATCATGCACACTCCTTAAAACAAAACCCTGAGTTCGGGATGAATACCCTGATAATAATGCTTTACAAAAAAATAATTCTTATAAATGCTATATATCATTGCAAATTTTTTATCCATGGCCATGAACCCCAGAATACGGGTATTGTCAATCTACGATTTAAAGAGAGGAAAAAAAGTTGCATAAAAATGAGGTATATATGTGTGTGTGTACTACTACAAATGCAATGGAAAGGTCTGTTGGGTATATGATCAATGTAAATAAATGGAATAAATAAACAAAACAAAAAAGTGGATTAAAACCACTTGTCTGGACAACCCTGAAAGTGATCAATAGTAAAACTTGGAAGGATAGAGCAGTAGTCCTTCCATTTGCAAAACTTGATGGAAGGGCAAAAATTTCTTCAAATGGTTTCCCCTAAGACAATGAAATATTTCATAGCCTCTCACTCTCCTTCAATATGACCTTCAACAACTATGTGCAACAAATGAAAATGAAATTAACGCAAAAAGGGAATAAGGAAATAAATCATAAGGATTTTTAGGGCAATTTTAGAAAACCTAAGATCAAAGGGTTCTTTTTAATCTAATCTAAGGGTGGAGGATTAGTCCCTACAGATTTAAGTTGGTGGTATTATGCATGGGAATGGTATTTAAACTCATCAAGTAGGTCGTATTAGGTTACATATGGCCCCTAAGAGGGCTAGACCAGGTTGTCTAACCCTTGATATTTTGGAGTAATAATTCAATATTATCGTGCATGGTTATTTAGAGTAATGATCTAAAACTAGGGGATTAAATTAATTAAAAATAAAATGTATAGTAAATATAGTAAACGATGGGCATGGATGCTAAAGTTAATATGTGAAATAGATTTAGACCAACTTAGGCAAACGATTACTAACTATGATACTGCAAAAAGAATTTCAATGGATAAATTAATGTGACTAAACTAGTCAATGATTTAAATAAAAATTAAGTGCAAACTTTACGAAGAGGGTAGGATTAAGAAATTATTTTAGAATTAAATTAATAATCCATTTAATTATTAATTTATTTTCTGATTACCTTCTGAATGTGTACAGAATTACCTCTAAACGTAAAATTATTTTATCACAAGTAATGTTCATCAACCTTGAGACCTTGTTTAAAAACAATCAACCGTAATATTCCTAAGTAATTGATGAGTTTTGTCTTGGTTTTTCTGCGTCAATTTATCAAGCGTTACAATGTGTACTGATTTATCCTACCATATCTATCAATCTAAAGGTTATAGTATAGGATTGAGCTTGACAGTCATTTTGTGTCGTTGATAAGGATAGAAAATCCAGTAATAGAAGGGTGTTTGCAAATATATTTTGTACATGATATTTTTGTAACCATCCCATGTTCCTTCTGCAAATAACAACATAGTTGGATGAACGGCTTATTTAGGCGCATTTCAATATATATCCTATGATAACAGGACACATACTTTCATTGCATGTAGATAATAGAGCTGAAATAATGTGCTGCCTTGGGAGATTTATCAAGACAGGAAATGGAATCTTTTCTGTAGTTCCATGCAAAGACATGAATGCAAAATAAAATGGAAAGATTTTAGTAGGTTAAAAATGGAATTTATGTGATGCATAATTTTTTTTGTGGATCCATCCATCATATATTTTGATTAATTTTATGGAATCTATGGATAATTATTCTTTATGGATCCATCAAGATATATTTTGATTAACTTTCATATGTTGTTTCTTTATAAATATATACTTAATAACTATTATTTTAATATTATATCTACTGTGTAACTGTCATCAGAGACACCCTGAATACTGATGGTTTTTTTAAATGGTATTTAACACTATCGAAACCAGATTTGAACATCGATTGTAAAGTGTATTGCACCTGAAAAAGTAGTACGATATGTTATTGACTTTTTTTCTGTAATCTACAATTTCTAATTTTTATTTTATTTTGTATTTTCAGATTTCATGTGGGTATAATTTTTTTTTCCATGGTTAGTGGATTTTTTAAATGATCTTTGTTTTTGTTGTATTTTTACTTTCTAGTTTAAAGTATAAAATTACATTATTTCTCAATCTATTTTGTCTAAACATTTCTAAGAATTGTTCGGACTATCTTAAGTGTTTTTGAAGTGATGGTATTTTTCCATAATCATGTGCAATTTGTTGGGAAATGCTTATTACATTGTTTGGATTTAGGCTTTAAATTAAGGTTTTATTTCCTAATTCTATGCCCCTTCAAATCGATTTATTTAGTTTAGTAAATATATTATGTTTTTTATTATAGTTTAAAAAAAAATCAAGAGTAGTAGCCATTTTAGAACTGTAACCTTGTATTTATGAATTTATATTGTATATGTTTTATTAACAACGTTTGTAATATTCGATTTTAAAATGGATAATAATTTATATATTTTAGAAATATATTATTCAATTAAAATTGTGATAAATGCAATCAATAATAAACAAGGCTTTAGCATGTTTTGGCAGATCGTGGTTGTAAACAAAACATAATATCCTTCGTCATTTTTCGTACACGGATATACCTTGTGGACAATGCCCTATGATTCAATAAATATAGAAATATCTATAAATGTTTAAATTAGAGTAACCAAACTCACAATGTCGGTATATTAACTACAATTTTAGAGCCAATTTAGATGTTAACAATATTTTAAGAGATTTTAAATGATTGCCATAATTTTGCACCTGAATATTCATAATTATGGGCACACCTTATTTTACCACAATTTTTTATGGATGGCTAAAAAATTAATTGTCAATATAATATTGCGGGATTAATGACACAATTTGGCTTTTGATGATCTGCAAAATCTATGGAAATCACTAAAATTTTGAAAGGTATACTGGTTGGTAATGTGTTCACGCAATCATTACAATTTCTATAGAGGGTTTTGAATGGTTGCTAGATGATTTTTCAAAAAATTAATTGTCCATACCATAAAATTGTTCATGGGATCTATTGAATTAGATTGAAAATTTAAGAATTATTATCCTTGCAAGGCATAGGAATTGCGGATAAATTAGTTGGGTAAAGCTAGGTAATGTAGCCAACACGTAACACATAGGTCAATTACTCTGCATAATTTCTTGACCTCAATTAAGAATAAATCTTATATCTTCATTATTCGATCACTGGATATAGAATAGCTTGATAAATAGAAAAACAACTCACAAATCAAGTTTCCCATCAAAATCTAACTAACTCTGACAATAATCTAGATCTATGTCGTGGAATTTACTATGCTTTTAGTCATTTAGTATGAACTTGCTATTCTTAGTACGTTCACATGCTGTATGTAAATACGGGCACATATAAACTACCATGCATCTATATACATGCCTATATATATAGATATATATTTCAAACTTTCTATACCTACAATGCATTTAAGAGACTAAAAATTACCTAATGCCCTAATAGAGGAAAAAACCAAATTACAACTTAAATTCCTAATTTTTGGCCTTCAGATGGCAAAATTCTTGTGGTGCCACAAAATCATCGCCAAAACATATCTCAACTGGAAAAGAAGGTTGATCAGCTATGTGTTAATCTCATCCATACATGTGGTTAAAAAAATAATGGATTCAAATCGGACACTCTAGAGCACAAGTTATGACCATTGTCAAGTTCCTGCTAATTCTGACGCATCATTCTCCCCTGCTTGAAAAAAATGCAACTCCTGCAAGTTGTCTTCTTCAAACTACTTCCATTTATCTACATCTAACTTCTTAATCTCCCACTCTATGACCCAAGTATTGTCCTCTTGTTCCAGTACTTTCCAATGTACCAAATATTTGTTGTATTTCCCATGTCGTGTGTCCATTGTTTTCTTATCTAGAATCTGATCCACTTCTTCTTTCTTCTTCACCATGGAACCTGCTGCCTCCAATCTAATACTTCATTCAATAACTTTCCCTTCTACACCATTCCCCATGAAAAGAATACAAATCTGAAACATTAAACACTGGAGAAATATCAAAATTCCCTGGCAATTCTACCTCATAAGCATTATCATTTTTTTTTCACAATTTTGCAGGGACCAATCTTCTTATACTTCAATTTGTTATAGGTTCCTTTTGGAAACCTTTCCTTCCACAGTATATACCATAACCAACTCAACAACTGTAAATACCTTTCTCTATCTGTGCACATCCTGTTATTTCCTTATACTTATCATTACTATTCTGCAGCTTCTTCTGCACTTCTTCCTGCAATTGTTGTATATGTTCGGAAAATGCTTATGCATCATCACTGACTCTGCCATCAACTAGTAGTTGTACCAAATCTAACACCCCATTTGGATTCCTCCCATACACAATTGAAAATGGAGACTTTCCCATGGATTTGTTTATGGAATTATTATATGAAAACTCAGCTTGTGGTAATGCTAAGTCCCATTGTTTTGGCTTTTCCCCAATGATGCACCTTAACAGGTTTCCCAAACTCCTGATTTACCACCTCTTTTTTCCCATCAGTTACGGATGATAAGAACTGATGAACTGTAGTTGAGTTCTAAATTTCTTCCACAAAGTCCGCCAGAAAGTGAATTAAGAACCTTGTGTCCCTATCTGAAGTAATGTTTTTTGGAACACCATGCAAACGAACAACTTCTCTGAAAAAAAAATCTTCTACACCTATTCGCATCACTTGTTTTCATGCAAGTAATAAAATGAACCATATTAGAAAACCTATCAACAACCACAAAAATTGAGTCATTACCTAGTTATGTTTTTGGTAATCCCAAAACAAAATCCATACTCAGATCTATCCACTACCCTTTAGGAGATAGAAAATGGCATATACAACCCTGTATTCTATGCATGGCCTTTCGAGACTTGGAAAATTGGACATCTCTCCACATATCTTACCACATCTCTTTTCCTAGCTTTGGCCAATAGTATTTGTTTGCTACCAAGGTTATCATCTTATCTTTACCAAAATGCCTAACCAACCCTATCGTTATACAACTCTTTCACTATATTCTCTCTCATAGACCCAACTGGAATACATAGTTGGTGTCCCTTGAATAGGTAGCCATCCTATAAAATATACTCATCCTGGACATCTCCTGCATTTTCTGATAATGGACTAATTAGTCTTTCAACAATATCCTTGAAATCAAGAATCAGAAGAATACAAACCCTTTATTGCTTCAAAACCCACCACCTCATTTTCCATAGTGGTAAATAAAGTCACACGCCTACTCAATGCATCTGCAACTTGATTCTATTTTCATGATTTATGTTTTAGAGAAAAAGTATAACCCTGCAAAAATGATACCCACTTTGCATGCCTACTATTCAACTTCTTTTGGGTATTCACATGCTTCAGGGCTATGTGGTCTGTAAATAACACAAACTCCTTAGGCACTAAGTAATTCCTCCAATGCCTTAATACTTGTACAATTGCATAAAATTCCACATCATAAGTAGAGTAGTTCTTTCTTACCTCATTCAGTTTATCACTAAAGAAAGCTATTGGCTTTCCTCCTTGACTTAGAATAGCTCCAATACCCACATGTGAGGCATCACAATCAACCTTCAAACACTTTATCAAAATCTGGTAGTGCCAAAATAGGTGCCTTCTATCACCTTCTTCTTCAAGAATTGAAAACTATCCTCAGCTGCCTTTGTCCACAAAAAACTCCCTTCCTTTTGTGCAATCTATTATAGTTGCTACAATACTGCTGAAATTTTTAATAAATTTTCTGTAAAATGTTGCTAGACCATGAAATATTCTTACCTTTGTTATATTATCCGTGGAGTAGGCCATTCAATAATTTCCTTTATCTTTTCTGAGTCCATCTGTACCCCATCTGCTGAAATAATAAAGCCCAATAATACCAAAATCTCTTGCATAAATGTGCACTTCTTCATATTTGCATAGAGTTTCTCTTTCCTTAACACCTCAAATACCAACCTTATATGCCTCATATGTTCTTCTTTAGTTTTACTAAAGATCAAGATATCATCCAAATAAACCACAACAGGCTTACCATTATACTCCCGCAACACGGTGTTCATCAATCTCATAAAAGTACTAGGTGCAATGGATAACCTGAATGACATCACCAACCACTCATATAATCCATTTCTTGTCTTGAATATTGTTTTCCACTCATCTCCTTCTCTGATCTTGAATCTGAAGATAACCAATTTCGAAGATCAATCTTAGTGAAATACTTAGATCTAGCAAGCGCATCCATCATATCATCAAGGCGAGGTATTGGGAACCTATACTTGATTGTAATTTTATTGATTGCTCTTCTATCTATGCACATTATCCACCTTCCATCCTTCTTTGGTGTTAATAAATTTGGTGTTGTACATGGACTCATGGTCTCCCTTATGACCCCCTTTCGCATGAGCTCTGCCACTTGCCTATTCAACTCTGCATGCAATGTCGGGCTCATCCTATAAGCCATTTGATTTGGGAGTGAAGACCCTGGAGTCAAATAAATATGGTGTTGAATATCTCTTTTGGGTGGTAATCCATCTGGTAGCTCATCAGGAATAACATCCAAAAATTCTTCTATTAATTCTTTTATTTCTATTGGTATTTGTGCACTTACAGGTTCGTCCTTATTTGCAACTAGTGCATAACAAAAACCGGTTGCCTTCTGCCTCCTTCACAAATTCCTTTGTAGAAAGAATATTTCCAGCCTTCCCCTCTTATTTAAGAGGTAGCAAAACTATTTTTGTGCCATCCTTCTAGAAATTATAAGCATTCTTTCCCCCATCATGAATAACTTTTCTATCAAATTTCCATGGTCTTCCTAGCAGCACATGACACGCATCCATAGGAATAACATCACACCAAATATCATCCTTATAATTGTTCCCAATAGAAAATCTTATTAAACATCTCTTATCAATAGTAACTTCATTACCCTTCTTAAACCATGCAATACTGATAAGGGTTAGGATTCTTCTCACAATGCAAACCCAATTTATCGACCATCTCATTTGAAACCATGTTCTCACAACTACCACCATCAATAATAACATTACATACCTTTCCTCCTGAAGTGCATCTTGTTCTGAAAATATTTGTACGTAGCCATGCATCCCCCTTGACCTCCTTTCTTGGAGCAATCATCGTCCTCTTGATCATCAGATTTTCTCCAACATCTGAGTGGAATTTCCAGGTCCTGTTCATCTTCTACTTGTTCAGCTTCAACAAGATTTACTCTTGGAGCATCTCCTTTCCTTTTTTCATGTGTATAAGTATGTGGGCATTCAAAAGCTCGATGCCCTTCTTCACCACATCTGTAACAAACAAATGGTCTTCGTGGAGCCTCCCATCCTCTATCGCCAGCATATCCTCTGCCCCTAGAAAATCCTCTACCTCTTTTTTAATTCTGGAAATCTTGTCTCGTATCCTCTTGCTTTTCCAATCCACGAGATGATTCTCCCCTACCTTGGCTGAAACCATCTCATCCCCGAAAGGAAGATGAAGCCCCCCTATTCATTCTAGGTGATCTCCTAAAACTTTGACGATTTTGTTTTTCCTCGGCCTTTAAGGCTAATTGATAGGCATCCTCCATGCTTTTAATCCTATGCATACTTATCTCATCTTGAATAGAAAATTTTAATCCATTAACATACCTTGCAGCCATTTGTTCCTCAGTTTCTTCATGCTCTACACTGAATGGACAACTTATAGAACTCATCTGTGTATTCTTGCACTGTTTGTAAGTTCTATCTGAGATTCTGAAACATCCTGTGAAGGGTTTGTGCATAATCCACAGGGAGAAAATTTATCTTTCAGCTTCATCTCCATCTTACTCCACGTCCTAATTCTTTCTTTCCCCTTTCTTGATCTGCTCTTTCTGTAGGTGATCCCACCATAACATAGCATGACCTTTCAATTTCATGCATGCAAATTTTACCTTCTTTTCTTCTGACATAGCCTTCCACTCAAAAAAAATTCCCATGCTAGTCAACCAGTTTATCAGCTCCTCTAGTTTTAGACTACCACCATACTCTGAAACATCAACTCTTATCCCATCATTATTTCCTTCTAATGCTTGAAGCATCCTTTCTTCAAAATCTAATGGTGGTGCTTGCGTTTCCTCCTCTTTACAAACTTGTTCTTCATTTGTTTCATCTCCACCTTGATTTCCTCTCAGGGTTATCATTGTAGAAAGCGTAGGACAACTTATCTCTGCAAATCTTGCATATTTCTATTCATCTGTGTAATGGCACCTCCTCTTCCTCTTCCTAATCCTACCATTTAAAAAAAAAAATACTTCAAACCAACTCTGATACCAGATAATGTAGCCAAATTAAGAATAACCCAGATATACTGCAAATATTATGAACACCAAAAGAAAATAGATCTCCTTCTTTGTTATCTGAATAATGAATTACAATATTTCCTAAATAGGAAAACAACTCCTAACTTGAGTTTCCAAGCAAACTCTAGCTAACTCTAACTAAATCTACTCTAGGTGGCGGAAATTTCTATTTTTAGTAGTTTACTAGAACCTGCTATTCTTAGTAAGTTTGCATGCTTATTCCTACAGGAACAAAAATTGCTATTGCATCTTCTACATCCCTAAATTAGAGTAATTTTCTAACTTTCTAACTCATGATGCAATTAATAGACTAAAATTAACTAATGCTCAAAAATAGGAAAAAACCGAACTATAACTTAAATCCTAAAATTTTGCATCAAGATGGCGGATTTAGGGCCCGAAAACGTGTCAAAAACTTGCCTCCAACTAGTAAGGTGGGTTTCCGCTGCATTCATCTCATCGAAACACGTGGTTTTCAAAAAAAAAAAAACGGACTCAAACGGACACCTAGAACTCAAGTTATGACATTGTCAAGTTCCTGCTAATTTTGGCGCATCACTAAGGTTTTGATTTCTTATGTGTTAAGAAAGGTCATGCGATGAGGTTAGATATGCACAATTTCATTCATCAAATGTAAATGTTGAACATTGTAAGAAGTCTATTTTGTTGATATTATTCTTGATTAGTTAACTAACTTAAGAATCTGGTTGATGTTCATCATAAGATATTCACAACTAGAATGACTATAAGATATTAGATTTGGTAACATTTACAATTACATTTGTAACTTATTGAAATAGTATAAAGATATATGGTTATCACCAGATATCTTGGATTATTTGAGATGATACATTTCCCTTAAACCCTATGCAATATTATTCAATATTACAGAAATGATACCGATAAACCTTAATTAATGAATTCACATAATGTATATAAGTTATCAGTCTAGGATTAAACTTAACATAAATCTTCTACCCCTTTTACCATATTTAAATATGAATCAAAAGAATACTTATAGTTAAATAACTCACGTCAATTCTTTGAATAGTACCCATGTATATATTAGAATCTCTCTCTCCTATAGTATTCCAAGATTTGGATAATACAGTCTTATGGAGTACATTACAAATGGATTTTTTACGCATGATCTACACCATGTATTATTGTTTCATAATCCGATAAGGATTACATTGTATTTACATTGTAATGCAAAATTATGTATCTTCAAAAGATGATTTAAGGAACTTTCCTATTGTACAAATCATGATGTGAGCTGTATATCATGTTTCTTAATAAGGGGTTATCCTTATTAATTATTAATAAATTAATTATCTGATTTGTATCATATTTTTTTGGATATGTGTAGACACAAAATCATGAGACTTTAGGAATTATTTAGTCCCAGTCTCATACTACTATTTAGAACATTTTTGATTGAAGAAATTACTAATTAACCCCCATCTTTTGACCATCTTACTTTATTTTATTTCTTCACTCCTAGACCTCTTGCACCTGCATGCCTAGTCATCTTTCATCATTTTGCGTTATTTTAGCCTTAACTGGGTTACACATATTAGTACTAGGGCACCCATGGGCTCCCTAGTCCCACCAGGAGCACATCGATACTTTTTTAAATTTCCAACCACTTTTCGGGATCTTTCTTTATGTTTGAGATCTTTATCTTTTTAGTGGTCACTCATTTCAGGGTTAATTACGAAATTAGATCAAGATAACCCTATAAATATAAATTTATGAGACTATAATGAGGAGACCAAGAACTATTTAGTACTATCATCCACTTAGGAGTTGTAACCATTTGGAGATCATTTGCATCCATTAGCTCCATCACATATTTTACCAAAACTGGCCCATCTGCATCACACAAGTCATAAGGGGATAGTATTCAAACATTCTATTTCAATCACCACTGCTAGTGAAGTTATACATCTATTTATTGTTTTCTTACTTCACAAAGTGTGAATGACACAAGATCTTTTACCTGGGGCTGCATAGATGCAAACACACACCAAAACTACGTTTGGCTCAGTGGCTAAGAAAGTGCAGTGCAATCACTCATCTTCTGATAAGAAAATTCATGACGTTGTGAGCAGTCCTAAGTGTCCACCTCCATACCAAGAATCCACAAGAACTGATAGGATTCAGAATTGGTTTACGGTGTACAATTAACGACTCATCTTTATTCTTTTAGCTACTAGTCATAATTGGCTACATCTTGGACCTAGTCAACGACACCTGGCATAGAGGCCTATACGAGTCCTAATGTTGAACTAAATAGCGAATACATTTTGGACCACCTATTGAACCTATCAGGAAATTTTCTAATAATAATACTAGAACTTTTTGCACATACCAAGGCAAGCATTTCTTTACTCAGGGACCAGATGGAAACTGACAAAGTGAAACCCTAGTCTCTTTTCAAGTGTATCATATCCCTAAAAGATAATCATCCCAGTAATCCAGACTTTTTGAGAAGAAACAACACAGAGAATTCATGATTCCAAGAGGTTATGTTGGTTCCTTGATGCTGACACATTCTACATGAGCAAGGGCTAATCATTTGAGTTCATTTTGACATGTCTTAGTACCCTATAGGTTTAGAAGTGTTCCATTTTTACAAGTCTCTAAATTTGGGTACATTTTCCATAGTCATTTCCAAGTCAATGAAACAAGGTCGTGTCTAGATTATAAACCATTTAACCTCCATCAAAAACCATGAATATGAGCACCATTTTTTAGTTAATAATCTTGGTTATGAACCCCATGTTTTGGCACTTCCTTTTGACCGATGTCACGATCCTGATAGTCAATGTATGGCTCAATCTTCTTATCCTACCTTTGCACCAACTAAGGTCTCAGTTTAATAGTTACTACTATTTTATAATTTCATGTGTTAAATACACACCCGTATGATCCTCCAGTGCTTTGTAACATTCTATTAAAATGAAAATGAAGATCCATCAATATGAAAGTTACTAGAAGATCAGGTAAGGACGCTCATGCCTGAGGGAAAATGAATTGGCCAAAGTTGTGCCCCCACGCATGTCTACATCCTCCACAAGCCATTTACTCAAATGGCTATCTGCCTCTAAAACACTCCCCCAAATTTCTATGAAATCATTGAAAAACTTAAAAATATGCTCTTCAATAATCTCTTTATGACTTGTTTCATAATGCACTAAAATTGAAGCATTTCATGATGCTATAAGTTTCCCTTTGTGTCATTATTATTTGGGTCTCCTTGCACATCATCTCATATAGATCTCTTTTTAATTTACCACATGCTATATTTAGCTTCAGAACTGATGAGGATCCTGTCACCTTTTGCAATCAAAAGCATTATCAAATAGTGCTCCTTTGCTCATTATTGTCATTATTAGCACTAATTGCATCAAAATGAGTCCTCATTTACTACCGGATTAGCTGTCAATTTATGCGCTCATTCTCTTTGATAGGAATCAATTAGGTATTAATGATAACTTGGCCACAATCCCTAAAGAATTCTACCCTCATCTGACCATAGGTTATGATTCCACCACTCGCACATGTCTAGCTACATAACTCACTTGATATATTTGAAATTGGGCCTAACGTAGGTATTATCACTGAGTGTATATGTTATTGATGCCTCCTTTTAGTTTAATCTCTATAGTTAGGTAGGCATTGGATTCATGGGTATAATGCACTATAGGCATTCCATCTAATTAGAAAACCACATAGATTGTTCCAAGCTTATTGTATGATGGCTAAGGAACAGACTATCATGGCCGCCGATCTACAGAGCCATTCAGTAATAATAGTCACATAGATCTAATTACTTTATATGCCTATACCACTAGTTTCCACAACTATATTCCATACTGGTAGCCTTGACGCATATGAAAATGGTTAGTATAGTGCTTCCCTCTCATCCTTCTACCACTCCCAATGGCTCCAGATATCTCTGAATTGCACATCTAAGGAAAATATGGTGTGGAGAAATTGGATCATGTATCAGCTCTTATTAATGTCTCTTTTCCACCAATCATAGAACCCTCTATTACTCCATGTACAGTGCCACCTGGTCAATATAATTTATAGGTTCAATACAACATGATGATGTTCATATCGATGATTCTGAATATTATGATGATGCATTTGATGACTATCAAACTTATGGATGAAGCATTAAGATTCAACTCATAGCTTCTATCACTTTTAGCATAGTTGACTCATTCCCTGTTCTGAAGAAACCTCCATTGTGGCATAGGATGGCCCATGGTGAAATATATGCTATCAAGACCCATCCCTCTCCATAATTCTATGGTACTATAGGTTCCAGGGGTCTTTTCAATAGTGTGAATTCTATGTCATCTTCTCTTGTTATGGGTTGTAGCTCATGCTAGGCTCCTTTTACATGCACACTACTTAATCGAATAGGTCCTCAAATGGCAAGTGCATCCCTATCGATTCTAGTTTACTTAGACACCTATTTGTATCACATGATAGTTTGGTTAGGTTTGGCATGATGCTAATACAACATCTTGTCCACTACTTCATTCGCCACATCTTTATCATGGCTATTTTCTACATTACAGTGCAATTCATGGCTTACATTTCTTTCATTTGGTCAAAAAATGAAACAAACACCAATGTTCTGCATACAAAAACAAAACAATGGAAAACAAGTGTTTTCCATTCCTCCATGATAGTTGAAATAATTTAGGTACAAATGCATGTCCGAATCAGGTGATTTTCATGACAGAAAAGGATAATATATTATGGTTACAGATTGATCTTTGTTTGCAAGCTGTTTCAACCCATAATGGCATAGGTTTTAGGATAGACATTTGAAAGAGCTCCATTTAACACTTTTCCCTCCATATGCATGCACAATTCCATACATGTATGTTGCAACCCTACAACTGTCCAATTACTGCTAAATTTTCAATGTCGCCTCAGGTTCGAGCGTGATAAATTCCTCTACATATCAAACAAAGAACTTGGATTATTATGAAAGGGATGTGATAGGTCTGAAGGACTAGGAGGATGCCCATGTGCTTGTCAGGGAGTGTAGTGCCCACTCCTCTTCGACACTATTTAAGTATAATGTTATTAATGTATGATTAATACTTAGACATTTTGATTATTATATCTTGATCAATAAATGATAGATTATGTAGATATTTGTACTATTGACATGTTGTGATTTACATTTTGATTATGATGCACTAGATGACAATAATGGACATTTATATATGTTTCTTTGCAGTATTATGATTTTAAACTAACATGTCATATTTTGGATGCTTTTCCAATGTTGGATGTTATGAGTAGAATTATGATTTTATGTGTAACGCCCACAAAATTTTACTCTCAAATTAAAATAGAAACTAATAACTTGATAGTTAAAATTATAGTAATTTTTTATTTTGTTTTAAAATAGGTTTGCAAGGTTAGACATTATCGACAATTAATAAATTTATTGGTTAAAGTATCTCTACACAAGCTTTTAAAAGTTGGAATTAAATTAATAATTAATTTACATCGTAAAATATTTTTATGGTTTAAAGCAATATGTTTACCAAGTTCCATAAGTTTAATTAATTATCAGGCACCAAGATTACTTTAGTTTCTAACACAAAAGTTTAATTATTTGTCTAGCCACTAAGTTTCCCCATTCACCCCATTACCGATGTACTTTTTAATTAAATTTCATTCTCACAAAAATACCTCCCACTTAAGTGAGGTAGGGCTTAATCTAGGCCATTAGATTAAATCTATCCTAGCCCTTAGATTTTGGTTTCCCTAAATATCCTTATGGGTTTCTTTTTATTTCTATTTTCCTCAAAATTATCCTCATTTTTTCATTCTTGTTTTGTAGGTTTGGAAGAGGAGAAGGAGGAGAAGCCATGAAAGCAAGAAGTGAAACCATGGAGAATATTTCCTTGGTTATAGATGTAATGGAGAAATCTTCCCTCATTCTTCTCTTCATAGTTTAGTTTAGACAAGGGTTTGTTATTGTAAGGTTCCTCATTTACTTATTATAGAGATTCCACTGGGGATTTATTTTTTCTATTTAATGTAAACATTCTTTGAGTTCAACAATTGGGGAAAAATCCCATTTAATTGAATATATGAAATTTTACATTTGTGGATGCCCATAAGAGGATTTTTGTGTCTAAACCATTGAGTTTGATCATTTACTATTTACTAGAGTTTCATTTTGAATGATTAAAGCTTAGATTGTAATTAAATTCAATTTGTACTTTTCGTAGTCATAATTTTTATCTTTCCGTAAAAAGTGAAGAAATCTCTTCCCTACATAGATCGACGGTCTTGTGACCACAGCCCTTCCTGGTGGGCATTTCGTTGACTATCACTCTAAGGTGGGAAATGGTTCTAAAATTGTTGCTCTGCACAGGGCGACGGTTCTGTTTCCTAAAGAAAGAACCTTAAATTAAGGCATTCTTCAAACATTTTTCTACTTAGGTTGGTGCTTAATGCAATATTAACTTTAATTAAGGTGTCTTCAATTCATTAGTTGATATATTGACATCATATCTTAGTTTCATAACTTAAAATTACCAAATGCATAGATTTTCCTTTCAAACATACAACTTTCAATAATATGAAATGTAAGTCTTTTTTTATACAACTATACATTGAGATTTCTTTTTTAACTAAACAATAAAAATATGGTAATGAAAGTTGCAAGAACACCCTTTTGCAATACAAGAACTTCTAATCCATTTTTTTCCTCATAGACAATCTTACAACAAAACAATGAAGTACCCAACAATACTTTCTTTTGACAACAACTTTCTTTTTCAAAATACATCTATCCTAAAAATTTGAATAACATACAAGTGTAGGAGAGTTTTATTTCAACCAATGTACAACATAACTTTGTGTGTTTCACTATAATACTTCAAATTGGAGTAAATGAATGTACAAGCTTTCCATTAAATATACAAGTGTTAAAATATTCCACTCTAAGTGGGAACAATAATATGATTTTACAACACGGAGGTTTTCCCAAAAAATTCAAAACATAAATTTTATTTCAATTTCATCTCCCAACTTTTAGCTTTCTACTTCCATCCTTCAACTCATCAAAACTTCGATCACAATAAAAATAAAGGGGTATATGTGATGCTCTCCACCAAATTTTACATTTTTACTCCCCATAGGTGGAACTCAAACTTAGACTCCCTCCAAAATTCATGCCTCACATCTCCCTTTTCCCTCCCCAATGGTCCCACAAATCCATTTCCCATATACAACTTAAGGAAAGCTACCCATTTATAAACAACATAACTACAACACTCATACACTATACAAATAAACACCATTTCTACATCAAATACATTAGTATAAAGATGAAAAAAGAGGAGAGTCTACCTCTCCATAAAGATTCCAATTTTTTTCTAAACAAGCCTTTGAATCCTTCACCCAAGCTCAATCCAAGATGCAACTCCTAAAGTTAAAAATCCAATAATGAAAACCTAGACCCAATTTCCAAAGTGCAAGAGAAGCAAATAAGGAAAGTAACCCAAAAAATATCAATATCATCCAATAAATAGAAAATGAATGTGATGATGATGAAGTGTCTCCATGTAGGATGTCACTTCATAATCCCTCCATTCTAACAC
Organism: Taxus chinensis; assembly: GCA_019776745.2. Classification (NCBI taxonomy): domain Eukaryota; kingdom Viridiplantae; phylum Streptophyta; class Pinopsida; order Cupressales; family Taxaceae; genus Taxus; species Taxus chinensis. The sequence continues at coordinate 543,685,815 of CM034155.1, forward strand.
ACAAGTCAAAAACCAAGCCCAAAATAATTAAATACACATGTAAAACTTATGACATGCCCACATGACAATCCATCTTACACAACATGCTTATCAAGGAAAAAATTAATTGTGGTAAGTAACAAATACAATTATTTACCCTTTTTACACTCAAAAATACATTAAAATTGTCAAAAATATGTCTCGTGTTTCATAAGTAGGGTTAGTATGAGAGTTTGAGATATGAGGGAAAATTTTAAGTTGTTCCCTCAAGTCTCCAAAAGTGGCTTACAATGCCAAATTCAAATTTAAGATGGATGGTCGAGTACACACTACCAAAATGTATTTAATTCAATTTCACATCATGCAACAAACAAGGACTATCTACCCAATCTATTTCCCACATGTCATATCTTCCTTATTAATTCAAATTTAAGTTAAACTAGTTTATTACGACACATTAGCAAGTCTTAATAAAGTGACAATATTTCCTAAATAATTAAACACATGCACAAAAAATTAAAAATAAAAACAAAATTAAAGGAAATGAACACATTACACCCATGGCCACATAAATGAGATTGCCCCCCTATGGGAACCTCCTAACAAAGCATGCAACAACAAAACATAAAATTATACACAAGTTGTCAAATTTGTGCCATGTTGCACAATACCTGACATCCTTCTGTGGTTAGTCCCCTATCTGCTTTCAATGTATGTGATAAAATGTCCTTGCCACACAAACAAAATACCTCTCTTGCCTTGCAGCTGTATCAATAATGTTGAGAATAATATACATATTGAAATCACTAATTTTCATCCAAAATTAGAAATTCTATCATTTATCATCATAAAATTTAATTCTATTTTAACATCCATAACATCATAATTCTATCCAAAACTATCCAACATAGGCTTGTTATCCAAAATAAGCTCATGCTTATATTTGGTTAACTGTACCCATTTTTCCTCTTTTAGTGCTTCAATCCAATTTTTCAGATATTCTAAGCACTTAAGGTTTCCTAAAAGCATCTTCATCAAGTGGGAAATTTCTTCCCCTTTCCAAAGAAATAAAGAAGTCCTTCTAACTCCTCAATGTTTTTGCAAGTTACGAGCTAGCAAGCCTTGGAAGGTATTTTTTGCCCAAAAGTGGGCCAGTGAAAGACTTTTTAAGGATTTTTGCCAATGTGGAGAGGCGGGGCAGCTGGGATATTTTGAGACTTTTCACCCAAATGGTAAATGCAGGCTAGCGGGCCGGAAGAGGAAAATTTTCCCAAGTAAATTTTGGGTCGGTGGGTCTGCGGAGAGTTTTAGAACTCTTGTGCTTTTTGCAAATAGGGAAAAAAGTAAATTTTGAAACCTGTAAGCCCGTGGGGGATATTAAAGCCAAAATAAAGAAAAATTCCTAAGGCCCACAAAAGTACATGTGCCCATGTTGAAAATTCAAAACAGGCCTGCGGGTTATCGGAGGCAGTTTGAACATTTTTGCCCCAAGAGGGTGTAAAGTGAGAAAATGAGCCGTGCATCCACTGATGCCAAAAGAGCCATCATGTCAAGCCTCAATTGCATGTGGGTTCGATAGACCTAGGAGTCACTTTTCATCCCAAATGTAAAATGTGGACCATTGAGCCTGAAAATGATTTTTTCCCAAAAGTGAAAAGTAGGGCTGCAGGGAAAATTTTGCATTTTTTTGGAGCTAAAAGGCACAAAGTGAATTTCTAGCCCGTGGATCCATTCTGCTCACTACTTTTTTCCATTTTTGTACATACCTAACTCAAACATCCAAATCGACATATCGTTTCGACCCAGTGCCCGAAATTTAACAAATTTGGCACTGTTGACAAGGTCTCGACCTCACCTACGCCATGAAAACCTGAAACTTTAATTACAAAGAGGTTTGGTGGGTGAAACTGGGGAAACCTCCTTATGCCATTATTATTCAATCTAATTGTCCCCAATAACTAGATCAAATTAGATTTGATTCTGTCATTCCTCTTTCTTCAATGCGCCAAGCAAACACAAAGCGGTGGACATGAGAGATTTGGGGTAGGATTTGTATAGGTATTGATGACCTATAGTTGAGCTTCAAATTAGCTTTCCCACCTATCTCTCCTTCTTCTCTCTAAGTAACATCTATAAAATAAGGAGCTAGGATCTTTGTAAGGGGTTGGACATTTCTATTTTACACTCTTCCTTCTCCTTTGGTCTGCATAAAAGTTTGTGGAATCCTAACCTCCCCATTCAAGTTTTAATGCTAAGAGTTTTCCTCTTGACCACTATAATGTATTGTATCGACTCTGGAGCAATAATATATGTCTATGGATGATGTTTCGATCACTCTCATGTGTCTCATTTTTTCCTTCTAATATATCATTATAGTTTGGTTACCTATGCATGGTGTTTGTATTGCATTTCTGTGGTCTGTGTTAAATTGCAAAATGAGTGTCTAACATTCCTTTAGTGGATCACCTAGTTAGATTAGGTTTATTTTATTATATCTTCTCAACCCTGTCTCGTTGGTAAGATAGAGAATAGGCTTAGAGTAGATTATATGTAATATTTTATTTGCATGCACCGGAACAGAGGAATAGGAACTGACCTTAATCCGGAGAGCTCTCTCAACTCGCAAGGTCCCACACTTTGAGAGATGCTCCATGTTGCTGCAATCACATTGAGAGTCTCAACCCATCTGGTTACAGACATTCATGGGTGATGTAATTATACTTCACAATGGTTCAGGAGTCTAATAAAAGTCTCTATTCAAACTTGGGACCATTTGTGTAGAGCTCTTCATAATCGATTTGGAGAGAAGGGGGATAATCTATCCTTTTTGGAGAAACCTGACAACAATAAAGAGGTCCCCTAATGAGTAGTTGATAGATTTCAACCTTAGATTTCAAAGGACACAGGATAAGATTCCATTGGTTGTAAGGCCCACAGATGAAGGTGCTTTCTTATACTTTCTTAGAGCTCTAAATTTTGATATTGCTTTAATGATTCAATCAATGGGAGACACCACCTTACCTGTAGCCTATAACATTTCCATAAAATCTGAAAATTGTTTAATTCAGGCTAACAAACTTGCTCTTAGGCCACCCATGCCTCTATACCCAGAACTAGGAGATCTAAGTATTAGTCAGACACCAACATTAACATTAGCTCCTATACCTACTCCTAGGAATAAAAGTTTAGTTGAAGCCTCCACATAATCATCTAGCACCTCAAAAGATATTCAAGAAGTTATGAAACAGCTACAAAACCTAAGGAATGAGTTAGTAACTATCAAGAGGCAACAAGCTCAAATTTCTAGGCCATATCAGCTTCAAGCTCAGTATCAGGCTAGACCCCCATATTAGTAAAATAGGACACCATCTCAGGCTATAAATCAGAACCAAAACCAAGGAGAACCCAAAAATATTAGGCCTTTCCAGTCATATGATCCAAACACTGCTTCAACATCAAGGGCCTTGGTTCCAACACAAAACAATATGGAACAAGAATATGATTTTTGTTTCCCATGCAATCAGCAAGATAACCAATCAGTGTGTTTTAATGGTGCACTAAACCAGGCCTTGATGGTACAGACCATTTGTATGTCACAAGAGTCCAACCAAGAAGAAAATCAGTAGTAAGGAGTTCAACAAGAAGCATATCTAAGTGAAACTATGCTTATCAATTGACATGCTGAAGATTTCTGTGGGATGAATCAAACACCTTCTCAAAGTGTAGATTCCAATACACGGTCCAAGAAAAGGAATATTGGAGAGGAACAATCACCAAACACAGGTAATGCTCAACCCTCCATTCCTCCACAAGGTATTGACACTCATAATAGAAACTCCCAATATGCAGATCCAGTCCAAGCCACCTTCCAAACCCACTTAGACATTGGTTGTAACGACCCATGTGCAAGAAAAAAATGTACCAGGAAAGGGGTAGAAAAAAGGATATCTCATTTAACATTATTGAACAAATGAAGAAGAAAAATATGAACATTTCAATGTGGGAGTCACTGACCATTCCATGATAGAGAGATCTATTGCAGAGTGCTATGGTCGATTGGTCAAGTTCAAATAGGCACCCTAACCAACAAGAGAAAGTGTTTACCAATACAGCTCAGACTGGGGGAAATCATGAAGGACAACAAGGTAAGAATCTGAAGCCCCCTCCATTCTATTTTTTCATTGATCATTGGGGACAAATTTGTATATAATTTCATGATTGATTCGGGAGCAAGTAGCTCTATAATTCCAAAATAAATATCTGATCAGCTGGGTCTTCAATACGAAGTCATCTCTAAGGGGGTAGTGCAATTGGTTCAGAAAAAAGTGACAACTGTTGGATTCATCAAATATTTTAGCCTCAAGCTACATGACGACCCCAATATGACTGTGTTGAAGAACATATCAGTCATAGACTTGCCACCACATTTTGCATTGTGTTTGTTAAGAGACCTCACTGCCAAAATTGGAGGCTATTTGTTTGCTGATTGGTCGCACATGATTTTTAGAACAAGGTATGGAGCTAAGGCAACAATCATATCTGATCCCATTACAAATTACCATATTGAGTCTTATGTACCTAGGCTGATCAATGCCAATTGTTCAACCTTTGATCAGGAGGACCTCCCAAGCACTTGTGAAGCAGATACGAAGGTGGGGTGTATCCCATACTTTACCCTTGACGATTGGGTGAACAAGAGACATGCGTTTGACCCCTATAAAGAGATGGAGGAATCTAAGATAGGAATCTACTTTCTACATGAGGAGAATCACCCTCTTCTTGACATCATTAAGCCATAACACAAAGATGATAATGAAGTATGAAAAAAAAATGATGGCTCAAGGAGTAGACAACTATTCAGAGGAGGGGATATACTTGTTTTGCCTCAAGGTATGAAATATTACTTAGTTTTTCATTTCCAATTTTCTTGTTCAAAAAATATAGTAGAGTATGAGGCTTTGGTCCATAGACTACATTGGGAAAGGAAAAGGAGTATAAAAAACTTGCAAGTGTTTGGCAAAAATGAACTAGTTGCTAATCAGGTATGAGGAAAAAATGCTACCAAGAATGACCTGTTAAAGAGCTACAAGAATCAAGTATGGAACCTCATCAAGGATTTTGAGGCATTCAACATCAATTCCATCCCAAGGAATAAGAATGAAGCAATAGACAGATTGGAAGAAATTGGGGTAGCCTTTTATGTTGTGGAGAGTATCAAGAGTTATTAATCTTGTCCCCATATCAAGTTGGTTATGAGGCCAACTGTCCGAGACAACAACACAAGTTGGCAAGTCACCAAAAATGATCAAAAAATTATCAAATTCCTACAAGAAGAAGCCAAGTTCTCCTCAAGGAACCAAGACAGATTGGAGCAGCAATATGGTGATCAAGTGGTGTAGCTAAGGACCAAAAAGTTACCAATAGGTCTTGTCACTTTGGAATCAATCTTTAACCCAAATGACCAATTCCGAAAGGAGAATGCGAATATTCAGGGAAAGGTTGAAGATTCAGATCCCATTTTCATAGAAGAAGGAGAAATGTTGTAGATTGTCAAGGTAAGCACTCAACAAGAAAAATCTTAGTTTATTCAACTTTGTCAAGAATTTCCAGATGTCTTTGCCTGGACTTATAAAGATTTAAAAGGTTTCAATGCAAAGCTGGCACATCACACTATCGAGTTGAATCCAAGAGCTAAGCCTTTCAGACATAAGTAAAGGCCAGTAAACCCTCACATAGATCCTCTCATGAGAAAATAATTGAACAAGTTAATTGAAGCCGATATCATGTTTCCTATCAAGCATTCGAGATGGGTTGCAAACTTGGTATCTATGAGGAAAAAAATGGAGAAATTAGACTATTAGTGGAATTTCATGATCTAAATAGAGCATCACTCAAGGACCACTATCCACTTCCATCAATGGAACAGATCTGACAGGTTTAGTTGGCTCTGAGAGGTTTTCTTTGTTAGATGGATACTAAGGTTATAACGAGATAATGGTGAAAGAGGAAGATCATTTCAACAAATCCTTCACAACCAAATGGGGCACATAAGCTTATATGAATATGCCATTTGGAATATCAAATGCCGGAGCATTATTTCAGCATGCTATGGACATGGCATTCAAAGGCCTAATCAATAATATTGTCCCAGTGTATCTAGATGATATCACCATCTTGTAAAATAATGTTGCAGACCATCTCTTCCACCTTAGGTAGGTGTTTCAGAGGTGTAGAAGGTTTGGAGTATCACTGAACCCAAATAAGTGTGTGTTCTTGGCTCATGAGAGGAAATTTTTGTGCCACATTGTCTCGAGAGAAGGGTTGATAATTGATCCTAAAAGGGTGGAAGCCATCCAGACACTTCCATTGCCACAACACAAAAAATATCTCCAAAGCTTCTTGGGGAGGATACATTTTGTTCCGAGGTTCATACTTGATTTTTCCACTCTTGTGAAGCCTTTAACAATGATGTTAAAGAAGAGTCTTGGATTTAAATGGATAGTAGAAGCCAAAGAGAGTTTTGAGGCCATCAAGCTCACAATATCACGGGATCCAACTTTTGTTAACCCAGAGTTCTCAAAAGAATTCATGTTATATGCTTTTGGAGGTTTAGACACCATCTTAACCATCTTGGTCCAACCCAACGAGGAAGGTTCAGAACAACCAATATCCTTCTTCAGTCAAAGCTTGGAGGACTATGAGGTAAAATACTCTTTCATTGAAAACCATGTCCTTGTTGTTATTAGGAGCTTGAAGAAGTTCAGACACTTGGTATTAAACAATAAGATTATACTACTAATATCCCATGTTGGTGTTAAGAATTTTCTCCTGAACAAGGACCTGAATGAGAAGAGAACAAGTTGGATCACTCGGGTAATGGAATATGACATTTAGATCAAGGTGACCAAACTGGTTCAAGAAAAGGGTTTTTGTGAATAGCTTGCCTCCAAGCAACATGCCAAGTTAGTGGATGGAAAAGAGGCTTTCCTATTTCTACAAAATGATCAAGATCAACCAACTAATGATGCACCTACTACATGTTGGACCCAAGCCTTGGTGCATTACCTCCAAATAGGTTTGTGGCCCCAAGAATGGAACAAATCAAAGAGAAGATACTTCAGACTACAAGCCATTCCATATGTTCTTTTTGGTGGTTTCTTGTTTAAAAATAATATCAATAGTGTCCTATTGAGGTGCCTTAGGTTAGGCCAAATTGAGAGAGTGTTGCATGAGTTCCATGATGGAGAAGCAGGAGGCCACTTTTCTCCTCGAGTATTAGCTCTCAAGATCATGAAAGCTAGTTATTATTGTCCTATAGTGTTTAGGGACTGCTACTCATGGGTCAAGAAGTGTAAAAAGTGTGCATTCTTCATAGAAAAGGAGAAGCTAGTAGCCCTGACCCTTCATCCCATTTCATTGGATCAGCCATTCATGCTGTGGGGACTAGACTTCATTGGGGTGATTAATCCAAATTCAAGATAAGGCCGCAAGTGGATACTTACTACAATAGAGTATTTCAATAAGTGGATTGAAGAAATGGCACTAAAAGAAGAAAATGAATCCAACATCTTGGATTTCTATGAAGAAATAGACACCATGTTTGGAGTCCCTACCATCATTATATCAGATAATGCATTGGCATTCCTTGGTACAAGGATAATTGAATGGGCTGTAAAAAATGGTGTATACCTCAGCACTTCATTGAACTGTTACCCTAAAGGTAATGGTCAAGAAGATTCCACAAATAAGAACTTGTTAAGGATTATCAGATGGAATCTTGATGAAAACCAGAGAACTTGGCATACAAAGCTCAAATCAGACCTATGGGCTGATAGGATCACATCCAAAATGTCCACAGGAAGCTCCTCATACAAGCTTGTATATGGAAAGGAGGTAGTATTGCCCATATCATTGGAGTTGCCCACTTTGGAGCTCATGAAATAGTTAGAACTAGCTGATTTTGAACTTTTGGTAATTAGGTATGCAGATCTGATGGAAGTAGGAAAGGTAAGAGAGCATGCAATGTAGGTCATGGAGAAAGATCATGCATCGATCAAGAAGACCTTTGATAAGAAAGAATGAGCAAGGACCCTTCAAGAAGGGGACTTAGTTCTAAAGTGGGATGTGGATCCGGAAAAACTAGGAAATCATTCCAAATTTGATGTCATTTGGATTGGCCCTTACATGATCATAAGGTGCACAAGTAGCAATGCCTTCCAGCTGGCTAAATTAAGATGGCGAAGAATTACAGATCCCAATCAATGGGATCTACCTCAAACACTACTACTAAAAGGAAAAAATTCCTTTCCCCTATAAATATTAGCATAGGGTTATAATTTCTCTAAGTGTGTATGCACATTGTTCTGTTGTAGCAAAGTTTTGGTATCCCTAAGTGTTTTTGCACATGTTTTTTGTTTCTCTAGGTTTGCGTCGTTATATAGTTCGATGTACCTCTAGGTTAATACACCAGGCCCTTCAACATTTGTACCAGGGAGACCCATGGTCACCATGACAATTTACGATTTTGAAATAGAACAAATACAGAGAAACTAAAATTGAGTCTCGAAGGGCCCATTTCAAAAAGATTCAGGGTCAATTCTTGTTCCAACAATGTCCAAGTGGCTCAGGGATTGGATTTTCAATTTTAGATCAGATTAGGCTATCAATTATGACTCCATGCCTAATGTATGCTTTAAAAGGTAGCTGAACATCTCATCTAGTAGGAAGATGTCCTCGCGAATTGCCAATTGTTATCTAAAATAAGCTCATGCTTATTTTTTGTTAACTGCACCCATTTTTCCTCTTTTAGCGCTTCAATCCAATTTTTCAGATATTATAAGCACTTAAGGTTTCTTGAAAGCATCTTCATCAGGTGGGAAATTTCTTCCACTTTCCAAAGATATAAAGAAGTCCTTCTAACTCCTCATATTTTGCAAGATACGAGCCGACGGGCCTTGGAAGGTATTTTTGCCCAAAAGCCAGCTGACGGGAGTTTTAAAGGATTTTTGCCAATGTGGAGAGGCAGGGCGCTAAGATATTTTGAGACTTTTCTCCCAAATGGTAAATGCAGGCTGGTAAGTCTGAAGAGGAAAATTTTCCCAAGTAAATTTTGGGCCGACGGGTCTGTAGGGGAGTTTTGGAACTTTTCTATTTTTTGAAAATAGGGCACAAACTGAATTTTAGACCTGCAAGCCTCATGGGGGATCTTAAAGCCAAAATAAATAAAAATTTCCTAAAGCCCGTAAAAGGACATGTGGCCATGTTTAAAATTCAGAGCGGGCCTACGGGTCGTCGGAGGCAGTTTAAAATTTTTGCCTCAAGAGGGCGTAAAGTGAAAAAATGAGTTGCGCCTCCGTCAATGCCCAAACAGATCCACGTGTCAACCCTTCAATTGCATGAAGGACAATGCAGAACTTGGAGTCACTTTTTGTCCCAAATGTAAAATGTGGACCGTCGGGCCCAAAAATTATTTTTTTCCAAAAGTGAAAAGCGAGGCTACAGGGCAAATTTTGCATTTTTGTTTTTTGGTGCCAAAAGGCATAAAGTGAATTCCAGGCCCGCATATCTATTCTTCTCACTATTTTTCAACCATTTTCATATGGAACCTAACTCAAACATTCAAATGGACATATATTTCGACCCTATGCCTGAAATTTAACACATTTAGCACTGTTGGAATGGTCTTAACCATCGCCTATGCCATGAAAAACCTGAAACTTTAATTGCAAAGAGGTTTGGTGGGTGAAAAATGGGGAAACATACGCATGCCATTAATATGCAATCTGATTGTCCCCAACAACCATATCAAATTGGATTTGATCCGCCATTCCTCTTTCTTCGACACACCGAGTAGACACAAAGTGGTGGACATGACAGATTTGGGATGGATTTAAAAAGGCATTGTTGGCCAGTATTTGAGCTTCAAATTAGTTTTCCTACCTCTCTCTCCTTCTTCTCTCTGAGTATCATCTATAAAAGAATGAGCTAGGATCTTTGGAAGGGGTTGGACATTTCTTTTTTTGCACCCTCCCTTCTCCTTTAGCCTGCCGATGAGTTTTTGGAATCCTAAACCTCCCCATTCAAGTTGTAATGCTAAGTTTTTGCCTCTTGACCACTATAATGTACTGTATCGACTTTGGAGAAATAATATATGTCTGTGGATGATTTTAGACCCTCTCATGTGTCTCATTTTTTCCTTTTGATTTCTCATTATAGTTTGGTTACCTATGCATGGTGTTTGTATTGTCATTTCTTTTAATCTGTATTAAATTGCAAAATGAGTGTCTAACATTTCTTTGATGCATCACCTAGTTAGCTTAGGTTTATTGTATTGTATCTTCTCAACCTCTGTCTCCTTGGTAAGGTAAATTTTGCTTAGAGTAGAAACGTCTATAAGATTTTATTTGCATGCACCTGAACTAGAGGAAAAGGAACTGGCCTTAATCCAGAGAGGTCTCTCAACTCCCAAGGCCCCACACTTTGAGATATTTTCCATGTTGTGTAATCAAACTAAGAGTCTCAACCCATCTGTTTGCAGACATTCAGGGGTGCTGTGATTATGATACTAACAAGGTTAGTGCATCCCAGATATGACATGTTAGTATAAAATAAGAATATTGTAATTCAACATATATATTTTTCCATCATCATGATCTAGTACATCATAATAAAAATGTAAATCACAACATGTCAATAGTCCAAGTATCTCCATAGTCTATCATCTAATGATCAAGATATAATAATCAAAATTTCTAATTATCAATCTAAAAGTAATATCATCATAATGAAAATAGTGTCGAAAAGGAGTGGGCACTATAGTCCCTTCCCCTTAGACTCGACTTCCTCCTAGTATTCACTGCAATATATGTGGAAAATGGGCCCATTAAAAAGTATCATCCTCTCATGTGGTTACAGTCTCATCATACCTATCCCACTAGACTCGCACCTAGTCAATCTTGCGGTCTCGAAGGCCCAGGGTCCTACACTCTATGATGCCCATGGGCTCAATTGTCACCTGCCGTTGATCCTACACCTGCAATGTGGTCTAATCCAATACATGAGAGGGATATATAATGTATCTCCTAAGAACAAAAACATGAAATACATCATGGACGTGAGACAAGCTAGGTGGCAAGGATAGATGATAAGCTAAAGGACCAATCTACTCCAAGATCTCAAATGGACCCATGAATATAGGAGCTAACTTAGATCATGTTCAGTAATGGAGAGGGATCTTATTAGATTTGACATAAAGAAACACCTTCATGCCCACCTCATAGGTGCACCGGTTAACTCTCCTCCGATCTGCATATTTCTTCTATTTATCCATTACCTTTTGTAGTCTATGTCTCATTAAAACAACCTATCATTCTATGTCCTGTAATGAAGATGGCCCAAGAGATACTATGTCCTCTAATTTTTCACAACTCAGTGGTGTCCTACACTCCCTACCGTAAAGTGCCTGAAATGGAGCCATGCCCATAGAACTCTTAAATCTGTTATTGTAAGAAAAATCCACCAAGTAAAAATACTCCTCCCAGCTCAACTTGATGGTCTATGATGTACATCTGAAGCATATCCTCTAAAATATGGTTCACCCACTCGATCTGTGCATCTGTCTCTAGATAAAAAATCGTAGATGAAGTTGATAATCATCCCAAGGGCATGTTGCATGGTAGTTCAAAAAATGAGAGGTGTATAAGGGATCACGGTCATAAATAATCTTCCATGGAATCCCGTGCAATTTGACAATATCATACAAGTATACTCACACCACTGCACATGTTGTATAGGTTGTCTTCACCAGGAGAAAAATGAACCACTTTCATCAATCTATCCACCATGACCATGATGGCATCATGGGTGTATCTCAACCTGTTGGTAACCCTATAATGAAATCCATGGAAATGGTGTCCCATTTCCACTCTGATATATTATGTCGGTAGATAAGGCCAATTGGATGATGATTCTCGACCTTCACTCTCTGAAACTCCAAAAAACATGACACAAAATGAGCTAAATATATTTGAAGTCCTCTCCAATGGTACAAATTTCTCAAAGATGCATGCATCTTAATCACCCATGGATGGGCTAAATAAGGTGGACGATGAGCATATGCCAAAATATCCTGTCCCAAACATCCATCCCTAAGTACATATATTCTTCCTCTGTGTCAGAGATGTCAGTCTGACTCTAATGCAAATCCATCAAACTTCCCCTCAAGGGATTTCTAAGAATCGATCTCTGCTCTAGCTGTAAGGTATAAGCCATCATGTGGAAGATGTCACAAAATATTGCTCCACAAATCTTTACCCACAGAAGTAGTCATAACCAAATGTCTCTATCGACTCAAAGCATCTGTAACCACATTCTCCTTCCCCTTAACATGATCTATCTCCATGTCGTACTCACATAACAACTGCATCCAACGCCATTGACAAGTGTTTAGATTGGGCTATGTAAAGAGGTGACGTAATCTCAAATTTTCTATCCTGATAATGAACCTATTGCCAAGAAGGAAACGGTGCCATCTAACAAAAGCATGCACCACTACCACAAGCTCAAAGGTCATGAGTCAGATAATTAAGTTCATAATCCTTGAGTTTCCAAGTCTCAAAGGCTACTACATAGCCATCCTGCATTAAAACACTTCATAATCCTATCAAGGAAGCATTTGTCCACATGAAGAAATCCCTATGAGGATCTAGCACTCCAAGAATCAGTGTTGTGGTAAGGCATTTCTTCAGTGTATTGAAGGCTTGCTCACATCTATCTTACCAAAAAAACCTCTTCCCTTTCTACTGAAGGGAAGTGATGCGGGGTGCACAATCTGAGAGAAGTCTTGAATAAATATCTTGCAGTGGTCTGTTAATCCCATAAAACTACGTACCTCAGTAACAAAAATTTGGCACTATCCAATCCATAATATCTCTAATCTTTGAAGGATCAACTATGAGACCTTCCTCGAAATAATGTCACCAAATTATTGAACCTTTGAATGTAAAAAGGCACACTTCTCCAGGTTCCTCGTATAGCTGCTACTCATGAAGACATTGTAGAACCTATCGAAGGTGCTCTTCGTGCTCCTCACATGTACATGAGTATATCAGAATGTCATCAATAAACATGAGCACTAAGTCGGTTCAAAGACTTCCTAAACACCCCCATTCATCAAATTCATGAATATTGTACGGGTATTCATCAGACCAAAAGGTACCACTGTGAACTCATAGTGACCATATCTCATGTGAAAAGTTATCTTGCGGATATCACCCTCCGCAATACACAGCTGATGATAGCTTGACTTAAGATATATGCTAGAAAATATAGTGGCCTCCTTCATCTCATCAAATAAGTCATTTATGCAAGGGAGGGGTAACAATTATTAATCGTTACTTTGTTCAAATATTGGTAGTCCACACACAAACGCAAAGATCCATCCTTTTTCTTCACAAATATCACTGGTGCACCCCAAAGAGATACACTACGATGGACTAGGCCTTTCTTAAGAAGGCCCTCCAAATGTAACTTGGGCTCACATAGCTTAGGTGTGGTCATCCTATATGGTGTGCGTGAGATAGGCTCTACTCCCAGAAAGAAATCGATATGAAATTATATCTCATGTGGGAGAGGTAACCCTAAAAACTCACTAGTAAAAACATCTAGAAACTCTTACAAAATGCGGTGTTCATCAAGTGATGGTCCATGAGTCTCATCCTCCGATCGGTCACTAACAATGATGGGATGTAAATGAAAAACCCCATTGCGCACACTAGTTAAGCTACATAGAGGATATGGTGCATATAGATATGGTCTCCTAACTCCAACTATCACTGACTCCACTCCTAAATTGTCTTACACAAGATATAACCTTGTTGTAACAATCAACTCTAGCTCTATGTGGAGATAAATAATCCATGCCTAAGATAATTGTCTATGAACCCAAGGGAAGGATACAAAGATCCAAAGTCATGGTGAAGGGTCCTAGGTCCATTACACACTCTTTAAATAAGGATTCCACTGAGTTTTTAGATCCAGAAGCCATCTCAACATCCCAACTAAGGATCTTCCTAACTTCCACCAGCCTGCATCATTCTACTAATGATGGAGAAATGAAATAATCTGAATAACTTGAATCAGATAAAATAGGTGTATAAATACAACCAATGTTACCTATGTTCTCAATCATCGTGCCCTAGTGCTCTTCTTGCTGGTTCTTGACTGCAACAGAAATAGTATGGCTCCTGGCCATATGACCAACCATAGGCTTAGAAATAGGTGTCCTACCCTTATTAGTATGGTTTTGAGGGCACTCTCTCCAATGATAACCATGTACCAAACACCCATAACAACTACCTAGTCCTCTCAATTGAGGAGATACTCCTCTAGGTGGCCTGGTAGTCTATGTTATAGAATCTAATGATCCTGCCATAGACATTTGTGGGTGCTACAATGGATGTGCTCCTGCTGACTATGCTCGAGGTCGAGTATGTGTCCTATTGGGCCGCATAGCTGGAGGTGTCATACTACAACCTCTCTGAGAATCATGTCACTTTGGAGGTCAAAAGGGTGATCGATTCTGCTACTGCTACTATTGAGGAGGAGGCTTAAAGGAAGACTGTGCTAAGGTGTTTCTGCCACGAGGAGTAGTTGATCCCCTTAACCTACTATCCTAGATCTGATGTATATGGCTTCTCACTCTGTCTCAAGCCTGTTGATTCCTCTCCCTAGTTTCCTTTGCAATGTAGGCCTTCTCAATGGCCTCTGATAGTGGTTGTGGACAATGAATGTGCACTACCCCTCTAAAATCTAAGTTCAGGCCCCTGATGAACCTGTGAACCCTAAAATTTTCTTCCTGCATGTAGTCCACATACTGAAGCATATCCCAAAACTGACCCTCATACTCTTCTACTATTATGGAGGACTATCATATATCACGAAACTCATTGATCTGTTGTTGGATGAATCTCATGGGTATGTATCTACTCCTTAAATGCTCCTCGAACAACTCCCAGTTAACTATCTCTTAATCCACGTGGAGATTCTACTCCTCATCTCTCCACCAAACTCTGGCTCCGTCTCTAAGAAGGTGGATAGAAAAACAAGCTTTCATGTTGCTAGTACAAGGACATATCTTGAAGCATCCGTTCAATATAACCAACCATACCTCGGCCTGGAATCCTCTCATGTCTCCAGCAAAATGAGGTGGGTATAAATTTAGTATCTCTCTGATATGATCTACTGCTTTCAATTGTTAACCCCTAGGTCTCTCCACATGATCATCCCTTAACCTAGGGCTCCTAGATTTGTCTCTGTATCTTGAAGCTCTATCTTTGTGCTCTTTAGGTGGTGAATCGTGTCCAACTGACTCTGCTTGGGATTCCTCTACCCTATCCTCAACATTATGACGAGAAGGTGCACACACCTCCACTGATGGCTTACTATCATGCCTGCTAGGTCACCCTACTAAATATCCTCCATGTAAAGCGACATTAATATCTTGTAGTGTCTGTAGTATTTGAGGCAATATAGTTTCTATTTCCTTATTTGGGGGTGGTAGATCTAGCTTCACATGTAAGGACCCCTTGACTAGTCAGCGCCACTTACAAAAACTAGAACGGAAGCTATTTTATAATCCTCTATGATTTGTTTTAATTTTATAAGTTTTCTACGTTGTAAAACATCATGCAATGTTTTGTGTTCTATATTTAGAGTTTTTTTAGGCTTACTTGTTGTGTTTCATGTTTCGAAGTGTGCCTGGGGTCCAAGCGTTGAACCCATGGCTCTGATACCAAGTGTGACACCCACAAAATTCTCCTTTCAAATCAAACTAGAAACCAATAATTTGATAATCAAAATTATGAGTAATTGTGTTTTATAAAGAGGTTTGTAAGGTTAGACATTATCTCATAATTAATAAATTTCTTGGT
This sequence comes from Taxus chinensis, assembly GCA_019776745.2. Classification (NCBI taxonomy): domain Eukaryota; kingdom Viridiplantae; phylum Streptophyta; class Pinopsida; order Cupressales; family Taxaceae; genus Taxus; species Taxus chinensis. The sequence goes on from CM034155.1 coordinate 543,701,723, forward strand.
TAAAGTTCTTTCTCCAAAATCTTGTTAAAATTAGAATTAATTTAATAACTAGATATTATTAATTTACTTCCTAAAATATATTTACGGTTTAAAACAATACGTTTACCAAGTTCCATAAGTTTAATTAATTATCATGCACTAAGATTACTTTATTTTCCTAACACTAAAAGTTTAATTACTTTGTCTAGCCACTAAGTGGCCCCATTCACCCCATTACCCATACAACCTTTTTTAATTAAATTTCATTCCCACAAAAATACCTTCCACTTAAGTGAGGTAGGGTTTAATATGGTCCATTAGATTGAATCTATCCTAGCCCTTAGATTTTGGTTGCTCTAAATATCCTTATGGGTTTAGTTTTTATTTCTATTTAGCCCAAAATCATCCTCATTTATTTCATTCTTGTTTTGCAGGTTTGGAAGAGGAGAAGGAGGAGAAGCCATGAAAGCAAGAATTGAAACCATGGAGAAAATTTCCTTAGTTCTAGTTGTAATGGAGAAAATTTTCCTCCATTATTCTCTTGATAGTTTAGTTTAAAAAAAGGGTTTACTATTGTAAGGCTTCTCATTTTCTTATTGTAGAGATTCCACCATGAATCTGGATATATTTTTTGCTATTTAATGTAAACATTCTTTGAGTTCAACAATTGGGGGAAAAACCCCATTTCATTAAATCTATGAAATTTTACACATTTGGATGTCCCATAAGAGGATTTATAATATTTAAACCAATTAAATTTTGATCAATTACTAGTTACTGTTAGTTTCATTTTGAAGGTTTAAATCTTAGATTTTAATTAAATTTCAATCTAGGTTTTTCGCAGTCATGATTTTTATTTTTCCATCAAAAGTGACGAAACCGCTGCTCTACAGCAGACCGGTGGTCCTGTGACCACTGCCCTTCCTGATGGGCAGTTCATCGACCACCGCTCTGTGTTGGACGAGTGGTTTCTGAAACTGGTGCTCTGCACAGGGTGGTAGGTTATGTTTCCCATGAAAATAGAACCTTCAATTCAAGGCATTTTTCAAACAGTTTTCTACTTAGGTTCGTGTTTAAGGATAATATTAGCTTTAATTAAGGTGTCTTCAATTCATTAGTTGATATATTGGACATCATATCTCATTTCATTACTATAAATTACCAAATATATAGCTTTTCCATTCAAACATACAACCTTCAACACTATGAAATAAGTCTTCTTTTAGCCAAATATAATTTGAGATTTTTTACTTATTTTTTTTAAAACTAAACAATACAACTACGGTAATGAAAGTTGCAAGAACGTCCTTTTGGAATACCAAGAACTTCTAATCTTGTCTTGTTCCTCATAGGACAATCTTACAAAAAAGCAATGAAGAACTCAACAATTCATTTCAATAACACTTTCTTTTCCAAGATACATGTATCATAGAACTTTGAATAACATACAAGTGTAGGAGAGTTTTATTTCAAGCAAAATGTACAACTTCAACTTTTCTTCTTTCACTATAATACTTACAAATTGGAGTAAATGAATGTACAAGCTTTCCTTTAAATATAAAGATTTACAAACTTCCACTCTAAGTGGGAACAATAATATGATTTACAACATGAGAGGTTCTCCCAACAAATTGCAAACACAAAAATCTTCATTTCAAGGTCATCTCCCAACTTTTAGGTTTCAAACTTGACATCCTTTAACTCTTCAAAACATTGGATCACAATACAAAGAAAGGGGGTATAGGCGACACTCTCCACCCAACCTATAATCCAATAAGAGGAGAATCCATCCCCTTATTGGCCCCCGAGCCCCAACCAAAGAACAATATGGGGTATAATGCAACATTTGACAACTTTTACAAGATGGACTTCCACAACAAGAATTTCACAAAACATACAACACATTCAAAACATATTCAAAAAAATAACAACTTTCCCCCAAGAAGCACAAAGGCTTGACTACAACAAGCCAATAAGGAGAAATGAAATATGGGAACCACCTCCTTTTGTCTCCCAAGTGAAGTAGGAGTTCCACCCAAAATCCTCCATGTGCACAACTCAAAACATAAATACAATACTTATTTCTACACTTGCAAAATGTAAAATATATCCATGTTATCCTTTTCACTCCCCATAGGTGGAACTCAAACTCACACTCCCTCCAAAATTGCATGCCTCAAATCTCCCTTTTCCCTCCCCAATGGTCCAATACATCCATCTCCCACACATAACTTAAGGAAATGCTACCCATTTACAAACAATATAACCACAACACTCATACGACTATACAAACAAAAAACACAATTATTCATCATATACATTAATAAAAAGATGAAAAAAGAGGAAAGTCCTACCTCTCCATTAAGCTTCTAATTCCATTTCTCAACAACCCTTTGAATCCTTCACCCAAGCACAATCTAAGATGCAACTCCCAAAAGAAAAAAAAACTCCAAGTATGAAAACAAGACCAAATTTCCAAAAGTGCAAGAGAAGAAAATAAGGTAAGTAACCCAAAATCCATCAAAATCATCCAATAAATAGAAAAGGAGATGTGAGGATGATGAGGTGGCAGCTCCATATAGGATTCCACTTCATCATCCCTCCATTCCAACACACATGTCAAACACCAATCCCAAAGAAATTAAATGCACATGTAAGACTTATGACATGCCCACATGACACTCCAACTTGCACACCATGCTTATCAAGGACAAACTTAAATGTGGTAAGTAACAAATGCAATTATTTACCCTTTTTACACTAAAAAAATACATTAAAATGCCTCAAAATATGTCCCCATACTGCATAAGTAGGGTTGGTAGGTTGAGTTTAAGATGTGAGGGACAAGCTTAACTTGTCCCTCAAGTCTCCAAAAGTGGCTCCCAAAGAAAAATTCTAAATTCATTTATTTGGGAAAGATGGTGGAGTACACACCACCAAAATTTATTTAATTCAATTCACATCATGCAACAATTCAAGGACCATCTACCCAATTTATTGCCCACATGTCATATCTTCCTTTTTTAATTCAAATTTAAGCTAAACTAGTTAATTAAGACACATTAGCAAGTGTTAATAAAGTGACAATATTTCCCAAATAATTAAACACATGCACAAAAAATTAAAACAAATCAAAATTAAAGGAAAGGAACACATTACACCCATGGCCACATAAATGAGGTCAGCCCCCCATGGGAACCTCCATAACAAAGTATGCAACAACACAACATAACATTATACACAAGTTGTCAAATTTTGGCCATGTTACACAACACCTGAAATCCTTCCGTGGTTGGTCCCCTATCCCCTTTCAATGTATGTGATAAAATGTCCCTACAACACAAACAAAATACCTCTCTGGCCTTGTGGACACATCAACAACATGGAGAATAATATACATATAGAAATCAATAATCGTCATGCTAAAATTAGACAATTCTATCATCTCTCATCATTCAATTTATTTCAATTTTAACATCCATAACATCATAATTCAACTCAAAATATCCAACATAGGCTATGCAAATCCCATAATATGACATGTTAGTATAAAATCAAAATACTGCAAATCAACATGTGTGTGTGTATATATCTATCCATCATCGTCCTCTAGTGCATCATAATCAAAATGTGAATCACAAAATGTCAATAGTCCAAATATATTCCATAGTCTATCATCTACTAATTAAAATATAATAATCAAAATGTCTAAAGTATCAATCCAACAATAATATCATCAAAATGAAAATAGTATCGAATAGGAGTGGGTACTACATTATGGATGTTAAAATCAAGTTAATTGTATGATGATAGATGATAAAATTACTAATTTTGGATGACAATTATTGATTTCTATATATATATTATTCTCAATGTTTTTTATATGGCCATAAGGCCAAAGAGGTATTTTGTTTGCGTTGCAGGGAAATTTTATCACATACATCAAAATGGGATAGTGGACAAAACCATGGAAGGATGTCGGGCATTGTGTAACATTGCCAAAATTTGACAACTTATGTATAATGTTATGTTGTGTTTGTTCATGCTTTGTTAGGAGATTCCCATAGGTGGGGTGACCTCATTTAAGTGGCCATGGGTGTAATGTGTTTCCTTTCTTTTAATTTTGTTGTTTTAATTTTTTGTGCATGTGTTTAATTATTTGGGAAATATTGTTACTTTATTAACACTTTCTAGTGTATCTTAATTAACTGGCTTATCTTGAATTTGAATTAAAGGGGAAGATATGACATGTGGGGAATAAATTTGGTAGATAGTACTTGTTTTGGTGCATGATGTAAATTGAATTAAATGCATTTTGGTGGTATGTAATCCACCATCCTTCACAAATTTCAATTTTCCTTTGTTGGCCACTTTTAGAGACTTGAGAGACAACTTAACCTTGTCCCTCACATCTAAAAATTTCCTACCAACTCTACTTGTGAAGTATGGAACATATTATTACCATTTTAATTCATTTTTTAGTGTAAAAAGGGTAAATAATTGCACTTGTTAATTACCACATTTAAGTTTTTCCTTGATAAACATGCTGTGAAAGTTGGAGTGTCATGTGGGCATGTCATAATTCTTACATTGACATTTAAATGGTTTGGGTATATTGTTTGAATTTTGTGTTGGAATGGAGGGATGATGAAGTGGCATCCTACATGGAGGCATATCATTATCCTCGCATTCATTTTTTATTTATTGGATGAATTTTACGGATTTTGAGTTAGTTTCCTTATTTGGTTCTCTTACATTTTTGAAAATTGGTCTTGGTTTTCATACTTGGAGCTTTCTTTTGGAGTTTCATCTTGGATTGAGCTTGGTCTAAAGGATTCAAAGATTTTAGAGTAAATAATTTGGAAGCTTGATGGAGAGGTAGGATATCCTCTTATTTTCTTTTTGTATTAATGTATTTTGATGTAGAAATGTTGCTTGTTTGAGTATTTTATGAGTGCTATGGATATGTATGATTGTGAATGGGTAGCTTACCTTAAGTTGGGTGTGGGAGATGGATTTAGGTAACATTGGGGGAGGAGAAAGGGAGATGTGAGGAATGAATTTTTGAGGGAGTGTGAGTTTGAGTTCCACCTATGGGGAGTGAAAATGATACCATGGATATATTTTGCATACTTGCAAGTGTAGAAATAAGGATTTGATTATATTTTGAGTTATGGACATGGAGGATTTTAGGGTGGAAATCCTACATCACTTGGGAGACAAAAGGAGGTGGTGCCCATATTCCACTTCTCCTTTTTGGCTTGTTGTTTTCAAACCTTTGTGTTAATTGGGAAAGTTCTAATATTGTTTGAATGTGTTAGTTGATTGTGTTATTTTGTAAAATGCTTGTTATGGAATCCTCTTGTAAACGTTGTTAAATGTTGCATAATACCCCATATTTTTCTTTGGTTGGGGCTCAAGGGACAATAAGGGGATGGTTTCTTCTCTTTTTGGATTATAGTTTTGGATGATAGCATTACCTATACCCCTTTATTTGTATTGTGATTCAAGATTTGAAGAGTTGATGGATGCAAGTTTGAAAGCCAAAAGTTGGGAGATGACCTTGAAAGAAGACTTGTGTTTTGACCTTGTTGGAAGAATCGTCCATTCTGTAAAATTAATTTTGCTTCCCACATGGAATGCAAGATTGTAACTCTTATATATTTGAAAGAAAGCCTTGTATATATCATTTATTCCAAATTTGTAGTGATATAGTTTAATGGAGAAAGGTTTAAGTTGTACATTGGTTGAAAGAATCTCTCTTATATTTGTATATCATTCAAAGTTGATTTATGTATTTTGGAAAGAGGAACTACTAAATTGTAAAATATTGAACTAAGATTCTTGAGAAAGGAGTGTATGGTCATTTAGTTGCAATTCATAGTAGTGTAATGGTATCGGTTATTGTAAGAAGAGACAAAAGATGCCTTCTCATTCACATTGTAAGAGTGAGCATATTGAAATGATGGAATTATTAGAATGTTGAAATCATTGGAATTTTGGAAAGTGCATCCATTTTAAGTAAATAATGTTATTATATGTGAAACATATGTTGTTTTCTTCCTTTGTATTATTAGTGAGCTTAATTTGTAAGGAGAAGGAAAATTTTCTTATAGTTGAATTTTCACTCTTGCTCCACTCTTCCTCCTCTATAAACTTGTTGAAAAAGGAAAATTTTATCAAATTTATAATCACATTTAGAGCAAAATCATATAACTTAAATACTACAAATTCTTGATTAAACAAGAGAAAAATTACTCTACCCTTAATTAGGAAATTTCTTTCTAACCTTCTTTTTATCAATCTTTTACAACCACCTATATACCTATTCAACTAATTCCAAAATTATTTTTTATTTAAAATACAAAAAACCAAAATATACTATTATATTTATCTATAATTATAAAAATTTATATAAAATATAATTAGATACATATTTAAAATAAATTAAATTAATATGATATTTATATTAATATATTTATTACTAAACATTCAGAAGAATAAATATAAATTTATATGGTCAAATGGATAAATGAAAAGATTTAAACATATAATAAAAGAATATATATATATATATATATATATATATATATTAATGGGAGTTGTGCCACGACCCAACCCTTGATTGTATTTTTTGTTTTGTATAGTGGGGTGGGTGGTGCCGCACTCACCCGACCCATTGTACTATTAAACTGTGGTGGGGTGGGGTGTGAAACCCCCCTCCGCAGCCCACCTTAAACTCTGCGCTAAGACCTACCGCAACAACATAAGAAATACAGTCCGCATAGTTTTTAATGGTTACGATACTATTAATATCTCAGTCCGCTTCTTTCTCATGCAGGACACAAAAAATTAGTGGATTAAATCGATTTTATTTTAATAAAATGAATATCTGTGTGTGTGTGTGTGTGTGTGTGTGTACATATATACAAATATACATTTAGGGATTCTTATTCATTGTCCAAATGGGTATATACATGTTGTATATTCATCCAATCTATAAGAAAAATAATAAATTAACACAAATAAGGAAGGGTAAATAATACCACAAAAAAATGAGAAGATCAATGTTTTTAGCTCAAAACTTCAACAAAAATGGAACATGCAACCCTCTCTAATGGCCTTCATGGCTTCTCCTCTTTCTCCTCCTCCAAACATGTAGAGTAAGAATTAGCAAATGAATGAAAAATTAGAGTAAAAGGAAATAAAAATAATGTTATAAATATATTTACGGAAACCTAAATCTAAGGGCTATGATAGATTTAATCTAAGGGCCTAGATTTAACTGTACATCACTTAAGTGGGTTGCTTTTTGTGGGAATGAAAATTAAATAAAAGAGAATGGGTATTTGGGTGAATGTGGGCACTTAGTGGCTAGTCAAATTGTGACCTTCTTGTGGAAATTAATTAACCAAATGTGCATGGTTTCTTTTGATTAAATAAATAGGAAGTTTCTAAATATTTATTAATAAGGGAGTAAATAAATAAATCATGGAACTTGGTAAATGTTTTAAACTGTAAATATATTTAGGAAGTAAATTTATAATATTTAATTAATAATTTAATCCCAAATTCGTCAAGGTTGTGAAGAATCTTTAACCGAGAAATTAATTAACTTGTGAATAATGTTTACCTTTGTAAACCCTTTTACATAAAAAAATAAAATTTACCATAATTTTTTCCTATAAAATTATTAGGTTTTATTTTTCTTTGAGAGTAGAATATTGAGGGATTTATAGGGAGGCTCATGTGCTTCCATACTCCTCCACACCAACCCCTGCCACACTTTTAATTTTTTTCACTTCTCCTCAAATCCCTTCCACCGCTAACTCTAGTCAACACACTTCACAAAATATACAATTTTTTTAATATTACTTTATGGTGGCACTACAATAGAAAACCTTCCAAAGAGGCTTTTCATGGTAAAAATAGTGGTTTACAATAAAATAAACCATAACAATAATATATATTGTAGCAACATTATTAATAATGCATTTATAAGGAAAACAAGTACAAACAGATAACAAGAATTGAGTTAGAGTTAATAGTATGTAAATAATGTCACATAAACATGGGACACTCACAGTGTAACAAGATAATCAGGGCCCTCATGGCTATAAACATGATAAAAAACACTTGGAAAGATATGAATATAGAAACAAATGTGGGACACCCATGGTGTCATAAGTCAAGGAAGGAAATTAGGCCATAATCAGTGAACCAAGCAAGTAGTAACACATAACTAGAAAACATGTATATAAAATAAGAGTGTCAAAATATGATGAGATACTATAAAAATATGTGAAGCAAGACTTGTGAAAGTTGGACAAGACAAGTGTGTTAGTAATATTAGCTCAAAATAGAGCATTTACACAATATATATAAACAAGTGTAATGAGGAACTATAATGAAATAATAACATATGTATATTGTATAATAGATGCCCCAAATGTATATGAACTCTAGGTTAAGTGTTTTCCAACACGTGTCATTGTGTATCACTATATCTAAGTCTTACATCAAACTCAATCTACCACATGAACATTGGTGTAAAGATAAAAGATATATATTATATATATCAAACCAAAGTAACATATAACATGTATAATGTATATATTATTGAAGGAGGAATGGATGATGGCACAATGGTTAGTGGATGTGGAGAAATGAAGGAGAAAGGTGACACATTAGGGTGTGATGGTAGCATTAAAGACTCAACGACTAGTGGTCTTGTGTTTTCCTTTGTAGCTTCTAAATCTTGGGCTGTGAGATTATTTGGCTCTGAGAATAAGGATCCTATGAGGATTTTTCCCACTTGGAATGTAGATGTTCCACACTTGAGCATTACTGCGGTGGTGTTTGATGGGCTAAAGTGAGATTTAAATATTCGATTGTGGATATTTTTTCAGGAATTATACCAAACATAGATTTGGTAAGGGATTGGTGTAAAAGGAAGTGGGGCTACAAGGTGGAGCTTAGAGCTCTCTTGAGAGCTGGTTTTCTCTTTATCCTCTTTGAAGAATAGGATTGGTGAAAAGTATTACAAGGGGCTCCATGTTTCTTTGGGAGAGCTAAAGCTTCACTCAACATTCATCGTTGGTATCTTGGGATTCTTCTAGAGGCTAATTTTCAAGAGATTCTTGTTTGGATCCATATCCCTGCTCTTTGCTTTGATTTTTGGGATCCTAAAGTATTTTTAGGAATTGTAAGAGCTTTGGGTGTCTTGATTGCAGTTGACCCTGTTAGGAAATCCCACTTGAGATTGGCCTTTTATCATATTTACATCAATGTTCCAGATGGCTCTAAGGTTCCCCAAAGAATTTTTCTGGACTCTCACATTGATAGATGGGAGAAAAATATTGAGTTTGAAATTTTTATTGTTATACATGACAAATGTAGAAAAGTGGGTTGTGATTCAAAGAAATGCAAAGGTGGTGCTTTGTCCTCACAACAGAGGATGGATGTATGTGTTAATGGAAAGCACATCCCTCAAATAGATGATATGTATGACAAGGAGGAAAATGATGATGGATCAATTGTAGATAGTGGTTTGGTGGTGAAGGCTATAAACATAAGAGTCAGCGGTGACATTGAGACTCCTTTCAAATATTTGAAGGTTGGCTTGCCTGCTATACATGTGGAACATGGTTTTTGTGTGTTGGGGACTAGTGTCGACAGGTTAAAGCAGGTGCAAGAGTTATCATACATTGACCGTAGAAAGGAAACACGGAAGAGTGGGCCTGCTGGGTGGGATAACATTTCAAATTTTGAACCGCATGGGTCAACAATTAATAACCTTGAAATGAGTGGGCCGACAGATGGAGGTGGCTTGTTGATAGATGGGGCAGTTCCTCACACAAGTCATGCGGGGATAGGTGGTACCACTAGTAATTACATGAGATCAGAACTTGATTTTTTCTCTATGATGAGTGGGACTATTTTAAATGATCCATGTATTGGTATTGGTGGTTTTTGGAATGAAGGTTTGAGCGTTCCACCTGGTGGAAGGTTAACACATTTATTAAATGAGAAATTTGAGGTGTTTCTTGGGCCTGGACATGGTTATGCATTTTATTCTAAGGCATCTTTGTTTGATGGTGATGAGCGGACTAAGGTCCATAATAGGAAACATAAAGTTGTAAATTTGGATCCTCTCACTCGGAGTTTCTCTTAGGATTCTACTAATGGTGACTATTAATCTTTTACGTAACCTTGTGTCGGGTCAAGTCTCCTTGACTGGACTCTTGATTTTTCTCTAATTGTCTCTTCATTTTTTTGGATTGACTATTGGAAGAGGTCTTTGCTTTTTTTCGTTATCGCTTTATCTTTTCCTCTGTTTCTTCATGATGCATCTCATATTGTATGACTTATGGGAGCCACAATCCCTATCTTTTTACCTTATCTAATAAAAACAAATAACATGTATAATGTAAATTTATAACAACACAAGCTTTGTGCATAAGTGTTGCTTCTTTATTTTTGTAAACATTTAATTTTTTTTGTTTTATTTAATTGTTAGTGTTTTTGTATTTTTTAATATTTATCCTCATATAGGGTAAAGGGTAGCACAAAAGCTACTCGATGAGAAACTATTGAAGAATAAAATCAAGTAACAAAGAATATGGAGTATTGGGCAACAATCGATCCAAAGAATTTAACTCGAATGTAAATAGTATAGTAGTGGTGATGTATTTCAAAAAAGGCTTGAGAGAACAACCAAGTAAAGAGAAATTATGATTACTGTGTGAAATATAATACCAATGTAGAGGAATAGAACATCAAGTGCTTTAAGACTTACCATGTGCACTAAAAGACATGTGAAAAACTATAGAGATAGCATGCACATTAGATGAGTGGCATGGGATTCTATGAGAGTTTGAGGAACTAGATACAATGTTGTTAACCAGAGGCCTATGTGGATACCTAATAGGACTAGATCAATGAGAGGCATTGTGTGCAACCTAATTCCTCTCAGGATACCTAGGAGGGATATATCTATTAGGGATAGTGTGTATAAATAAATTATGATGAGGAGATTTAGGAGGACTGTAGCTATTAGAGATAATATGTAAAAACAAAATATTATCCATATTTGCACTAAGATTAGGGATACAAACTATAGAATAATTATTGGGAAACGTAGGGGGAGGAGCTTTATAGTGAATAACTCAAATTTTAACAACCTATTGATTATGAAATAACTTTACACATTGGTGAATGACTGATAGAATATCCCTAAGAGTATGTAGCCAAGGGATACCTAAGCACAATACATAATAGCTAAGACTTGTAACAACAATTAATTAAGCCAATGTAACTTAACACAACCAACTGTAATAGTTATAGTAATACATCATGATCAAGGATTAGGATCAAGTGTAAGTTTCTTTGTAGATATGTCAAGATATTGAGGTGGCATCAAAGATTAGCCAATATCCTTATGATTTGGATCAACCAAAACATCAGATATAGGTACTTGAGTAATAGAGGGATGAATGGATAGAGTATTGGAAATTATTTTGTCATCTATATCAAAGTCATCGAAAGTGATAATTAGTGTAGGAGATGATGTGTGACTGATAGTGCTAATAATTGAATTCAAGGGGTGCTCATACGGGGGTGGTGATGGCATAAAATGATAAGTATTGTGGACTTTTGAAGTATATTTATCATTGTTATTATTAACAAGTGATTCATTGAAGATTTTTGTAGTGCCAACTATATAAAATAAATTAAATTAAATTAAACAAAATAGAGTAATGCTGAGCAGGTAGTTGTTGGTGAGGGTGGGTTTTTGTGTGTGGCAAGAGGGGTTGCGTGTGGTTAGGACATGTGTGTTCTAAAATATTGCAAACCTATTTTTCAGTTGCAAAATTAACAGAAACACTTTTTTTGGTATACAGAGAAACAACCAAACTAGAAACCCATGTTAACACTGTAAATTTAGCAGAAATGGATAGTTATAATAGGTTCTTATCTATGTGAGGAAGTGATCTTTGCCTGCTACTGTTTGGTTAGTGTAAGTGTAATGGTTTACTTTTGTTTGGGTACTTCAAATAGGACTCTAACCAGATAGGTTTAATTTTGTTTGGGTACTCCCATCGTGTGTGCAAAATTAGAATTTTTTCATATGTTGTAGTTGGAAGCGCTCTGCTACATAGGCATGAAAAATGTGGAAGAAAAAACTTGGCATGTGCACTATTCAACTTAGGGCCTAAAAACATGGTTCAGGGAACTACAACTACTATAGGATATACACAAAATGGGTTTGATGAAAAGGCCTTGTGACCTTTCAAAAGAAAAGTCAGGATTCACATCCTTTGCAAGTACCCTCCACCCTTTGTAAATATGGAGCATTTAGAACAGGGCATGGATATCCATCAAGAATAATTGAAACATGATCTTTTTCCTACTGCAATCTTCTCCCATCCTACACCAAAAGGGGGAAGCCAAGGATCAGGGTTATGGATGTCCATTAGAGCATAAAAATAGAGGATTTTTTTCAGGTGTTGTATTTGCACGTGATTTAGTGGGTATTTATGAAAATTGTAAATGCTATAATTGGATTTGAAGCTTTACATGAAGTGATATTCACTATTTTGAAGGTAGACTCTGTCAATGTTTAGCCTTTTTTCCACTTGATTTACTTTTGAGATATTGTCCATCTTGTATTGAAGTTATGGTTCATGTTTTCTAATGGCCTAGCTAAACCTTGTTTGGAATAATTTTAGTTGCTTTGTATTGGGTGAGCTATTCTTGGAGTTCCCTAGGCACAAGCTAGATTCACCTCATAATCTAGGCATGCTTGCACATCTGGGTTACAATTTTGGTATAGAGACAAGCCCTGCATTTGTTAATGTTCTCTCATAGCTCACTGCTGATTTTGGTATCAACTCATTTGAAGTTCGATCTAGATGTGGGTTTTGTGGGTTACCTTGTTACCAACTTGCCATTCTTGTTTATTTTCACATTGTTGTTATGTTGGATCAGCCTTTTTATGATCTGTTATTATGTGTTTTGTATTATGGAAATCTATGTAAATTATGCTCAGCACACTAAGCTTTCTCTTGTTTCTAAGCATCTCTTGCTGTATCAATTGTGTAGTTTTTTATTTGCAAAGATTAGTAGTGGTTGGAGTAAATCCAATTCCAAATTAACTTCCCAACAACACCTGAAAATGTGCTATAATGGGAGATTTGATTTAAAATATGGACATCCACCAAAGTCTATTAGAGGATGAGCAACATTCTAGCAAATATTTGTAGCTACAACTATCAGAAGGATATGTATGTAAAATGTAGAACCATGCTCTTGACACAATACCACTTGAAGCACCTCTTACTTGCAGACACAAATACATCCCAGGCATGGTTCATCTCTCCTCATCTTTCATAAAAAAAATTCTTTAGTTGTTATTTTCCAACAGAATTAAATTTAGAACTGAAGGATTTTCGTATGTTTGACTACATTAAATAAACTTGTCTAAAATCAATAAAACATTATAACTTAACTTACAGGATCCAATATCCATTGGTAGACAAAAAAATTAAACCATCACCATGTTTTATGAAAAGGCCTTGTGACCTTTCAAAATAAAAATCAGGATTCACATCCTTTGCAAGTACCCTCCACCCTGTGCAAATATGGAGCATTTAGAATAGGGAATGGACATCCATGAAGAATAATTGAAATATGATCTTTTTCCTGCTGTAATCTTCTCCTAGCCTACACCAAAAGGGGGAAGCCATGGATCAGGGTTATGGATGTCCATCAGAGCATAAAGTTAGAGAATTTGTTTTAGGTGATGTATTTGCAAGTGATTTAGTGGGTATTTATGCAAATTGTAAATGCTAGAACAAGATTTGAAGCTTTACCTGAAGCGATATTCATTGTTTTGAGGGTAGAATCTATCAATGTTTAGCCTTTTTTCCACTTGATCTAATTTTGAGATATTGTCCATCTTGTATTGAAGTTATACTTCATGTTTTGCAATGGCCTAGCTAAACCTTGTTTGGAATACTTTGAGTTGCTTTGTATTAGGCGAGCTATTCTTGGAGCTCCCTAGGCACAAGCTGGATTCACCTCATGATCTGGGAATGCTTGCACATCTGGGTCACAATTTTGGTATAGAGATGAGCCCTGCGTTTGTTAATGTTCTCCCATAGCTCACTGCTGATTTTGGTATCAACTCGTTTGGAGTTCGATCTGGATGTGGGTTTTGTGGGTTACCTTGTTACCAACTTGCCATTATTGTTTATTTTCATAGTTTTGTTATGTTGGATCAGCCTTTTAATGATCTGTTATTATGGGTTTTGTATTATGGAAATCTATGTAAATTATGCTCAGCACACTAAGGTTTCTCCTGTTTCTAAGCATCTCTTGTTGTATCAACTATGTAGTTTTTTATTTGAAAATATTAGTAGTGGCAAGAGTAAATCCAATTCCAAATTAACTTCCCAACAACACCTGAAAATGTGCTATAATGGGAGATTTGAGTCAGAATATGGACATCCACCAAATTTTATTAGAGGATGAGCAACATTCTAGCAAATATTTGTAGCTACTACTATCAGAAGTATATGTATGCAAAATGTAGAACCATGCTCTTGACAGGAAACCACTTGAAGCACCTCTTACTTGCAGACACAAATACATCTCAAGCACGGTTCATCTCTCCTCATATTTCATAAATTTTTTTCTTTAGTTGTTATTTTGCAACAGAATTAAATTTAGAACCGAAGGATTTTTGTATATTTCACTATATTAAATAAACTTATTTAAAATCAATAAGGTGTTATAACTTAACTTACAGGATCCAATATCCATTGGTAGACAAAAAAATTAAACCATCACCATGTGATGATAGAAAAAACTTCCGAACTAAACCGTATTACTTCAGTACCTTTTTTTCTTGATAGGTTAAAGCTGAGTCACCTGTAAATGAGTTGACAATTCCCTTGTTAAAATAGATAAATTGTGATTTTTGGAGACTCAAAAAACAAACTTTGTAACTTCAGAAAGGATATGTTAAGTTTTCTATGTGTACCTTGATATGTGAGGAGTCACTTCTGACCTTGAATCAACTTCGAGTGATCATTTGTGATATTTTTGACACCCTTCTAAGAGCCCTATTACACTGTTTCGCAGCTGTAGGAAGCTGCTAAAATTGAAAAGTTGGGTTTTGTATCAGCTCATCATTTGAATCCTAGACAACAAAATGCTTTTCTGCCTCCTTAAACCTGTAGTATTTTTACTAGAAAATTTCCTTGAACCTTTAGTTTGGGGGAAAACACTCTTTTTGATAGTTTGGAAAAGGCATTTCATAGGCCTCTGGTCGTAATTTGACTAGGTCAAAACTGGACCAATTATGATCGGTGGCTCCACCAAACCTTTTTCGATTTGAAGACCGTTTGCTAGTTCTCAATCCCGTCAACTCTGGTGAATTCTCCATATAGAGGGGAACTTTTAGGAAGTTTCTAGTTGCACGCTCCTCCATCGAACGTCAGTTTTGGACATGGTTTTTTGGTCCTTTGAGCTAACTTGTATTTTTTGTAACTAGACCAATTACGAAAGATGGCCCTAGAAAAATAGCCAAAAATCGTAAACCGTTCGCCAGTTCTGAATCTTGTCAATTCCTATGAACTCTTGGTATATAAGTGGAAACATAGAAATTTTAACCGTGGTGTGTTTTCTCATCGGAATACAACCTTTGAAATTGGTTTCTTAGCCTCCGAGCCTCATCTAAACATTTTTGTAGCTAGCAGGAAAAAGAAAAAGAAAAGTTGTAGGACCCTCGTCGGGTTACCAAACCATTGTGGAAACTTGTTGACACTTGTAAATAACTGTTTGGAACTCTATCTTATGGCTTGTTTTTTGAAATTTTACTTTTGTGAAAATAGTGTTTCTCTCTCTTTCTCTCCCCATGGTTATGAAATGAAGTGAAATGAATACATGTCTCTAACCCTCTTCCTTTCCAATGCAAATTATTAATGTTATTATGTAAATGCGAAACTAAAGACGTTAATTATGTTAGATTAGGTTGGATGTCATGCCAGCGACTTATCGTTGATTTCATTCTCATAAGGTTTTGTAGGATAGAAGTAAGATGGAAAAATGACGTGGTGAAATTCATTATTTATTATTGTAATTTTTTTTATATTTTATCATAAAATGCATATATGTTTTATGTAATTGTAAAGTAATAAAAAAATTTATATTTGAAATTTGGTAGTATGTATGAGGATCTCGTTTTAGGGGTGCTTTGGGAAATGTGCATGTAACTAAAATTTTTCTTTTGATTCATATTTACATATGGGAAAAAGAGTGTTGGATATATATGTTAAATGAAATTGTATAGGAAACTCCAACATTTGTGAAGTATGAAAAGGTTTATAATTCATGTTCTATAAAATTTTAGATGTCAGGGTTTAAGGGGATTTTCATCCACACATGATTGTTATTTTGATCCTCAAATTTTGTATTGTAAAATTTGGATATGTATGTTAAATGAAGTTGAATTTAAAATATTGTAGTTCATTTCGAGTGTTCAATATACGATTAATTAATTAGTGTGTTGTATTCTTATCTTCTAAATGTAATAAGGATATATTTAAACGAAACACTCAACCCTAGTATAAGACTCGTGTGTAACGATCTTTCCTACATGAATTATTTTAGTGTGTAAAACTAAAACCTTAGGATAAAATTCAATATATACATTCGATGTCATCCTTCTCACATGATATTTCTTATCCAAAAAGAAATTGAAACTGGAAAAGGAACTTAAACTTTTGTGCTCAATGGAACCTCCTAGTTTAGGTAAATAAGACCCCTAGTTGTGTTATCTTCATGGTCAGTATGTTTATCATTATCGTCTTGAACCTGACGATTAGGAACGACCTAAAAATAATTATTTGGAGTAAGTAGAACTAACACCTCTTTAGTATCCTAGCCGTCTACCAAGTCTTACAAAGCTAGATCTAGGAATTTTCTTCATCATTGAATGAATTCCTTGTGAGCAGAAAATGATAAGTAAGTCCTTGCAAATTAAATTTATTTTAAAGATGTTGACTTTAGAAAACCTAGGAAACTAGAATCTTGGTCCTGTAATCCCTTGTTATACCCTTTTTTGACATTAATAATAAAATAAATTTCACATGTGGAAACGTGAAATGCAGAAACATGTGATCTTACCTTTAACACAAGTCACTTGTGGTTCATGTGTAGCTTATGATTCTTCCAATCTTGTACTTCTTCAAGATGATATACAATAACTTTCGTAACTCTTTTGTTATTAAGTGATGCCAATAATGAGACCATAGTGCAATGCTAGAGTAAAGAATATACGAGTAAAATGAGATTTGAGGTTAGGAATAATGTCACTCTTAGAGTCCTTATAACTCAATTAGACATTTAGTTTTGTTAAAAATATTATTAATTTACTTGGTGAGATAAAATTTCAAGAAAAAAAAATATATACATATAAATCTTAATTAAAATTTATTGACTGTGGAAATTATTGAATGGATTCAACGATTTATCACAACTTATATTAACTATGGTAGGGAAATAAAGATACTGTGATCGATTTTTTTTCGTGGAAAAATGTATCTTGAATCTAAATCTGCCTCAAATCCAAAGATTTCTGTCTTGACAACACATCAAATTTAATATGTTTAGTAACAGGGTAAATTTTTAAACATTTAATGGACATTTGAGAAACATAAGGTATGAACCTATGAACGAGAGAATTAAGAACTTTGTATGAAATTTTAAATTTGCCAAATAATTATGTACAGTTATGGAGATTCTCTTAAGAGACAAAGAGCCATACTTAAAAGGGTAATTAACTATAAGTTGAATGTGAAATGAATTAAAAAAATTGTGGGTGGAAAAAAGATAAATTTAACCTTGCACAATAATGTTCTTGGAACGTTAATTGTAACTAATATGTAATCATGGTAATGATGTGTTGTGGGTTTTCCAACCCTTGAGTGCTTTTCATGTGGTTGGGTCATTGCTAGCATTTATTCATTGGGGAAAGTGTGGCATCAACATGTATATGGTGTAGTCGTGTCTCTGTGTTAGTCTCTAACTTATGTAAGTGTCTTGTGTGTTGTTGAGTTTATCTTCTTGGAGTCCTTGTGGTGTTGTGTAGTGAGCGATGTAAGTTAAAAAAAATTATTCTAATATTTTTATTGTTATATTTTTGGGTGTAATTTGTGGGTGTTATCTTTGGTATCAGAGCAAGGTTCATGCTCTCGAACCTCTAGTATAGATTGGAGTGGTGATGATTTTGCATGGTGGTGGTGGATATTGGAAGAGTAATGTGATATAAGTTGTAATGTGAACAATGTTGCAATTGTGATATTATGAATGCACATGTTGTGCATGTAACTAATTGCGTATTTGTTATCATGTTGATGTGCCTGTGATGAGAGTATTCATATCTCCTTTTTGTGTATTCAATGAGGATTTCACGAGTAATGTGATGCCTTGTTGTGTGTGAAAATAATGTTTTTGTGGATTCCGGAGTGTTGGAAGTTCTTGTTATTCTGTGGTATGTGGGTGTGTTGATGTGTTGCATGACATAATTGGTGTATAGTGAATTGGATTTTATTATGATGTTTCCACCATGTTGTAATGAATTGTGTGTGACACCATGTTGGATAGAAATTAATTTTATGTTGTAATGTTACTTGTTGTGTTCATATTACGTATTATTTGTGTAATATGTGATGGTTCATGTTGTGATTTAGGGACATATGGTGAATGTATGATCCCTAATTTACTATGATTGTCAATTCGGATGCAGTATGTGGTAATGTGATGGATCATAATCCATGAAAGGTATTATGGTATGATGTATATGTGATCATGTGTAAGATGTTATGGTTAATATGTGTGAATCATCATTGTGTTAGTGGTGTAGTTATGCGTTAATTTTTGAACCCTACACTAACTCTACTTCCAAACTACACATCTGGTAAAATGTATGTTTGGAGTGACAAACTCTCCTTTCCCATAACTCGAAGTATAGACAGGAAGTGGATTTAAATATGCTGAATAACCCACTTCTGTCCATTTGGTATCCTACTGTCACTATCAATGGGTAACATGCAAAACATTGAGAAATTTGCACAGACACCTGTATTCTCGTAGATGGACACTATTCATCAACTTTCATGAATCCCTACTAGGTGCATTAGATATTCAACATAAGTGTAGTTATCACTATGTCCAGCCTTTTATAACCCCTGGTTTTATGATTTGAAATCCATTTTTGTATTCATTGCCTTGATGGTATTTAGATCTAGTAATACCCACTCTGCATGTCAATCTTGCAAAAAATATCAGAGCTACTCACTTAGAACATCCTTCATAAGGCCTACAATAATTTAATTGGGAACAGATACTTAACTGAGAATTTATTTATTTTCATACTTTCCACACAATTCGCTAATCTATATCCTTGCTCAAAATCAATAGTTCTTAATTTATTGACAAACTCTCTCTATTTATAATTAGCCTATTCTTTATTAGATCTTTGCACTAACATGTAGTATATTCAACTAACCATCACTCCGTGTCCCTCTATTCCTACATTTTTCTTGAGTTGACAATGGACAATCCTAGTATCAAGTTCAAAATGGTGTTATAGCCTATATATCTCTTTGGATTTTTTAACCCACTATGGAATTAGAATAATCTGATATGTTGGTTCTAATTGTAATGTATTTTAGTACCTCATGGGATTCACCATGCAATGGTGTATACCAAAGGACCCACTTCATTTTCACAGGGGTTTTCCACAAGGAGTTGCATAACTACGGGTTGTTGAACCAAATTATTCCATTATTGTCAAAAGACTTCTTTGTTGCAAAGGTATCCCTGAGTCTTCTCTTTTCCCTTAAAGGGTAACAATAGGGTGACATTTAAACCATCTTTTCCAAAAAGGTATATGTATGCTTCCCTCCATTAATCTATAACCTTCATGTCATATTGTTAGGGATCCTCCCTAATAACATATAACATGCATTCATGTGGGACAAAATCATGCTTTCACAGGTCACACATAGTTTCATTGTAGGTATTCCCAGGTATCAAAAACTTTACAATGCATGTTTGGGAGGTATATATAGTTACATTGTTACCTGTTCTTGGAACCATGATATGAAATAGGTGTTATGATTTATGTGTACTTATGTCACATTTTATGACTTGTGATATTTATCAACAATCCACTGTGATCATATCCATTATGGGTTTAATGACTGTCTACTATCAGTTGTAATGTTTACATACCTTGGGAATCTACATGTGTTATAGTATCTTTATGATCAAATAAATCACATAGACAAATGTAATATATATGAGAATTAACCATGTCATGTGAAAATCAAAATGTATTTCTCTAATACCAATTGATGTGGATCAAGTTCTTGTGAGGTCACAATTCCTATAAAACATGTACACAATTTACAAATAGTTTTATAAACATAAATTGTTAGTTTCATTTTCATTATGGAATCAACATTAATCTTTTACAACATTACAATTTTTATTTTCTTTCCCACTATCTCTAAAAAATCCCTAAATTATTAAAAACTCATATACAAAAAATTGAGGTTAATAAATTAAATCACCTCAGATGACTAACAAATAATATATGTATAAATAATTCCTTCATAAATTAGTTCTAGAACATTCAAATATTAAGATATTACTCAAATAAAGTTACTTCCTTGAGAAAGCCATGTTAAAACTAACTAGTTGTTCTAGATAAATGACATAAAGTCATCTATTGAATTTCAATTTTATGTACCTCTTAGATGAAAGATGTTGTGGAACATGAAAAATGATGCTCTTAAAATGGCAGGGACAACCTGTAGTGCCAGTACTATTTCCATGTCATAATACAAATAAATGAAGATAGAGTAATTCCGAGGAGGAAGTTGGTTCAAGATGGTATTTTGTGTGTGCCAAATAAAAAATTTGTTATTTCTAGAAGTTATGCTTCCACATCAAGCATCCTCTCAAATATTTTTTAAAAAATTGCTAAGGTTATTTAATTTGACAATTGAACCATAAATGTGAACTTGCAATAATATAAGAGGTTTTGTACATGGTAAATTTTAAGACCCCATTAACAATGGATAGTTTAATATTAATTGGAAAATTTGAAAAAAATGACTTAAAAAATGGTATCGGTGACTGACATGAGTTGAATCCAAGAAATGTTTTCATCCTGTAACAACTTTCATCCAATACCATAATTATATTGACCAAAAACATTATGCTACCATCCGAAAACATGATGTTAGCGGCTAAAGTTTGGTATTTTTTATGTTAAGGCTGTAAAAACATTAGTGCTACCCGATGACAGTATTATGCTAATGGACGGTAGCAATTATTCTATTTTTGAAACTTGGTAGCACTAATGATATCAAATGGTAACCAGTATAATTCTATTGAATGATAGGAAAATATTGTTATATGGTAGGAAATTTATATTTTTTGCATGTGGTAAACTGGTGATTATAATATAAAAATTATGCTATTATCCTAAAGATTAGGAGATTCATCCCTATCACCTAAAAATTAAGCAAATAAAAATATAAGAAAACCCAATTACTCATCAATTAACAAATATTTACCACTAAAATTGGCACTGGGTTTCACAGGACATCCACATTTTTATGGATCTATTCTAACCCTTGCTGAAAAATATAAATAGGTTCACTCCAAGGAAGGATGTTAGTCACGAGGTAATTGACTAAGTGAAGCTCCCTTTCCAATGTTTGAACCTGATCACCACATGGATTACCTCATTGTATTGAGGGTAGTTCCCAAATGCTTAAGAAGTGTCCCCTTGAATGGAAAATTGAATCCGAAACCTGATAGTCCCTTTTTTATTTCAAACAATGGAATGATTGTAGGGAAGGATGAGATCCCATCATATTTGTAAGAGGATGATGATCATCCTCTACTAGTGGAGAGATCATGACTTATGATTCCCCATCACTCCTTAAGATCCCATTAGGTCAAAAAATGGTTATAGACAATGTGGCTCACGAATAGGCTTGTTAATGTCCTTAATAATAAAGTTTGGAATTATATTTGGGAATGAGGGATTCCTTAAAATGCTAGAAGAATGTGAGATCAATAGAATATATTAATTTCTCAACATAATGAATACCTATGTTTAAGAATCATACTGAATGTTGTTACCTATACAGATAAAAATTCCTTTCTAAATGTTACACAAATTGTGGTCCCATGGGAAATGTAAGAAGAAAATAAAATAAGGATAAAGTTAAGGTAGATGTTGGAAGCTAACACCTAAAATGTCACTGATGTAGTATATAATCCTAAAATGTAAGGGGGTGTAGTGGTCCCATTTTACAATGAAGATAATCTCATGTAATTTTCAAGGTGTAAAAAACTTGTAACACATGTAATATGATTATCACAGAATGCATAATGAAAAAAAGTAGTAATTTTTCTTCTCCGGGAAACTAAATTTCTAGAATCAAACTTATCCAAATATATTCTGGTGAAATAACTTCTATCAATAGAATGGTTTGTTTTTTATTGCATCGGGAGCTTCTAAGGGGGTTTTACATATTATGGAGATCATGCAAATTCTTGGTCCTGAATCTTCATATCCCAAATCAAATTTTTATTTGTAGGGTTTCCTAAATTTGTGATGGCTTAATTTTCTTAATTTCAATATATAAGGCCTAATAATCCTATCTTGAAAGAATCATGTATGGAATGACACATATTTGAATGCAATAGAAATAGTATGAACATATGTACTCGGAGATCGAATTTTATTACAATACTTGGTAATAGGGACTTAAAGCCCACCTGGTGGTTTATATAGGGGAAACTTAAATCCTAGAAAGATTTCATGGGATTTCATTATGTCCAACTAGTTGAGTTGTCTTATAAAACCTAATCACGAATAGTTCACATGGAAAAAAAAACATATAGGCTTCAAGAATATTTCGTAAAGCATTTTAATAGATTCTTGGATAAAGGACTCAATGACTCACATTCACCTTGGATAATTTAATGTTCATTTCTTCCTTTCTCAATATTTGAACACTATCCAAGTGTTCTTGTATTTATGGAGGCCTTACCTCCTTGGAACTACCCTTTCAAATTCCTAATAATGTGGCTCATAAACTATAGGAATAAATCCATTCCCTAATGGAATCATGGTAGGATTCCTCTATAATTATATGTTCTAAAACTTTGATGCATGCAAATAATGTTCAGAATAAAAAATACAAGATCCTTGAGCCCCGTAATATCAATTTTTGGAACATATTTTGTAAAAAAAAACCTGAGTGGAAACTAAACTTCAAGGTCCTTTAAAAAACATCTTTTGACAAGAAATGAACCAAGAAAAGCTTTCAATTAAAAAATAGATCTTTGGATTTGTTTCTGGAATGTGATAGGGTTGGGAAGGAACATTAGAATTCAAAATTCCAAGGGCTTTGACCTGATCCGAGCCTTAGATCTGTGTAGAAAATGGTAAATGAACAAACTAAAGGCTCTTGCGTGTATTGTCTCCTAGGTGTTAGATTGGAAACATAGGATTTACCGCCCTTATCTCTGGTGTGGAACATTGAAGGCCCATATTTATAAGTTCCTGAATATTGGGTGGAGAAAGAAAATTAAAGGTATAATTTTACACTCATTTGTATGATTACCTTGGGTTAGAATGAATATAAATTATCCTAGAGAATGGGTAAATATAAATTAGAAGTTATTGGGAAGTTTAGAGGTTTTGGAAACTTGTTTCGAATATTTCCTATTACGGTTTTTCATTTAAGAGGAACTTTTGATATTGATCAACAGAGGACCTTGGATTTTTGGGAAAATAGTGTTTCTCTCTCTTTCTATCTCTTTCTCTCTCCTTGGTTACAAAATGATGTGAAATGAAATGAAATGAATACACGTATCTAAACCTTATCTTTAAAAAGCAAATTATAATTATTATTTTATGTAAAAGGGAAAATGAAAACATTAATTATGCTAGACCTAGGTGGATGCCATGCTAACTATTTATCATTGATTTTATGCTCACATGTATTTGCAGGATGCAAGTAAGATGAAGAAACAATGCGGGGGTGATTCATTGTATATTTTAATAATTTTATGTATGTTAATAGAAGGAAATATTTATGTAGTGTTATGTTACAGTAAAATTATTTAGTGAAATTTTACAATATGAAAGCGATGCTAGTTTTAGGCGCGTTTTGGGAAATGTACATGTAACTAATGGTGTTCTTTTGATTCATATTAACATATGGGAAAAAGAGGGTTGGATATATACATACATACATATGTATGTATGTATATATGTATGTATGTATATATGTATACATACATTATATATGGGAAAACGAGGGTTGGATATATATATGTTAAATGGAAATGTATAGTCAAATCCAACATTTCTAAAGTATGAAAAGGTTTATAATTTAATTTCTATAATACATAGATGTCAGGGTTTAAGGGGATGTTCATCCACACATGAGTGTTATTTTGATCCTCAAATTTTATATTGTAAAATTTGGATAGGTCTGTTAAATGAATTTATATTTAAAATATTGTAGTGCATTTCCAGTGTTCAATATGTTGGTATCCAAATTTTTTCTCCTTTTCAAGTCAAGCAGCAACATAGATTAGACGTGGAGATGAGAGACAAATATATCATAGTGTGTGTCGTTTTTTAGCTGGGGATGAGATCTAACTGGCCATTTGTCACTTAGATTTGTGGAGAGATGGATAGAACCTTCAAGGGGATTTGACATGTCCTCACTAATTTATTCCATGCCTTTCAACCAGGGTGAGAGGACCCTTAATGTAACTTTTTTTTTATGAAGGAGATGGAGATATCCTTCTTTTGCACAAATTTTATGAAGGAAGCCTTGGGAAAATATAGTCAATACTCCATGATTTAACACAAGGCTAAGGTTACTGAAGACATTAAGAAATCCTCAATGTTCTGCATATTTTAGTAAGTAGATTTTGTTCCTTTGTTGATACACAAGACAAACAACAGTATTTCAGGATGGATTCATGGTTTTTAAATCATTTTGGTGGGAGATGAAGCATGATAAACTTGATTATACCTATTCTCTGAGAAACTTCACAATAATGCACCACTCAACAACAGAAGGCTTCAGAACAGTTAAGATGTTCTTTCAACCAAAAGGTGTGCTTCAATGGAGGCCCAGATCAACATGTTTTCACATAATCTTTGAGACTCTGAAATGAAGGATCGAATTGAAAGACTCAATTAAACACTAAAGTCTTTGGTCAATCATGCCTAAGGTACACCTGAAGACTTACAAACAATCTTTATCAACAAATGACAGTAAATTGATTGTAAATTTGTTTATCTCATCCAAGATGAAGGCTCTTCTTGAAATGAAATTGGAAATACCATTAAACTATCACAGGGATAAGATCATGTGTGATTTCACAAATATTTCAATGTAAGATTGCAATATGAATGAAAGAAACTATTTGCAAACATTCTAAAATAAAATAGACACAGATTGCTAGAGATTGGACACAAATTAATTTCAAATTTTCTTAGATTCATCAGCAGGGGAAAGCTTCCAGAGAAATCTCAGTGCTCATCAATGGCTATACATCTGCAACCAACTTGACACGATAGAAAAATATAACACAGAAGAAAATTATAGGTTATCTCGGCTTGGTCTCTCAGGAAAACGGCTTCCTCAAATTTTTCTCTTAATAATTTAACCTCTAACCATTTACAAGAGTATTCTCATTGCATTTATACATTTTTCTCACTCAATTCTCCTCCCAAAAGAGAAGAAAATTCAATGGACCTTTGCTTGTTACCAATTTGTTTCTTACAACTACGTTTAACAAATTCAGATTTGAAAGCTGTCAGGTGGACCAATTTTGAACTAATCACATTTCTTAGGACCTTGACTAATGACTAGGATGCCATGCCACAACTTTTTTTCAATCCATCTAATCATTATGATTCTGTCATGCACGAAATCCCCTTTTTAATCATTTTCCAGAGGCTTTACACATCTAGATCTGACAGGTAATATTTTTCACTCTAGAGGCAACACCTTTTCCATCTTTTGCGCCTACTACCTTGATCATTTCATCCATTTTCCTTCTCTTTCCTCGGTAATTCTACCCCACATCCATCTCCTCTTGTAATTCCCATTTTTGCAAGTTCCAGAGTAATTCCAACATCAAAATATCAACCCTACAAATCCTTTGATTCATAAATTAAGTTTCAAATCCATCAAATAGCACTTTACAGATAGAGATGATAAGGAATTTCATAAAAGAACGATGAAAAACAGTGTGTATTCACATCTCCAGGAGTCTTGGAGCAAAAATGACAGAAAAACAGACGCAATACACAACAACCATTGATTCTTCCCCTTTCCACTGTATATCATAGCCGTCCACGTGTTTCCTTGGCGCGAATTCAAAGGATAAACACAGAGGAAAGTACCGAACAAGCGTCGGAATTCCACACACCCTAGGCCCAGGAAAAAATGCCTTTTGGCCTTTGAAAAGTTTCAGTGTAAAAAAGAGCCAGCAGAAGCCTCCATTTGTCTCAACGGCACATTTTGAGATGGTCCCCAAAAGAATAGACCCTAAAAAATCACGGGCTCAACATTTGTCTCAGTCCAATAGAGTTTGTTAAGAAAATTGAAAGTTCAACGAAAGGTGCCATGTGTCTAGGATTTGAGACATTTTTCTTTCGTCTGTTGAAAAGTCCAAGCGAAGGGCAGAGTGATAAGAAGCCTCCAAGTGTCCTCCCGACACTTCTTCAAAATAAAACTTAGGCTCCAGTCCCCAAAAAGGCGTGGTCCCTCCACGTGTCCCAGGTCTTTCAAAATTGCTTTAAAAATTTTAAGTAAAAAGCAGAGCTGGTGGAAGCCTCCACATGTCTCCCTATCGCAATTGTTAAGGTGGAACCCTGAGGTGGATCCTCAAATGAATGTCAGTCCTCCATGTGTCCATGGTCCGCCAACACTATATTGGATGTATGAAAATTTTGTCTAAGTCTGGGCAAGGCAGCGAAGACCTCCACATGTCTCCCCGGTGTAACTCCAAGGTCAAAATAAAAGGTGAATTTTCAAATGTGCGTTGTCCCTCCACATAGACAAGCTTCGATTCTGAATCAAGCCTTAGAAATTTTCAAAGTTCCCCATCGAGCTGCCTCTAACCAAAAAGGGCTATGTTTCCATTGATGCTAAGATGTAAATTTTACGAGGAAAAATACACCCATCAAATCGTAAAATGCAGGAAAATCACCATTTGAGCCCAAAAATGAATCTTTCTTCAGAGACAGAGAGTTTGGAAAGTATATAAGGCCCAAATTTTATCCTCCAAGCCACATATAATCATGTTTCCATATATATTTGGGACACAAAAGATAGGTAGAAAAAAATGTGACTGTGGAAAATGAAAGGAAAGGAGAAACCCAAGTTTTATACCCAAGTAGCAGACTCTTTCATATGGACAGAGGAACGAAAAAAAAATTCTAGACTTTTAAGTGATCCTCGACCAAGGAAGGGACTGATCATGGCAACCAAATTGAGGAAAAAAAATTTATGCATCAATAGGGGGAGATAGAAAACACGACAGAGCCTGCAAACTAAGGAATTTCAATGACAAACAAGGCGAGAAAAATTTGAGCACCAACACAATAGATGATTAATTAATTAGTGTGTTGTATTCTTACCTTCTAAATGTAATAAAGAGATCTAAACGACACACTGAACCCTATTATAAGACTCATGTATAACTACATTTCCTGCGTGAAATATTTTAGTGTGGAAAACTAAAACCTTAGGATAAACTTCAATCTCTACACTTTATGGCATCCTTCTCACATGATCTTTCTTAGCCCAAAACAAATTGAAACTGTAAAATGAACTTAAAATTTTGTGCTCGATCGAACCTGTTAGTTTAGGTAAATAACACCCCTAGTTTTGTTATCATCATGGTTGGTATGTTTATCATTATCATCGTGGACCCGGCGGTTAGGAATGACATAGACAAACTTTATCTGGAGTAAGTAAAACTAACACGTCCTTAATATCCTAGTCATCTACCAAGTCTTACTAAGTTACATCTAAGAATTTTTTTCATCATCGAATGAATTCCTTTTGGGTATAAAATGATAAGTAATTCCTTACAAATGAAATTGATTTGAAATATGTTAACTTTAGAGAGCCCAGGAAACCAGAATCTTGGTCTCATAATCCCTTGTTATACCCCTTTTTGACATTAAGAATAAAATAAATTTCACATGTGCAATGGTGAACTACATAATCATGTGATCTTACCTTTAACACAAGTCACTTGTGGTTCATGTGTAGCTTATAATGCTTCCAATCTTGTACTTATTCAAGATGCTATAAAATTACTTTCGTAACTCTTTTGTTTTAGAGTGATTCCAATAATGAGACCATAGTGCAATGCTAGAGTAAAGAATATAAGATTAAAAAGAGATTTGAGGTTAGGAGTAATGTCCCTCTTGAAGTCCTTATAACTCAATTATACATTTACTTAGGATTAAAAGAATGTGAAATGCCTTGGTGAGAGAAAATTTCGAGAAAACAAGAGATATACATATAAACCTAAATAGAATTTCTTGATGTGGAAAATATTGAATGGATTCAACAAGTTATATAAAAAATTTTAACTACGATAAGGAAAGAAGGATACCAAGATCGAATAATGTTCATAGAAAAATGTATCTTCAATCTAAATCTTCCTTAGTTCCTAAGATTTCTTTCTCAACATCACATTAAATTCACTTGTGTAGCAAGGGTAAAATTACAACATTGAATAAAAATTTGAGAAGCATAATATGAACATAAGAATGAGAGAATTAAGAAATTTGTATGTAATTTGAAATATGGAAAATAATTATGTAAGTTATGGAGATTGTCATAAGGGCTAAAGAGCCAACTTAAATGGTCAAACTATAAGTTGAATGTGAAATGAATTTAACAATCTATAGGTGGAAAAAGGAGAAAAGTATCCTTTCATAATAATATTTTTTTGTGGAATGTTAAACGTAACTAAGATGTATTCATAGTAATGATGTGTTGTGGGTTTGTAAATCCTTGGGTCCCTTTTTGTTTTTGGGTCATTACTAGCCTTCATTCATTGGGGAAAGTGTGGCATTGACATGAATGTGTTGTTGTCATGTGTCTATGTGAGTCCATGACTTATGTGAGTGTTGCATGTGTTGTTGAGTTTCTCTACTTGGAGCCCTTACAGTGTTGTGTAGTGAGCAATATAAATGAAAGAAAAAAATAGTCTGATATGTTTTACTGTTGTATTTGTGTGTAAAATGTGGGCGTTACAATTTTCAATTTAGAATTATCGTTAGTCGTCCTAGAATATTATGTGGGATCATCTTATTTGATTGAATTCAAATCAATAAGATCTTGAATGACTTGATGGATTTTGATACATTGATTAGTGAGGTCATAAATACATATATGATAATCATAGTAAGCATTAACATTGAAATTATTACTTTGAGGTTTTATCGTGTCAACCTCTAAGGGTGGAGGGATAGGCACGAGAATTATTTCAATACAATGTTTGGGGAACAAGTTAAACATGTAAATTGTCATTCTCTAGGTTTTAAATATATCTTGGTAGGTTGAAAAATAACATTGACAATGTCCTTAAAAGTAGCCTTAGAATCAATATTATTGCCTTTAAATGTATATTTTCTTGAAAAATTTACATTAGATGTATTAGGAGTGCTAGCAACGTACTTGATTTTGTTCATAGTAACAACGTACATATTTGCAATCTTTGAGTGTGTGACATAGGTGGTCAAATGATTGAAATTTTTCAAATATAATTATTTCTTGCAAAGGAGAGATTTTTGTGAAGAGATCATGTAAATCACTATCATCTAAGATATTATTAAGCTTAGTAAGCATGTTCGTGTTTCGTAATACATAATCATTGATAGTATAATTAGATCCTTATCATAAATTTTATCTATTTGTACATAAGAAACCTTTTCTCCAATATTGATAGAGAATTGTACCAGATACTGATTCTTTAAAGTAGTAGAAGAGTACACAAAGTGTGCGAGGAGATCATAGAAACATTGTCATGCAAAGTGCTTAAGAATTCTAAGGAAGAGATTGAAAAAAAATATCATAAGATGCAAAATAAATGCAAGCCACGTGAAATGATCAAAGATGTTACACGGGCCCCACTTTTTAATTATAGATCGGGAGTTTAATGATTTAAATACACTAAAAGGATGAAAAGGAGAGATATATGAGGTTATTCTAATTAATTAACTTCTAAAATTAATTATACAATATCATAATGACACATTAATTTTTGTAACTAATGTATGCGATATGATATAAACTTGAAAACATAAGCGGATGATTGCACTTATATAATTGCCATTGGATCTGGGATGTTCTCGCTTTGTAGAGTGTTGGAACTGGGAGATTTGAAAGTGAGACTACTTGGTTCCTAGAAATGCAGCTAGAAAATTAATTGGTACAAGACCATATACTATTTCCAGGAGCATCAATTATTGTTTTGGACTTTCTCTTAATCTTGTTATGTAACTTCCTAAGATTTTTGACTTTTCTAGAAATGTATATTGTTATTAAACCCTAATTGTCACTCTCAGTACAAAGCATTTAGAATATTGTAATTCCCCATGCATCATTGCACCTTTTCTTCTGTGACGACCGTGCTTCTTAGAGTTTAACGTTGTTGCGTTTCTTTTGAAACGTTAGTGTTTTCGCCTTGTCGAGTTTAACGGTTGGTTGCTAGTAATATGATTAATAATTTTATGTCAAATAAACTAAGCCTTTTCAGGCATCCACGCATACTTATTTCATAATTATGGAAGCATGCCTTCAACCACCGACCTGCCTTTATGGTTCATATTCCTTCTATTGGCATGAGGTGGAGGGTTTCCTTGTTTCCTAGCAAGAGGGGTGCGTGGTAGAGTGTATGGCCTCCTACCATATTCTTTTTTTATTTCTTTTGGTGCCTTGTTTGGCATATGTTTGGTGAGGATTAATGAAACAAATGTTATTTCCCACCCACCGTATGTCTTCCTCCCTACTGGATGCTTAGCTTTCAAATCGGATTTTATTATTGATCTTCCTTCTGTTTGTCTTTCACCTGCCATTGCATTAAAGAACCTGCATCTTGCTTGGCATGTTGAAATATCTTTCTTGCTGGTGGCCACACTTCCTCCTCCATTTATTATTTCTGATTTGTAAATCCTCTGCTGTCTTCTGTGGTTTGCATGTTTTTCTCTGTCCTGGATGCGTGAGTTTGTGTGGTGAAGGATTTGTGTGGTCTCATGAACTATTTTTTTTTTATCTGGGCTCTTTCCTTGTTGCTGGCCACGTGGGATTACAGATGGAGACTAGTTCCTGGTGGAGGAGGGGCATGGAAACAAGCCAGTGAAGTAGGTGTGTTACCTCAACTTTCATTGGGTGTTGCGGGGCGTGTTCTGGTCAGGGATCCACAGCACGACCTGCACAATAAATAACCAGGCAGCAGGCATGTTGCAGTATAGTAGAAGCCTTCATGAGTGCCTCCAACAAGCAGGTCGTCCAACTATGTTGTTATCTATTCAGTATCGACTGCATCCTCAATTCGGGATTCTCCTTCAAGATTTTTTTATCAAAATCGACTGTGTGACAGTGAGAGTGTTACCAGGAGACCTGACGAATTTTATTGCAAGGATTCTTTTTTTCAAATTAATCAAAGTGCAGAGAAAGGCAATTTAAGAAATGGATCTCTAGCAGCAAGGCTGAAATTGAACCCAGTTAGAGATTGTGATTTTGTGCCTTTGCTAGGACCGCTTCCTCGCAAATACATTGATTATGCAAAACAATTGGTTTTTTTCCAAGGTGTTTGGGACAAAATGCTTTTGGTAAAATTTGTAGCTTATGCATTAAACTACTAAAAAAAATTTAGTTAGTAAGCTAAGACCATAAATTGGTAATTTTATACATAATTGTAAATTTGACAACAAATGTTGCATAAACCTATGCCAATATTATGTGTAGAATGTCATCTACTACAGTAGAAATACTGCAACAATTATATTTAGAACTAAGGAACCACAACAGTGGATCTGATGGAACTCCCATAATAGTAAGACAGCTTGAGATTCTTGTCAGATTGGTTGAAGCTCATGCACGACTCAAACTTCGGGAAGACATAACAAAGCAAGATGCTTTGGTGAGTCATTTTGGACTAAGCCTGGACATGTCTGCTATCAATCGAAATAGAAATCAAAATTCTGTGCTTGTTCCACAGTATTATATGTTAGAGAATCTCATAGAGGTGGATCTGTTTCATATCAGAATTTTCATGAAGCACAAATTTCTTATTAAACGTATGCCCTGGTTTTTTTTTCTTTTGGTGACCTGGTCACGCCAATTATTGGCTAGCTGCGTGAGGATTTGGTGGAGATTATAGTTGGGTTTGTGGGAAAAAGGAAAAGGGGGTCTATAGCTTTAGAAACAGGTACAGATCTTCTTTGGATATGGCAGTCATGACGATGGTTGTGTGGGTTTCTATGGTGGTTGTGATGCTCTTCAGAGCAGAGTGCTTCTATCTTCCCAGAGTTGCTCCCGAGGATTTCAAGAAGGCATGTTTCAATCACCCCTTTCCTATGCCAAGCATGGTTGTTAACACGGTATGCACCTTCAGCGGGCTGATGAAGAGAAGTTGCGTATGTTGTGTTGCTGTTGCCTGAGCCGTGGTCGACGTGGCTGGTTGGAAGAATTCTAATCAGGCATGTTAACTATACTCCTTGTAATAGTTTTCTACCTTCTTTCAGTATCTTGAAATGAATATTCTTTCCCCTTTAATGGCGCCTAGGAAAAATGTTTTCGTGGTTGTTTAAATCATTTCCTGAATGTGTTGGCCATTCCTTTAAATCTCGTTCCAATTTCACTGGTTTTTCTTGGAATGTTCTTTTCCTCTCTTATAGCTTACTCTATTTATATTTGTCTAAATGGGCTACTGCAATATTGAGTGATGCAATCTAGTTCGTAGGGAAGGAAACATTTTAGAGTTTCGTTTTCTTATATGACTCTCTTTTAAAATAATTATGTGATGGTATTTATAATTGAAGGATTACTATATGGAAGGTTAAGCCTTCATATCTCCATTTGGTTGAATAAATACGTATTTCCTATTTAGGGCTCTCCTGCTTTGCTAAAAGGTACATTAATAGTGACATTGTGTTCTAAAACTTTTTTAAGCCTGTGGGCATTCCTTAATTTTCATTTAAATTAGAAAATGGCATTAGGGTGTTGCTTTAGAACTGTACATGGTTGACTTTTGTACCTAGTTCTAGAGGATGAATAACCTGACGTCTATTTTGGCCTCTACGTGTTGAGATATTTACTATACCTACTTCCTAGTTCAAACTCTTGTTTGATTAAAGTAAGGGGGAAACATTGTAAGTTTAATTGAATGAAATCTCTACAAATTTTATTAAGGGTCACAAGCAAGCTATTAATAGCTGGACTGAAACAAAAGTTGTAGGTGAATCCATGGTATTGGACTCGTGAACTCGTTTCTTATTAGATGACAGCTGAGTACATGATAATATAATAGGAGGCTATTATATTCATCTGTTCGATATTTGCTAGACATTTCCTTGAGAAGCCCACATGGATCGGGTAAAATTTCCATCTTCTATACCATTGGCAAGGAGCTCATAGAACTTCTAGGCTTGACTGCACTGCGTAACCTTCCTGATGGATATGTGTGTTGGTTCTTTTTTTTGTGTGGCTTTGTTAAAGAAATCAATTTTTATTTTTATTTTAAAATACTTAATGACATTGTCGGAAATATATAAAAATTATTAACAAATTTTGGGTTTAGCCTTCCCTTATATTATGTAGAGAAGTTTACAATTAGGATAAGGTTTGTTGGTAGAATAATGGCCCCTTTTATGTCTCATTTGTATGCTTTTGGAAGAGTGGATTTGTTTTGTTAACTAGCACTACGTTTAAGAAATCCTATAAGGAGGTAGTGGTAAACTCCTTGGTTAAAACTGAAACTATAGTTGTTTTTCTTTTAAGGGTGTCGAACCCTTATTACTATGAAGCCTCCCCCTGGGAGATTTGGATGACGTTGTTTTGTTTCACGCCTACGATCATAATTAGTATGTTTTGTCTTCTCTTGGACCTCTTTATATGGATGGATTGGGTATTGGATTCCAATCACGTAATCCATAGGGTTACATGAAGGAAATATCAACACTCTTGACTTTCATGTTCCTAACCCATAAGGTCTTGCCTTGATTTATGTGATTTTGTTCTTAATGGTATTTTGACTTTCTCCTTGTTGGATGGTTTAGATTTCTTTCTCATGCGAATAATTTTGGAAGTTTTGGGTTGTGTTTTAATCCATTTTTGAATTAGAACTTTCCTTTCTTGATATTGTTAAATGTTAGCTTACTGTTCCAATGTGTAGCCTTAACATGCTCAGTTCTCGCGAACTGATTCTAGCTAGTATTTGTGTAGATGGATTATGCGAGTAGATTAAAGGAAAGAGTTGTAAAGGTTTCATCAGTGCAACTTATGAATTTCTTTGTAAAAGTGTTCTATGTGTTGTAAATTGTGTAACATTTCTTGCAAAGAGTTTATATGACCTCTTGCCTGGAATTGTTCGGAGAATTACGTGAAGAAGTTGTTTTGTCTTTTTTTTGTAATTTGGCTGGTAACTCTTCTTAGTGAGAAATAATATTCAATATTTTCATTGGCATGAGCATTGTAAAACTCTGATCTTGAGAATTAAGTGTTAATTTAAATCTTTCTAAGACCTTGTATTGATGTGTTATATGTTAGTTTTAATGGGGTGGATTTTCCTTACAGAAGTTACCTAAAAGTTTTATTCAAAGAAATATGTTGTGGAGGAGATCCCCTTGAAAACAAACAATGCCTTAAGCAATTAATAGTGAGACTATCCTTGCAAAGTGATTTTATATAACGTGTTATCCCTAACTGAACTAGTAAACACTACTCTTTTTGGTGAACGCTTAAAACAAACTTAAGGGAAAACAATGGTTAGTTTCTAATAAGATTTAACAAGTAAGAGCATTACTGATTATGTATAAAACCTCAAGCTCCAATTAAACCTCAGTAAGAACTAATGATGTCTCAAGGATGAACTCAATTGACCTTCTTCCTTTAACCTTATCCAAGGTACCTTGTAATTTTCTCTTAAGTTGTTGAATGTGAACCCATGTTGTCATATGGGCATGAACAAGTTCTAGTAGCGTAAGTGTTAATAGATGGCCTTGTGAAATTAAATTACCCCTTTCTCTAAAAAAACGAATTAAGAAAATGAATGTCATAATAGAGAAGATTAAAGATGTTTACTCAGTGTAAAAAGAATAAACTTAGCTTGGTAAGTTGAATTATACGAATCATATCTTGAGCCTCTTTGAAAAACGTAAGCTAAGAATTGCAAGATGTATTTTTAAAATAAATAACCCTCAAGAATATCTCATTGTGGATGGCCCTAACTATAAGTGTGTTCTGTGGTTGGACTTCTATGTTGTCTTGTCCAAAAGAAAAGTAAATTGTCCTTGAAAGGTGTGAACTTTTCCGTGCTGCCTTTATGGCCATCCTTGTATCAAGTTGTTCACAGAGTTAGTTGTATCCTTTGTGACGACATGTTGTGTCGTGTTATGTGTCGAAGCAAGTTAAAAAAAAATTATCATGTCTTTTACTGTGTTGTTCGTGTGTGAGAATTTTTGGATCGTCACACTTGGTATCAGAGCATAGGTTCATGCGCTCGAACCTCTGGGCCAGCTTGGAGTGGTGGTGGTGTTACATGATGATACTGCATGATGATGATGATGTTGCATGATGGTGGTAGATATTGGAAGAGTAATGTGCTTTAAGCGTGATGTGATCCATGTCGTAATTGTGATATTGTGAACGCACATGATGTGTATGTCACTTTGTGCGTGTTTGTGATCATGTTGATATGTTGGGGATGGGATTATTCTCTCTCCTTCTTGTGGATTCTATGAAGAGTTCACGTGTGAATTACTGTTTGTGGCGTGTGAAAAGAATTCTAAAGTGGATGACGGAGTGTTGGAACATTGTGACATATTGTGATATGTAGGTGTATCAATGTGTTGTGATGTTAAGTGAAATGAGTTGTATCATGATGTTTTACCATGTTTTAAAGAAATGCGTGTATCACCTTGTTATGAAGCAATTAATGTTATGTTGTGATGTTATTATGTTCAGCGTATGTATAAATTGTGTAATATGTAATGATTCATGTTGTGATATAGGGGCATACAATGAGCCTATCAACCCTATTGTGTAGTGATTGCACTTTGGGTGTAGAATGTGGTAAAGTGATGTATTACGCCCTGAGGATGTATGATTGTGATCTACCCTGTATAGATACCATACAAGAGACGTCATGGTAGCTATGTGTGTACCACCATGGTGTTAGTGATGTAGTTATATGTTATGTTGTGAGCCTGACACTAACCGACCCTGAGGGAAATCGGTAAATTGTGTATGTATGGAGTGAGAAAATGTGTACCATTGACCAGTCACTCGAGCCGAGTACGAGATAGGAAGTGGAGCCTTACATAGGCTGAAAACCCACTTTTGTTCGTTTGGTATGTGTGGCGCTTGCTCAACGGGTGTCATGCATATTGTGTTTCGCGGACACCTTAGGCTTAGTAGATGGTGACTTGTACCTTCTTTCTCTCTCCTGATATGGTTGTCATATAGATTCAACCTATGTTATTTTGACTATGTTGAGCCTTGTTGAAGTTGTGGCGAGATGATTCTGATTGAGATGATGACAGTTGTATTATTGATATGTATTTTACGAGCTGAGGCTCAATGTTCCGAGTGATAGCAAATCGTTGAGTACCCCTTGGTGGCCAGATAAGGCCACACAGTTATTGTAATGTGACATTATTATAAGTTGATTTCATTCGTAAATTGAGCTTTTTACCTTATTTTGTAAGGACCAGCAACTTTTCTTGATTGCAATGCTTTACAATTTTGGGCATTTCCTTGGTTTGTGGCACTAACATGGGGATTTTGATACTAACTATGGCTATTTGGCCATTTATTTTGCTTGATTTTGGGTCTTCTTTTAAATTTGGAATTTTTACTGCCTTGCCCAAGGCTTGTACTTTGCCACTTGGCACTTTGATTGGATTGTTGTGCTGGTTCTATTGTCATGATGTGTGGAATAGGGTCATGGGATGCACCATGGAATGGTTGGACCTATGGACCCACTTCATTGTATGGGGGTATGCCCCAAGAAGTTACAGATAACTAGCGGGTTGTTGAACCACGTGTTATTATGTCACTTGGGTTAGGAGTGTTCGAACTCTATGTGTCTTGCACCATAGGGTCAACCGGCCTCCTTGAGGGAGGCATAAGAGTTTGAGGGAGGCATAAGAGACTTGAGGGAGGCATAAGAGTTTGAGGGAGGCATATGATATTTGTGTGTATGGTTGATGTTCTGGGATATATGTTGATTTATTGTGATGTTTTGGTAGTGGTCTTTTGATGTATGTGTTACTCATGTTAGATGGATATGTGTTGTGATGTTTTGGATATGTCATTGATTCCCTTGTGGACACTATGTACCTGTAGCATTTGGTTGGTGTTATGTGAATTTTTTTCATCGATGCAAATTGAGGAAATTTCTGGTGGATTGTAGTACTCTTTTGTTTGAGTATTTGGTATGTGAGTCATTGATGTGTGTCGAGTACTATGTTATGAGGAGTGTGCCTATTCTATTCCATATTTGAGTAACCTTTTGTGGTGTAATACAATCTTGAACTATATACGTGTGTGCTTGTGAATCTGTTATGTTTTTTTGAACCTGATAGGGTGTTGTGTTAGATGTTCATGTTGGGCACCCACAATAAGGAACAAACCAAAACTCTTCAATGATGAAATTTTAAAAGAAATTAAACTAAGAATAATGCTAATGGAAAGGAACTAATGAAATAACAAACAAGAGGGAACTGCCAATCTTCACAGAACCTTGAAAGTTAAAATTTCTACCAAATGTTCCTAAGGCTACCCTGTGGCCATGCTTTAATCAGCTAAATTTTAAACCATAGGGTGTACTTTCTCCTTTACCTGTTCTTGGTTGCAAACCGTTTACTTTCCTCTGTGTAATGTTGCATCGAGGACAATGCTTTCTTAACGGGAGGAGAATGTAATGCCCCGTGCATCATTGTGCCTTTGCTTCTACGACGACCGTGCTTCTTAGAGTTGAACGTTGTTGTGTTTCTTTTGAAACGTTAGTGTTTTCGCCTTGTCGAGTTTAACGGTTGGTTGCTAGTAATATGATTAATAATTTTATGTCAAATAAACTAATCATTTTCAGGCATCCACGCATACTTATTTCATAATTATGGAAGTGTGCCTTCAACCACCGACCTACCTTTATGGTTCATAGTCCTTCTGTTGGCATGAGGTGGAGGGTTTCCTTGTTTCCTAGCAAGAGGGGTGCGTGGTAGAGTGTATGGCCTCCTGCCATATTCTTTTTTTATTTCTTTTGGTGCCTTGTTTGGCAAATTTTTGGTGAGGATTAATGAAACAAATGTTATTGCCCACCCACCGTATGTCTTCCTCCCTGCTGGCCGCTTAGCTTTCAAATCAGATTTTATTATTGATCTTCCTTGTGTTTGTCTTTCACCTGCCATTGCATTAAAGAACCTGCATCTTGCTTGGCGTGTTGAAATCTCTTTCTTGCTGGTGGCCACACTTCCTCCTTCATTTATTATTTCTGATTTGTAAATCTTCTGCTGTCTTCTGTGGTCTGTGTGCTTTTCTCTGTCCTGGATGCGTGAGTTTGTGTGGTGAAGGATTTGTGTGGTCTCATGAACTGTTTTTTTTTTATCTGGGCTCTTGCCTTGTTACTAGCCACGTGGGATTGTAGATGGAGACTGGTTCCTGGGGGAGGAGGGGCATGGAAACAAGCTATTGAAGTAGGCGTGTTACGTAAACTTTCATTGGGTGCTACGGGGTGTGTTCTGGTCGGGGATCCATAGCACGGCCTGCACAGTAAATAACCAGGCAACAAGCATGTTGCAGTATAGTAGAAGCCTTCGTGAGCGCCTCCAACAAGTAGGTCATCCAACTATGTTGTTATCTGTTCAGTATCGACTGCATCCTCAATTCAGGATTATCCTTCAAGATTTTTTTTATCAAAATCGACTGTGTGATAGTGAGAGTGTTACCAGGAGACCTGACGAATTTTATTGCAAGGATTCTTTTTTTCAAATTAATCAAAGTGCAGAGGAAGGCAATTTAAGAAATGGATCTCTAGCAGCAAGGCTGAAATTGAACCCAGTTAGAGATCACGATTTTGTGCCTTTGCCAGAACCGCTTCTTTGCAAATACATTGCTTATGCAAAACAATTTGTTTTTTTCCAAGGTGTTTGGGACAAAATTCTTTTGGTAAAATTTGTAGCTTATGCATTAAACTACTAAAAAAAGTTTAGTTATTAAGCTGAGACCATAAATTGGTATTTTTATACATAATTGTAAATTTGACAAGAAATGTTGCATTAACCTATGCCAATAT
This sequence comes from Taxus chinensis, assembly GCA_019776745.2. NCBI lineage: Eukaryota > Viridiplantae > Streptophyta > Pinopsida > Cupressales > Taxaceae > Taxus > Taxus chinensis. The sequence continues at coordinate 543,741,374 of CM034155.1, forward strand.
TATGTGTAGAATGTTGTCTACTGCAGCAGAAATACTGCAACAATTCTATTTAGAACTGAGGAACCACAACAGTGGAGCTGATGGAACTCCCATAACAGCAAGACAGCTTGAGAGTCTTTTCAGATTGGTTGAAGCTCATGCATGACTCGAACTTCAGGAAGACATAACAAAGCAAGATGCTTTGGTGAGTCATTTTGGACTAAGCCTGGACATTTCTGCTATCTATTGAAACATAAAATCAAAATTCTATGCTTGTTCCACAGTATTATATGTCAGAGAATCTCATAGAGGTGGATCTGTTTCATATCAGAAATTTTCATGAAGCACAAATTGCTTATTAAACATATGCCCTGGTTTTTTTTTCTTTTGGTGACCTACTCACACCAATTATTGGCCTGGCTGCGTGAGGATTTGGTGGAGAATATAGTTGGGTTTGTGGGGAAAAAGGAAAATGGGGTCTATAGCTTTAGAAACAGGTACAGATCTTCTTTGGATATGGCATTTCATGACGATGGTTGTGTGGGTTTCTATGGTGGTTGTGATGCTCTTTAGAGCAGAGTGCTTCTATCTTCCTGGAGTTGCTCCCGACGATTTCAAGAAGGCATGTTTCAATCACCCCTTTCCTATGCCAAGCATGGTTGGTAATAGGGTATGGACCTTCAATGGGCTGAGGAAGAGAAGTTGCGTAGGTTGTGTTGCTGTTGCCCGAGCGCTGGTCGACGTGGTTGGTTAGAAGAATTCTAATTAGGCATGTTAACTATACTCCTTGTAATAGTTTTCTATCTTCTTTCAGTATCTTGAAATGAATATTCTTTCCCCTTTAATGGCACCTAGGCAAAATGTTTTCGTGGTTGTTTAAATCGCTGCCTGAATGTGTTGGCCGTTCCTTTAAATCTTGTTCCAATTTCGCTGGTTTTTCTTGGAATGTTCTTTTCCTCTCTTATAGCTTACTCTATTTATATTTGTCTAAATGGGCTACTGCAATATTGAGTGATGCAATCTAGTTCATAGGGAAGGAAACATTTTAGAGTTTCGTTTGCTTATATGACTCTCTTTTAAAATAATTTTGTGATGGTATTTATAATTGAAGGCTTACTATATGGAAGGTTAAGCCTTCATATCTCCATTTGGTTGAGATAAATATGTATTTCCTGTTTAGGGCTCTCCTGCTTTGCTAAAAGGTACATTAATAGTGGACATTGTGTTCTAATAAAACTTGTTTTAAGCCTGTGGGCATTCCTTAATTTTCATTTAAATTAGAAAATGGCATTATGGGTGTTGCTTTAGAACTGTACATTGGTTGACATTTTGTACCTAGTTCTACAGGATGAATAACCTGACGTCTATTTTGGCCTCTATGTGTTGAGATATTTACTATACCTACTTCCTGGTTCAAACTCTTGTTTGATTAAAGGTAAGGGGGAAACATTTGTAAGTTTAATTGAATGAAATCTCTACAAATTTTATTAAGGGGTCGCGAGCAAGCTATTAATAGCTGACTGAAACAAAAGTTGTAGGTGAATCCATGGTATTGGACTCGTGAACTCATTTCCTATTAGATGACAGCTGAGTACAGTGATAATATAATAGGAGGCTATTATATTCATCTGTTCGATATTTTCTAGACATTTGCTTGAGAAGCCCACATGGATCGGGTAAAAATTCCATCTTCTATACCATTGGCAAGGAGCTCATAGAACTTCTAGGCCTGACTGCACTGCGTAACCTTCCTGATGGATATGTGTGTTGGTTCTTTTTTTTTTGTAGATTTGTTAAGGAAATCAGTTTTTATTTTTATTTCAAAATACTTATTGACATTGTCGAAAATATATAAAAATTATTAACGACTTTTGGGTTTAGCCTTCCCTTATATTATGTAGAGAAGTTTACGATTAGGATAAGGTTTGTTGGTAGAATAATGGCCCCTTTTGTGTCTCATTTGTATGCTTTATGAATAGTGGATTTGTTTTTTTAACTAGTACTACGTTTAAGAAATCCTATAAGGAGGTAGTGGTAAACTCCTTGGTTAAAACTGAAACTATAGTTGTTTTTCTTGTAAGCACGTCGAACCCTTATTACTATGAAGCCTCCCCCTGGGAGATTTGGATAACGTCGTTTTGTTTCGCGCCTACGATCATAATTAGTATGTTTTGTCTTCTCTTGGATCTCTTTAGATGGATGGATTGGGTATTGGATTCCAATCACGTAATCCATAGGGTTACATGAAGGAAATATCAACACTCTTGACTTTCTTGTTCCTAACCCATAAGGTCTTGCCTTGATTTACTTGATTTTGTTCTTACTGGTATTTTGAATTTCTCCTTGTTGGATGGTTTAGATTTCTTTCTCATGCGAATAATTTTGGAAGTTGTGGGTTATGTTGTAATCCATTTTTGAATTAGAACTTTCCTTTCTTGATATTGTTAAATGTTAGCTTACTGTTGCAATGTGTAGCCTTAACATGCTCAGTTCTCGCGAACTGATTCTAGCTAGTATTTGTGCAGATGGATTATGCGAGTAGATTAAAGGAAAGAGTTGTAAAGGTTTCATCAGTGAAACTTATAAAGTTCTTTGTAAAAGTGTTCTATGTGTTGTAAATTGTGTAACATTGCTTGCAAAGAGTTTATATGACCTCTCGCCTGGAATTGTTCGGAGAATTACGTGAAGAAGTTGTTTTGTCTTTTTTTTGTAATTTGGTTAGTAACTCTTCTTAGTGAGAAATAATATTCAATCTTTTCATTGGCATGACCATTGTAAAACTCTGATCTTGAGAATTAAGTGCTAATTTAAATCTTTCTAAGACCTTGTATTGATGTGTTATATGTAAGTTTTAATGGGGTGGCTTTTCCTTACAGAAGTTACCTAAAAGTTTTATTCAAAGAAATATGTTGTGGAGGAGATCCCCTTGAAAACAAACAATGCCTTAAATAATTAATAGTGAGACTATCCTTGCAAAGTGATTTTATATAACGTGTTATCCCTAACTGAACTAGTAAACACTACTCTTTTTGGTGAACGCTTAAAAAAAACTTAAGGGAAAACAATGGTTAGTTTCTAATAAGATTTAACAAGTAAGAGCGTTAATGATTACGTATAAAACCTCAAGCTCCAATTAAACCTCAGTAAGAACTAATGATGTCTCAAGGATGAACTCAATTGACCTTCTTCCTTTAACCTTATCCAAGGTACCTTGTAATTTTCTCTTAAGTTGTTGAACGTGAACCCATGTTGTCATATGGGCATGAACAAGTTATAGTAGCGTAAGTGTTAATAGATGGCCTTGTGAAATTAAATTACCCCTTTCTCTAAAGAAACGAATTAAGCAAATGAATGTCATAATAGAGAAGATTAAAGATGTTTACTCAGTGTAAAAAGAATAAACTTAGCTTGGTAAGTTGAATTATGCGAATCATATCTTGAGCCTCCTTGAAAAACGTAAGCTAAGAATTGCAAGATGTATTTTTAAAATAAATAACCCTCAAGAATATCTCATTGTGGATGGCCCTAACTGTGAGTGTGTTCTGTGGTTGGACTTCTATGTTGTCTTGTCCAAAAGAAAGGTGTGAACTTTTCCGTGCTGCCTTTATGGCCATCCTCGTATCAAGTTGTTCACAGATTTAGTTGTATCCTTTGTGACGACATGTTGTGTCGTGTTATGTGTCGAAGCAAGTAAAAAAAAAATTATGCTGTCTTTTACTGTGTTGTTCGTGTGTGAGAATTTTTGGGTTGTCACAAATATTCTGAGTAAGGTCTCAAACCCTATCCATTGGTGGGAGACCATATTAAACAAACATTATTTGCATTGAAGTGCAATCCATGCGTTGCTAATGTCGGCACTACTCTAAAGAATCCTCAAACCATGTGTCATTCTCCACCTAGGATGTGATATCTAAATGACTGCAACTACATATGGCAATTGGAACCTTCTTGACAATGTTTGAATTGAGTTTGGCTCTTGCTAATACATGAAGTGGGGAAATTTAGATGTATTTATATGGGTGAGGTTAATTCTTTGTGCTGATAAAATGCTTTAGACCTGTAATGATTTTTTCCATAATTATTGTGCATGAGCTTTAGCGATATTTAGGGAACATTGGGTGCCTTTTTGCTAGCTTTTGTAGTAGAAGTTCATGATACTGCTAGGATGTGTCATGTTAGTGAATGACATGAGTTTAACTTGCTTATATAAGGTTTTGAAGGTAAATTATCATGGAAAGGCCGATCCAAAGGGTGTAAATGACCCAACGAAGAATATAAAATTGAAATATCCGATGGAGGAGATGTTTGTCCAAAATTGTACATGTTGACCAAAACTAGATTTCATAAGCAGACTGAAGTGGAGGTTTTTGAATAGGGATGAGAAATGTGAAAATTGAAGGTTGCATCCAGTCAGGTGGAGTTTTTCTGTAGATTTTATGCATTTAATTCTCAGAATTTGTCGACATATCGGTGTATAAGAACAAACAATTTGGATAAAAAAACCTCCAAATGTATTGGACGGTGCTAAAAATAATGTGTTTGTCTTAACAAGAGTGCATTGTCAAAAACAACAATATTAAAAAACAAATTGCCAAATTTAAGTGACTATAATAACACCTTCACAATATTACATAATAAACTAATATTCATATTTGTACAAATCCTAATTTCAACTTAAACCATACTTAGTTGAACTCGACATTAAGTTATGCTAACATCAAGAATCATAACAATAAAACACTCTAAAGTGTTCATTATAATTGAAGGAGGGAGGGGGAAAAATACATAAACCAAACAAAACCTAAAAGGCATTGCCATCATGTTACTTTCCGAATCACGTACAATACTAAAACATAAATGTGAATAGGCATAAAAAACATCGAAGGTAAAGTTGAAGCCTCACAAAGAAAGAGTCAGGGCGTCTAATCAAGATTTAAGTTTGCCGAGGTATGTGCATAAAACAAATAAATTATCACTGCAGATTTTTAATAATTTTAAAGTATTGCCTTACAATATAGATTAAATTAAAACCAAAAATGGATTTATTTATTTATTTTAACTCTTTTAACATATATTAATATGATTAAATATGTTGTCCGAGTAAACATTGACAGCCATATTTGAAATCTTCATGTTTTGAGAGATTGGGATGTCAAAATTTACTGAAGTATTTTACGGCTATTACCTTCAACTATGTGTAAATGGTCGTTGCACTAAAGTTTAATGTTTCGACCATTAAGGTTGGAAAGGTAGTGGCTATCCCTCAGCATAGGTTTGCAGTCAACGCAAACCTACGTGGTATCCCTTATGGGTGAGGGCTATTCTCCTCACAAATTACAGCACATACATAAAACCAAACATAAAGTGCACCATGGCAACTATCATGTCCATCTGTTGTCACGTGGCGTGTGGTTCAATAATTAGTTTTTTTTTTGTGATTTTGGTTGAAAACATAGCTTGTGTTTGATGCGTGTTCCTACCAGCCCATCTAGCATTTCCCACATGCAACTTATTATTTGACTGTTGACGTGCAGGTCCCACCCATGCATGGGCATACATGTCTCTATGGTTTGTTTTATGGGTAGTTTTATGTATGTTAGTGCATTCTATGGGGAGAATAACCTCCCGATCCCTCATGTAGATTTTTAGTCAATGAGAACCTTCGTAAAATATTGACCATTCCGGTCAGATTTACACCACCACAACCTCCATTTTTGGTGCCCCAGTCCCACCATTTTATTACGCTCTCACATTTAATACCTATACTTAAAAAAAAAATGCAAATTGTAATTTGACGGAATAAATAACACCATATTCCAGAATTTTTTTTCTTACTGTTATACGGCTGGAAGCAGGCGGCCGGAAAATTTTCAAACTGCGAAATAGCGTTATACTGCAAACCTTAAAAACAAATCGCTAGATGCTTAATAAATAGGAATCATGCCGGCCGCACCGTCCTCCAACCCAAATAAACAGCTTGCTTGATACCTCCAACCTCCACCTTCCGCCTCACTTTTGATCTCTACGAACATATATCCGACCTTTGTGTCTGAGAAGACCATCTGCCTCTAATGAAAATCCATCAAATCTCCCCTCAAGGGATCTCTGAGACTCAATCTTTACTTTGGCTGCAAGGTAGAAACTATCCTGAGGAAGCTGCTGCAAGATCCTACTCCGCAAATCTTTGCCCACTGATGTGGTCATAGCCACATGTCTCCGTCTACTCAAGGCGTCTGTAACCACATTCTCCTTCCCTTCACATGCTCTATCTCCATGTCATACTCACAAAGTAACTCCATCCAACGCCGCTGACGAGCGTTGATATTGGGCTACGTGAAGAGGTGGCAAAGACTCAAGTGATCAGTCCTAAGTGTAAATCTTCGGCCAAGAAGAAAATGTCTCCACCGCGCTAAGGCATGTACAACTGCTACAAGCTCAAGATCATGAGTCAGATAATTGAGCTAATAATCTTTGAGTTTGCGAGACTCAAAGGCAACTACTCTACCCTCGTACATCAACACACCTCCAAGTCCTACCAAGGAAGCATATGTGTAAACGTAGAACTCACCCTGAGGATCTAACACTGCAAGAATAGGTGCTGCTGTGAGGCATTCCTTCAGTGTACTGAAGGTCTGCTCACATCTATCTGACCATAAAAACTTCTTCCCTTTCCGCTGAAGGGAAGTGATGGGGTGCGCAATCCGAGAAAAGTATTGACCTAACCTCCTAAAATACCCTGCTAGACCCATGAAGCTACGCACCTCGGTCACACTAGTGGGTGCTGGCCAATCCATGATGGCTCAAATCTTGGAAGGATTGAATGCGTTACCTTCCCCAAAAATGATGTGGCCCAAATACTACACCTCAGTCTGAAATAACGCACACTTCTCCAAGTTCCTGTAAAGGTGTTGCTCGCGAAGACACTGAATAACTTGGCAAAGATGCTCCTAATGCTCCTCACATGTGCATGAGTAAACAAGAATGTCATCAAGGAATATGAGCACGAAGCGATCAAGGAAAGTTCTGAATACCTCATTCATTAAACTCATAAACACCATGGGGGCATTCGTCAAACCGAAAGGTACCATTGTGAACTCGTAGTGGCCATATCTCGTACGGAATGCGGTCTTATGAATATTCGTCTCCGTAATTCTGAGCTGATGGTACCCTGACTTAAGATCTATCTTGGAGAAAATTGTAGCCCCCTTCATCTGATCAAATAAATCATCAATGCGTGGAAGGGGTAAATATTCTTGATCGTTACTTTATTCAGCTGACGGTAGTTAATACACAACCGAAGAGCGCCATCTTTCTTCTTCACGAAGATCATTGGTGCCCCACAAGGGGATACACTAGGACAGATTAGGCCCTTCTCCAAAAGGCCCTCGTGCTACAACTTGAGCTCACATATCTCAGGAGTAGTCATCAGATAGGGTGCTCGGGAGATAAGCTCTGGACCTGGAACTAGATCTATATGGAAATCTATCTCACGTGGGGGAGGTAACCCAGGTAGCTCCCCTGCAAACACATCCACAAACTCTCTCAAGATGGGATGGTCATCAAGGGATGGTCCGCTAGAATCTTCCTCCGATCTGTCACTAACTGTAACACCATACAACTGACAACCCCCGTCGTGCACACCGCTTAAGTTGCATAGCGGAGATGGTGTGAATAGAAACGAGTCTCTTAACCCCTAATATCACTAACTCCACTCCAAGATCATCTATGCAAGTAATAGTCTTATGGTAACAGTCCACTCTAGCTCTATGAGTAGACAACCAGTCCATGCCCAATATGACACCATAAGATCCTAATAGAAGGATTCGAAGATCTGAAGTAGTGGTGAAGGGTCCCAAATCCACTACACACTCCTTAACTAAGGAGTCTACAGAAATTTTGGCTCCAGAAGCCATCTCAACATCCCAACTATGGCCCTGCCGAATTTCCACCAGCCTGTAACACTATACTAAGGATGGTGTAATAAATGAATTAGAAAAACCGGAATCAAATAATATAGAGGTGGAAATACCACCAATACTACCTGTTGTCTCAATCACGGTACTCTGGTGCTCAACCTGACGGTTCTCGACCGCTGCATAGATCCGATGACTCCATGCCATATCACCAATAGTACGCTCTGAGCTCTACGTCTTACCCTTGTTAGGGTTATATGGGCAATCTCTCCAGTGATGTCCAACAACACCACAACCATAATAGCTACATGGTCCTCTCTAGTGGGAAGCAACTCCAGCCGGTACTCTAGATGTCTGAGCTATGGATCCTAATGATTCGGATACGAAATGTTGAGGTCTCTACTGACGAGATCCTGCTGACTGAGCCCTCGACGCACCTTGTGTCCTAGTGGGACCCCTAGGAAGAGGCCCCATACTCCGTCCTCTCTGTGCATCAAATCTCTGAGGAGGTCGGTAAGGTGGGCGGGTCTGCTACTACTGTTGCTTACTGTGGTGGCCTAAATGAAGCCTTCCCTGAACTCTATCCACCCCGTGGAGGAGGAACTGACCCCTTTGACCTACCATCCTGCATCTGCTAGATACGGCTCCAAACTCTGTCTCTAGCTTGTTGCATCTTCCCCCGTGTCTCCTCTGAAATGTAGGCCTTCTCCACGGCCTCTGCTAATGTCTGTGGGTAGTGGATACGCACCGCGCCACCAAAATCCAAGTTTAGGCCTTGGATTAACTTGTGAATCCGTACCTACTCATCTTGCATATAGTTGACGTATTGGAGTAGATCCAAAAATTGACTCTCGTACTCAACTACTGTCATCGATGCCTAATAGAGGTCCTGAAACTTGTCTATCTGCTGTTGTATAAACCTCCTGGGTAAATACCTGCTCCTAAAACGCACCTCAAATAGTTCCTAGGTAACCATCTCTGAGTCAACATGGAGCTTCTGCTCCTTGGTCCTCCACCAGACTCCTACTCCATCCTTCAGAAGATGGATCGCAACATGAGCTTTCATGTTGCTAGTAGAAGGACAGAGCTTAAAGCATCCACTCAAGCTCACCAACCAGGCCTCTTCCTAAAAATCTCCTTTATCACCCGAATAGTGGGATGGTCGTAGCTTCAGGATCTCCCTGATGTGGTCTGCAACTGACGTCTGACGACCCCTAGGTCTATCTATATGCTCCTCCCTCTGTCTAGGGCTCTGAGACCTGTCCCTATGTCCTGAGATCGTGTCCCCATGTCCTCTCTGTGGTGACTCTGCCCTAGCTGACTCCGCACATAAGTTCTTTGCCCTATGCTCCTCGCTGTGTCGAGGGGATACCTGGGCATCTACCTATGGCTCTATACCATGTTTAGAAAATCATCCTCCCAAGCGCTCTCCACGTATAGTGGCATTGACATCCTGAAGTGTATGTAAGATCTGAGGTAGAATAGCCGCTACAGCCTGTTCTAGCACTGGTATATCTAGGTCTATATGAAAAGACCCCTCACCTAATCCATACCTCCTGCACATATCAAGGCGAGAGTTAGTTCATTGTTCTATGTCTTGTGCCAGTTTTATAAGTTTGTTGTTTCATATAATTATCAACATTGTGGTTTTATAGATTTAAAAGAATCAACTTGCACCAGGTTAAATGTTTATGTTTCATGTTTTCTAGGTGTGCCCAAGGGTCCAAGCTTTGAACCCATGGCTCTGATACCAAGTGTAACGCCCTCTAAAATGCCCGCAAGAGACTCAAGAACAATCTAGGTTTCATTAGAAAAAATTATGGAATAATTTTTTTTTTGAAATGTGTGCCCGCATACAAACTTGAAACTACAATTGTCACGATAATGTTTCAAGGTCAATGATATTTAATAATTAATAATTTCCCATTTTAACTAATTATTATGTCTACATTAAAACAAATAAGTACATTTAGTTCAACCAAGATTTAGTTCACTCTAAGTGTTAATTCAATAAACAATTAAATTCCTACTATAGTTAAATATTCCACAAATAAATAAATAACAAGGTCCATTTTACATGAGGTTAGAATAAACATCCCCTTACCTCATTAAGTGATCCTTTAAAAGTCAACTCATGTTTTAAAATTTAGATATTTAAATAAAAAGGTAATTTCCCACTCATCCATTCTCCACCTACTTTTTGTAGGAGTGATTCTCATCCCTTGGATGGATTCAATCTAGGCCCTTGATGTGAAAAAAGGGTACCTAACCCTAAACATCATTATGAAACTTCCTTTCTCATCTCATTTGATTCATTCTTTTTCTTTATTTTTGCAGGTTGATGGAGGAGGAAAGGAAGCCATTGGAGGTCACTCCAAGCTTTTGTAAAGGCTTGCAATTTTCCTTGTTTCGAATTTTGTGCATACCCTCATCTAGGGTTTCAAAGGATGTATTTATATTATTTTACTCATATTTTTGTTATATTTACCCAAATGGGTATATGGGTATTTTCCATTTTATTGACATAGTTAAGATCCGATGTGTGTTATCATTTAGGTAAGTGAATACACACACACACACACACACAGTCTGGCCGCGGCTTAACCTTTATAATGAGCAAACAAAATTTACAGTATTTAGTTGAAATGATTTTCAAAATTTGTTGGGGGTTGGGGGGAGGGCCGCCGACCCAAACCCCCATCCCATTGATAATGGGGCGGCGGCGACCCTCCCCCCAACCCTTTCCCCATTCTCCCAATTAAAACAGGCCGTAGCCTTTTTGGGGTTTAATCCCAAGCATTATACTTTTTAAGTTTATTTTGCATTGGGTACTTTATTTCCCCCTTCTTTTTTTTATTTACTCTTTTATATTTATACTTCCCTTTTTCCACGTTTCCTTTTCTTTTCTTTTTTCATTTTTTTTTCTTTTCTTTTTTAAAAGTAATATTTATAAACTTAAATATATGAAGAATTATTATATATATATATATATATAGGAATATGAATAATATTAATCTTAATGTTATTGTCATTAATTATTATTATTTGTATTATTAATATGACCAACTAACTAAAATCTTATATATATATATATATATATCTTTTAAGTTTGGTAGTAATGGTTTGTGGAGTAAAATTAATCTTGTTTCGTTTTTTAATTTATAATAATTTGATCATCACTTTATACAATCAAAAGAGGCTAAGGTTGAAAGGTAACCATTTTTATTTTTATTTTTATTTTTTTCCATTTGTTTAATGAAGGAAAATAGAAAGGAAATTCCATTTATTGACAAGGTAACAAGCAAACAATTTCTTCTTTTCTTTTTTTTTTGGTTTGTTTTTGTCCTCTTTTAAATTTCTTCCAAAATTACATATGAAATTTAAACCTTCTTTCAACAATGTCAGAAATTGAACAAAATAGTCTAAATTTTCCAATACATGCTTTCCAAGTAACACGATGATATGTAACTTTTCATAATACAAATTTCCTAACAATCCTCAAGAGATTTTACAACAACATTTCCATTAATATATTCTAAAGAAGAGCAAGAACAACACACCAAATGAAGGTTTTCATTCCACTAAAAGAGTAACAACTGTTTTCCAATTCACCCTTTTTTTATCCAAGGAATAAGGAAGATGTTTAATAACTATCAAATGCAAGTATAATATGAAGATGCATCTTTATTTTCTATTTGCAAACTAACTTTACCATAACATTCCTTTTTTTTTCTTTTCTTATTTGTGTCTTTCCACGTACAATGCATTACCAAAAACAAGTATTTGAATACAAATTCCCTTCACAAATTCATTACAATGTCCTCAACTTGATGTGGGAAACCATCCTAAAATGTTTGCTTGATTCACAACAAAATAAGGGGAGAGGCAACGCTCTCCTCCCAACCAAGATACCCAATGGAGAAGAGAAGCCATCCTCTCCATTGGCCCCCGAGCCCCAACCACATTACAATGGGAGAAAATCCAACTCATGGCAACTACTAGCTTCCACATAACTTAACATAACATTTCACATTCATTCCATAATCATTCAAAACAAAAGAATCAACAACTCAACAAGAGGGAAACAATCAAAACAACAAAGTCACAAGGCTTATCAAGAAAGCCATAAGAGTAAGACCTATGGGGAGGCCACTTATGCCTCCCAATGGGAATGGGTGCCACCTAAAAAGCCTCCAATGCAAAACACAATACCCCTAACAACTCTTATGCCTCCCTCAAGTACCCCTTATCCCTCCATCCACTCTTATGCCTCCCTCAACTCTTATGGCTCCCTTCAAAGTAAGAACAAGAAGAAAATGCAAGCATTTCTCATACTAGGTGGGCACCCAACCCAAACTCCCTCCTCAAGAAAATGATCTCTTATACCTCCCTCAAATAAACTCCCCATAGTCTCCTCCCACTCCCAACTTAGGCATTCTACCCATTCCCAACAAGCATTTCAAAAAAACAATAACATTCAACACAACATATACACATACATATAACAAAAATAAGAAAAACATAATACAAACAAAGGTGAAGCTCCTACCTTTCCATGGTAGAGCTTATTCCAAGTATGAAGTTTCAAATCCCTCCAAAGATCAAGCAAGCATCCACAAGCTCCAAACAAAAATTCCAACAAGCATCAACAAGCTCCAAAAATCCACAAACTCCTTCCAAAATCCTCTCCTCTCCAAAATACAAGAGACATAAAAATGAACATGTCCAACCCCAAAACAAACAAAAAGGATTCAAATAAATAGAGAAAAGAGAGGGAGGGATGATGTGGCTCCAAGTAGGATGCCACCTCCATTTTCCCTCCACTCCACATCACTTGGTCAACCTCATATTCCAATGCACCATTAATGAGTGGTTGAAGGAATGACAAGCACCTTACACACTCCAACTAAGCCCACTCCCCCAAAGGACAAAATTAAATTTTTGAAAGAAAGTGCAATTAATATTTTACCCTTTTTATCCCCCCAAAACACCTAAAAGACCCTAAATTTGGCCTTCACAACCCATAGGTAGGGTTGGCATGGGGTTTTAAGAGGTGTGGGACAAGTTTGACTTGTCCCACAAGCTTCCAAATTTGGCCTCTAAGGCCAAATTCGAGTTTCCCATGTGGGGTAGAGTGTGCTACACTCAAAACTCAAACACACATCATTCCACACAAAATCCAAAGTAAATCAAGCCTAATAAATGAACTCCCTTTTGGTCACATCTTTTAATTAGTTTAAAACAAATTCAAATTAACTTAATTAAGACACTACAACCCATGGCTAATAAAGGGGTAAACACAATCCAAAGAATCTAAATAATAAACCAAGTAAAAAAAATTCACTACTAAAAGAAAACACATACTAACATAATAAAAAGGGAAAAATTAAACAAAACAACACATGACCCCTAGGTCACAATTTTCCCTACCAAATAATTCTAACACACACACAATTACATGTTGCCATGGTGACCCTAGTTGGATTCTTCTCGAATTCCGATGTGGTTGGTCTCCACTCCCCTGATATTGTTGTGAATATAATATACCTGCAGAACAGAAAATACCTCCTTCGGCCTGTTGGCCGCATTAAAACATTCATGCCAAATATATAATATAATCTAAAATCAATCTATACATGAATTACTATCATCTATGCAAATACGATATCACTTACAATTTCTAGCACATTTCTATTCCACATTTCATTTATGTCAAAACGATCATCACATTAATTCCAATTATCAAGATCTACTCAATATGACTTAAAATATATCACATGTCATAATTAAAGATAAATAACCATGTCAAAAGTATACCAATATCATCATCAAATGTCCTCCAGTAGACCATATGCATCATATAAAGATCAAATCAATAACAGTTCAGTGTCTATGATATCTACTAGCATGCTAAATCAAAGAAGCTATAATAAATCCATAAGTGAAGTAACCAGTCTCGAAAAAACAAAATCAAAATAGTGTCGAAGGGAAGTGGGCACTACAAGAAGTCCCCTTAGATTGGACTATCCACCACCAAAGTCGCATCCCTTTAAGCAACATGGAATTATTCCTTGTAATATTTAGCATTCTCCCAAGTAAGGAAGGCTCATCTTATCTATCCCATTAAAGACCCGATCCTAATCAATCTCATCTGTTGGTAAGGGTTGATTCATGCGCTTTTATTATAATGGGCTCCACCATCATATGCCCCTGATCCTGCATTGTGAAATTAATCCTCCGTGCCCTGCTTGCATGATTAAGGACAGAAATGATGTCTCCTAAGCACAAAAACGTGAAAACCTATAATTTGGACTTCGCGAACAAAGCTAGATTGGCACATGCTAGACCGAGTTTCACATTTGGGACATACTTATGGCAGCTCCAAGATGTTAGGGACCCACTAACATTAGCCATATAAACAATTCCGTAATGGATAAGGATCTTTGCGGTCTAACAGAAGAAACACCTTCGTGCCCATCCTCAAAAACCTTCGAGGGCATCATAACTGGTATGTACTTCTTCAAGCTACCTGCACCTCCTGTTAATCTCTGCATGATCAATTTTTTTTGGTTCCACATACTACAATGTCATGTTGGAAGAAGTGGAAACCGTGTCCTCTAATATGGTCCCAACTAAGATGGAGTCCTGACTTCTCTGCCATATGGAATGACCTTGTGAGCCATGCCTAAGTAATCCTTCTAGAAAATTGAATTGTAGGAAAACTGGGGCACCAAAGAAATCTTGTCGTTTTGACTCGTCCATGAGACTGGTGATCCATAGCACGTCACATCCTAAGCATAGCACTTCCAGGATCTGATTCACCCTTTGCAGTCTGCTCCATTTTAGCATAGGTGATATGTTGTGTTGCAATTGATCCTCGTCTCGAGAGCATAGCTCCATGGTGGTCAAGAAATGGGAGTTGTAGTAATGGGTCCGTGGTAACAAATATCATTGTGAATGGGAGCCATGCTTTGGATGCTGACAATCTTTCATACAAGATTTTACTTATAGCCACAGCATTGTTGAATAGGTGGTCTAAATCACCAGATGTATTAATATTTTGATTTTGCTAGATAGACATTTCAATCTTAATGTCGTTGTGTATTTTGAAAATGATGGCGTCGAAATAAATTTATATTAAAGACATGTGACGAATATCAATACTTTGATGAAGTCCATGGAAATGTGTCCCATTTCAACTCCATGATGGCGTGTATGATAGAGAAGGCCAGCTGGATTTGATGCTCGGCCTTCACCCTCTGAACACTCTAAACAGCTTTTCACAAACATAACGTCTCTGTGTTTCCTCTCCTTTTTTGATACTGATGTCTCAAGATTGGCAAATGGATCTTCTTCATTTAGACGTTAGCACGTGTTTTCGGGATTGTCTAAATAAGGTGCACGATTTAAAAGGTTTCAAAATGCAACCAGTGTTAATGAAGACCCCCCAATCTATGTAGGAACAAGTATATTTATATTCTATGTATATAGAATGTCCTCATTACTCTTTACCACTACATCCATCATATAGTTTCATTACCGTCAAATGATTGAGATCAATCTATGCTTTGGCTGCAAGGTTTAAACTATATGAGGATGCACAACCAGAAAATATGGAGGATGTCATAATATTTATCCTATCAACAACGACGAAGAAAGGGCCATTCCACTAACATGTACGCATTAATTATTCTGAGTCAATATCTCTGAGAAAGGTGAATATATTAATTCATTATAAATTCCGGGCACTTGTAAGTTATATCATTTTCGAGTTTCCCAAATGTAGTGATTCCAACATTGATTTGCATTGTTTCATCCACATATAGAATCCTCTGCTAAATTTTGCAAGTGACCGTAAATTTATAGCAATTGACCTGTCAGTTAATGTATTTAGGTCATTTTGCGTATTTCTCGTCCTCATTGTAATTGATAGCAATCGCCGCCGCCATTCTTGTTTGTCAACTTCAGAAATAGAATGATTTGGATATCTAATCATTCAGTTAAATTTATAATTACCAGAATTAAAATTTGATTGTTTAAATTTCATTAACTATATATTAGTGAGCCCATTTGATTAAGAAAAAGCCTAATGTAATTTGATTAAGAAAACACACAATAAGAAACATTACTTAGAAATGTATTATGATACTCAAATTAGCAGGTTTTCTAATATCCTTGTATCAATTAAGAACTCGAGGTATAGAAACTTATATTGATTAAAAAATTATAGCATTTGTATCGATTACAAGAAATTAACGTAGAAAATTGTAGAATATTTCAATTATTTATTAAGATTTTGTTTTTTTTATATCGACAGTTTTTAACATCTTAGGGTGCGTTGTGTATTTGGAAATTGAATATTTGTAAATTTATAATTTAAAGACTTGACGAATAGATACTTTATGAGAAACGTTTATATATATATATATATAGTATATATATCCATATACCACTGTGATATATTATCTATCATTGCATAATGCAAATCTATTGCAATTGGGGAATATTTCGAACATTTTTCCATACTCAGCTAAATCTAGTTTGCACATGCTGTTTTTTGATACACGAGAGCTAGGATTTGCAAATGGGATGTTTCCTGTTATGCTCTCCTAGCACATCCATAGTTTGGACGTTAGCCTGTGTTTTCGAAAAGGTTTTTAAATTAACATAAAGAGGGACCCCCACAATGTATGTTGAACAAGGTAATAATTTAGTCATATTAAATGTATATATATAGCTTAGTTGAATTATCAAGTTAAATCACTTACACTAAATATTTAGTGAATTAGATAGAGATTTGCAAGATAATTACTTCTTCATTCAAAGAATTTGAAATTTTGGAATTAGAGATGGGTACAAGCTTGAGTCTTCAATATTTTCTATCATCTTAGCAATGGATAGACAACCCACATGAGTTTGTGAAGCAAGGTTTGAAATGGCACATGCCTAAGAATGTGCATTAGCTAACAAGACCATTAAGAATATGGAGTCATTTTCTTACATCTTATTGAAGTTTTCTCATAATCAATGATATAATAGTATTTCCACTAGAAGTCTAATTATGTCTCAACATGGGTAGTCAAATGGAAAAAATTTGTAATTACACCTATTTACTTAGACCATATAGTTTCTCGATAGGTCATGGTATGAAAATGATAGTTTGAAATAAAGGGAGGATACTATCCAGTATAACTTGTAAAAGGAGACATGAAAGATTCTTAAGATAGATATAAAAGTTGGGAAATTTGTACAAAGATCCACTACCTAAATTTGTAAGTAGGTGACTTTAAAATTTTTCTGAAGGACATAAATCCGTCAATTGTAATTGACAATTAGCACCACCGTTGCGGTGTAAGATATGGCTAGTTAGATAAGACCTGCATCTTCAGCATGTCCCTTTGAATTATTAGATAAGAGATGAAAGAACTAACATATAGACTTGTTTTAGCCTCCTGACATTGTCTATAATCTCACTACATTTCCCCTTTTCATACCTTATTTTACAGGAAAGAGATGAAGGTATCATATGTAGAACACATTATTAATCTGGAAGCAAATAAATATAGAACTCTAACTCCCCTCATGAATTCAAAATAGCAAATAGAACCCCCTTATGAAAGCTATGAAGAACTAGACATTTAAGTTACAATAATCCAATTTAACTAGTTGCTTCTTGTGATATAGTAGTGCTACTATGGGAAAGATAAGATTATATTTTTGAATAATGTTCATCTTAATTTCTGCACGAAATCATATTTTAACATTTTCATTCTATTTCAAGGAACGTCGTGCTAATATAGGGAAGACAACTTATTTAAGACGGAGATAAATGTTATGTAAAAAATCTCTAATGTAAATGAGATTGAGTGGCGGGTCAGAAACAATAAAGGAAAATATGTTACAATCCTGATTGTTGACATCTCCAGTTAATCAGAAGTATAAATAATTAATTGACATTCCTACTAAGGGATTGTGTCGTTGACCTTGTTAAAAGGGAGTTAAAATATTAAATTAAACCAAAATTGATGGACGATGTAGTCAATAAAAATGCGCTTGCAATGGTTTTTGAAATGCCATCATCAGTGCAAGTCGAGCAACTCTCATTGTAATACAGTTACACTGCATTATCGTATGGGGAAAGGTGATAGCATGGGAGGTGGGATTCTTGGAGAGGGGAATCTTAGTTTGTCTTAATCGATGGTATAGAGTAGGAACCGCATAAGCCTTCATGACCAGGGAAAGGTATGATTATAAAGCGACCTGTTATGGGGAAGTTTCTCTGACCTTGTATACACACAAGAGAGATATAGAGATGATATATACAAAACAAAAAAGATATTTATTAAACTCTTATAGATGACAGTTGTAATTTGATCTCTATGATTGTAATCAGTCTATGTATTAATAAAATTACACATTGAATTGATTATATGTTATTGTTATTTATGTTCTAGACACTCTAATTCATGACTTTGACGACGCTACATTTCATGTTCTACACACAAAATAATGCTTGAAGAATTCTATTTCTCAAATCATGCACTTTATTATTTGTTATCTCATGAAATAAAAGTGTAGTTGAATTTCAGTGATACTTGAATGATCATGCATCGCAAACTGTAGGAACTGTGTGCTTCTGTTAAGCAAGCAACATTTTACTTGGTTTATATTTCACCATGCATACCCATCCAAAAAGAGAGGTCGTGATTGGAAATGGTGAAAAATTGAAGTGGAGGAGCACATGGTGGAAAGCAGAAGAGGAGAGGAACAATTAAATCTTGGATCATGTTGAATATGAAGAGATCCGAAAGTGCCAGAGGAAGCAAAATTGCATATATGCAAAAATAAATATAAAAATATTATGGAGACGATGACAATGAGTAAACAACATTTACATAGAAATTTAACTTAGCCAACATTCCAAGGGACCAACATCACACCACACTACACTTGTTATTTGTCTACGGGAATAGTTCTCTAGTGAAAGAACAATACAATAGGCTTACGCCTTAGAACAAGAATAAGGGGATGAAAGAATGGGAGAAGAAGAAAGAATGTGAGAATGAAGGACTCATTGCAAAAAGCTAGGAAAATCCTTTTCCAAGTCAACCTCCAACTTATTCAAGGCATCAACTTCTTCCTGCGCTCTCTGACAGAGGTCGCCAACCAATGTGCTCACCTCCCCAAAATTTTGCCCATCTCCTTGCACGCTCATGGTATCAGTGATTTTCGCCAACTCCTTGCCTATATCCTCTAGCACAACCATTCTTCGTGTAATACGCAGATATAGTTCCTTCCACCGGTTTTTGATTAAACCCCTTAAGGTTTCAATGGCTTTAGATTTCCTCTCGACCTCGGCAAGGATTTTATCCCTTACCACCATATTTCCATTGTTCTTCTCTATAAAATCCTTGAGTTCTACTTCATGAGTGGCAACCAAGGTGCCTGCTACTTTGTCTCTATTTGCACAGTTGTTGTACACGGCCTCAGCAGTCTGGGAAGTAGCCCTTACATTAGCAAGAACCTTTTTGTATTCTACGATGAGTGCTACGATCTTCAACTTATCCTCTTTCTCTCGTTGCGCGATAACTACTTCTTCAAATTCCAAGGCTAGCGGTTGTCTTTCCATGGTGAGGACCCTTGTTAAATCCTCCAGGCATCCCAAGGTAGATCCATACTTCTACGTAGGTGATACTAGGTCTAGATGCTTCAATACTATAGCCTCAATGATGGATTCCACCTTCTTGTACACAATTCATACCTTAGCCTTTTCATCCTTCAATTCACGCTGCCACTGGGCACTGATCAACTTCACCTGGCTTAGCTCCTTTGTCATTGCAGCTAACTCTTCCTCTTTCCTCTTTAGCTCCCCTTCAAGATCTCTAACCGTATCATTCCATCCGAAGAGTCTAGCTTTGATCTCAATATAGACTTTGTTGAGCACGTTACATAGTTGTTCATTCAAGAGTTGTTGGGTATCCACCACTGGGTTGTCTTCTCTTGGTCCTAGAAATTTTATTATTGCCCCCGTGGCTTACCTCAAACTTTGAATCATCAAGGTGGGAGTCTATAGCCCATGAGAACATCTTCCTTTTCCGTGGATATGTATCCTCCTTATCAAAAGATGACATTGCTATAAGCTCCTTTGCTGAAATGGCACTTTGGAACCATGAATGGAACACTTTCTTGGGGTCATAAATATAACCCATCTCTGACCTCTCCCCCTTTGCACACATTCCTCCCGTGCGCGTACCCAATTCCTACCAAAGAAACATCCATGCATACGAATACCTCACCCTGTGGATCTAGCACTACAAGAAAAGGTTCTTTGGTGAGACATTCCTTCAGTGTCCTGAAGGCCTGCTCACAACCTGTCTAACCAAAAAAAAATTCTTCCCTTTCCTGATGAAGGGAAGTGATGGGGTGCGTAATCCGAGAGAAGTCCTGAAAAAATATCCTATAATACCCTGCTAATCCCGTGAAGCTACGCACCTCAGTCACAGTAGTGTGTGTTGGCCAATCCATGATATCTCTAATCTTGGAAGGATTGACGGTGATACCTTCCCCAAAAATGATATGACCCAAATACTGCACCTTTGTCTAAAAGAATCCACACTTCTCAAAGTTTCCGTAAAGTTGCTACTCTCGAAGACACTGAAGAACCTAGCGAATGTGTCCCTCTTGCTCCTCACATGTATATGAGTAAATAAAAATGTCATCAAGGAAGATGAGCACGAAGCGATCTAAGAAGGTCCTAAATACCCCATTCATCAAACTCATAAAAACTGTCGGGGCATTGGTTAAGCCAAAGGGTACCACTATGAACTCGTAGTGGCCATATTTCGTATAGAAGGCGGTATTATGAATGTTTGCCTCCAAAATCCTCAAGCTGATGGTAGCCTGAATTAAGGTCTATCTTAGAGAAAGTTGTGGCTCCCTTCATCTGATCAAACAAATCATCAATGGGCGGAAGGGGGTAACAATTCTTGATCATTATTTGTTCAGATGGCGGTTAATCAATACACAACTGCAAGGATCCATCCTTATTCTTTACAAAGATCACCGGTGCACCCCAAAGGGATACAATTGGGATGAATTTGGCCTTTCTCCAGAAGGCCCTCAAGTTGTAACTGGAGCTCGTAGATCTAAGGGATAGTTATCCAATAAGGTTCTTGTGAGATAGGCTCTACTCCCAGAACCAAATCTATATGAAAATCTATCTCCAATGGAGGCAGTAACCCCCGGTAGCTCCCCTAGAAAAGACATCAGAAAACTCTCTCAAGATGGGATGGTCATATAGTGATGGTCCACTAGAGACATCTTCTGATCGGTCACTCACTTTAAAAACAAAAATATGACAACCTTATCGCACACACAACTTAAGTTGCATAGTGGAGATGGTGTAAATATAAATGGGTCTCCTAACCCCCATTATCATTACCTCAAATCCTAGATCTTTGTACAAGATATGATCTTATGGTAACAGTCCACTCTAGTTCTGTGTGTAGATAACAAGTTGATGCCCAATATGACTCCATAAGAGCCCAACAGAAGGATACAAAGATCTGAGGTAGTGGTGAAAGGTCCAAAATCCACTACACACTCCTTAACTAAGGAGTCTACAGAGATACTAGCTCCAGTAGCCATCTCAACATCCAACTATGACCTTGCCTAACTACCACCAGCCTGCATCACTCTACTAAAGATGGTACAATCAAAGAATTAGAAGAACCAGAATCAAACTAAATTGAGGTAGGAATACCAACAATGTTACCTATAGTCTCAATAAATGTACTCTAATGCTCTTCCCGGTGGTTCTCAGACAACTGTGTACATCTTATGACTATGCCCCATGTCACCAACAGTAGGCTTTGAGATCTGTGTCTTACCCTTTGTTATTAGGGTTCTATGGTCAGTCTCTCCAAAAATTTCCAATAACACCACATCTAAAAAAACCGCCCGATCCTTTCCCATGAGTAGTAGCTCGAGTCAGTGCCTTAGAGGGGTGTGTTGTGGATCCTGATGACCCAAATTTTGACTGCTAAGGTCTCTGTTGGCAAGCTCCTGCTGACTAAGCTCTAGGTGCACCTTATGTCCTAATAAGACACCTAGGAGGTGGCCTAATACTCTGACCCATCTGTGCATCAAATCTCCGTGGAGGTCTATATGGTGGGAAAGACTATTGTTACTGCTGCAATGGTCTAAAGGATGACTATGTTCAACCCCTGTCCACCACGAGGAGGAGGTACTTGACCTCCTCGATCTGTTTTCATACATCTATTGTATATGGCTCGGACTCGATCTCTAGCCTGCTGGGTCTTTCCATGAGTCTTCTCTTCTATATAGTCCTTCTCAATGGCCTCAACCAATGTGTATGGACAATGGATCCGCAATGCACCTCCAATGTCCAGATTTAGGCCTCGAATGAACCTGTGGATCCACACCTACTCATCTTGAATGTAATCAACATACTGGAGTATATCCATAAATCTACTGTCATAATCAGCCACTGTAAGAGATGCTTGTCAGATGTCATCAAAATCATCAATCATCTATTGTATGAACCTCTGAGATATATATATGCTCCTGAACTACTCCTCAAAGAGTTCCCAAGTAACTTTCTCAAAATCAACATGGAGCTTCTGATCCTCTGTCCTCCACCATACACCTTCTCCATCCCTTAGATGATGGATCACAACACAAGCTTTTGTGTTGCTAGAGCAAGGGCAGAACTTGAAGTACCCACTTAAGCTCACCAACTAGGCCTCTACCTGAAATCCACCTATGTCACTAGAATAATGACCTGGCCGTAGCTTCAAGATCTCCCTGATATGTTCTACATGGTGGTCTGGCGACAACTAGGCCAATTTGCATGCTCTTGAAACTCGGTCTCCCTGTCCCCTCTATGGTGACTCTACTCTTACCAACTCCTCATGGGATTTCTCTCCTCTATGCTCCATGCTATGCCAAGGAGATGCATGAGCCTCAATAGATGTCACCCCTATCATGTTTGACTGAATGTGCTCCTACGGTCCCTCCGCATAGAGCGGCATTAACATCATAAAGTGCCTGTAAAATATGTGTTAGGATAGATGCTACAGCATGACCTATTGGTGGTAAGTTTAAGTCTATGTGAAAATAACCCTCAACTTGTCCACACCTCTTGCATAGACCAAGGTGAGAGTTAGTTCACTATTTTATGTTTTATTCAGTTTTCCCATGTCCACTAAATATGTAATTTCCCACATGTTGCTCTCTATATTTAAAAAGTGTGCTAAGTTAATATTTTATTAGGTTTAAATGTTCATGTCTCAAGTTTTATAGTGTGCCCAAGGGTCCAAGATTTTGAACCCATGCTCTGATACCAAGTGTAATGCCTGCTCAAATAACCACTCGAGACCAAAGAACAACCTAGGTTTAGTTAGAAAATTATGGAATATTTTTTTTTGTTTAAATGTGTCTTCTACCAAGTTATAAAACAACAGTTTCCACAAGCAAGGTTTATTGGCCAAATAAATAAAATAAATCTTAGCTCAAAGTTTTTCCATTATGAAAAATATTAAATCTACAGGGTCAAAACTTAGGGTTAGAATGATCATTAAGATTAAGAGGGCAAGTTCTCACTCTCCCACCCCGTGACAGGCTTAAGAGATTCAACCTATCTTTTCTCAAAATTAACATACTTGAAAATTTCTGAAAACATTCCCATTAGATAGGAAATTTTCTCACCTTTCCAGTGATATAAAGAAGTCCTTTTAACTCCCTATAAAACTCAAGTTATGGGCAAGTGGGCCTTGGGAAGAAAATTCTCCCAAAAAGGGATTCAGGTCAATGGGGCTGGGGAGGTAGTTTGGATTTTTGCACTTTTGGAAAAACTAGAAAAATTCACCCACGCCCCAATGAGCCCATGGAAGGACTTTGTGACGCAAGAGGAAATTTAAGTTTGAGGTCCACAAGGGACATTTGTCCAAATTTCTAGCCTAGGCGGAAAGGCAGGACGCCGGAGGCAAAATAGACTTTTCTACTATTTTTTTTAAAGGACGAAAGGATTCAAAATTACCTGCTCCTCCGCCAATGCGTAAAGATTGCCATGTGTTAGTCCCAATTTTCCAAGCGCAGAAGCAGGTCAGCGGAGGAAACTTAGAAAATTTGAATTTTTCACGAAACGCGTTAAAGTTAAGAATCACCTGTGCCTCTGCCGATGCCCAAGGATGCCACATGTTAATCAATCATTGGTTACGTGGGCCGACGGGGAAACTTAAGAATTTTACCCCAATTTTTTTTTGAAGTGTTAAGTTAGAAAGGGATCAACTCCTCTACCAACGCATCATGAAGCCACGTGGCAACATTTGATTAGCTGCAGGCCAATGGGGAGGTGGAGAAACTTTACAAATTTTTCAGAAAAATTATTTTTAAAGTGCTAAGGCTTAAAGCAAACCACGCGTCCGACAGTGCCTCGTTATGCCACGTGGCAACACCTGATTGGTTGTGGGTCGGTGGGGCCGTGAAGAAAAAATAGGAAAATTTCCCAAATTTTAATTTTACAAGTTCCAAGGTTAGAAGGAATTTCGCACCTTTGACGGATCCTTGTTAAGCCACGTGGCCACATTAGTTTGGTTGCAGGCCTACGAAAAAGTGAGGAAAACCTAGAAATTTTTCCCAAATTAGTTTGTTTTTAACTTAGGTTATTTTGACCAATCAGAAGGTTTGCGGGTCGACAGAGCGGTGGGGAACTTTGTGCCTTAAGGACTTTTGGGAAAAAAGCGCAAAAGAAAGTTTTTATCCAACGGGTCCGCCAAATAATATTTTATTTAAATTTGACAGTTAGATTTTTGAAGCCAAGGTGAAGTAAAACTTGAAAAGGCCATAATTTTCAACTAGGAGCTCCATTTTTGGCAAATGAGGAATTTTTTGGAAATCTCCCAAAGTCCTCTTTTACACAGAAAGCTTATGATTTTTATTTTGATAAAGTTTGAGTGGTAAAATTTAATTTTTTTCTGTCACTCAAAAAGTGAACTGGTCTTTTTAAACTTATAAATTTTGTTCAATTATGCCATTAACTATTTCTCAACATGCCCAACAGGCATGGAGGATTTTTACTTGGAATATTTTAGGATGAATTGCAAGGTTCAAAAGGTTTGATTAATTAGCAATTCCAAAATTACCAATATTTTATCCAGTAAAAGTCTAAGTTTTTGTCTGAACCCGATTTGAAAGGTTCTATAAATTTTTCATAAGTATTTTAGTTTACTTGGGATCGTTTTGATATTTCTTAGATTGTATTAGTGTTTTTAATTGTTTTCCATATTTTACAGGGTTGTTATGTATTTTTTGATAAAAATTTGTAAAGTTTACCAGTGAAATAAAAATGAAGTTTATACATTTCACAACCAAGGATTAATCTATTTCTATTGCCATGCCATACAAACATTGATTACATTTCATGTTAGTTTTAACTGAGTTATCTTTCCTTCAATCAAAATGTAAAAACAAGAATGCAGCTAGTTATTTTTCAAATCATGCATTTCAACAAAAACAGAGTAATATATATTCTTCATACGAGTTTCTCTCTTTCAAACAGAATTTCCTCAACATATTTCAACACATATTTTTAAACAACAGTAACTCCATTTGTGGAAAATAGTACAACTTCTATTTATATTTATCACATACAACTTTACAAATTACCACTCTCTCTTTTTTCCTTTCATTCAAATGCACTTTCACGTCTCTTTACACAGTACAAATTTCAATGTATATCTCTTTCTTATTTAAACATAGGATTTCATTTCCAAAATAGAATAACTATCCAATAACAATAATATTACAATTCATCCACTTGAAGTGGGAAAAGGTACCTACAAAAATAAGTCTCACAAAGGACTGCCAAACTCTGTCTTCTTTCTCAATTCCACAACAATAACATGGAGGTCCTCCATGTTCTTTATTTCAATTTGATCACAACAGAATAGGGGAAAGGTAACACTCTACACCCAACCAAGACATCCAATGACAAGGAGAAGCCATCCTTCTTCATTGGCCCCCGAGCCCCAACCACAATGTCAATAGAAGATGTGTTTCAACTCATGGCAACAAAAGGCTTCCACAACACACATGCAAATTTCACCTTAAAACACGATCCAAAATAGAATATAGTTTGCAACCACATTAAAACATAACAACAAAACTCAGGCTCCATCATGCAAGCCAAAGGAGCAAGAAACTATGGGGGATGTTGCTTATGCCTCTCAAAGGGGAAATGGGTATCATCACCTGAGAACAAACCACCAATATATATCATATATATATCGCTGACATATATGCCTCCCCCAAGTACCCCTTATTCCCCACATTCTCTTATGCCTCCCCAACCTCTTATGGCACCCCATAACGAGTAAAGAAATGCAAGCTATTTCTTTCTTTTAAAGGTGGAACCCAAATCCCAACTCCCTCCACACTTATACCTCTTGACACTTATGCCTCCCACATAAATACCCCATAGTCTTCCCCTACACCATCCCTAGGCCATCTACCCAAACAATGAATAAAACACACACATTCACAACAAAACCATTTCGTAGCATTAAAAGAAGAGAATTTCAAGATCCCAAGCTCTTACCTCTCCATAATGGAGTTTATGTTCAAGTTCCAACCAGCAAGTTTTCCAGTATAAAACAGGCCAAAGATCAGTGAAACACAGGCCTATAAAAACTCTGCAAAATTTCTCCAAAAGAAAGGGCTCTAAAAAGCAAAATAATTTTCCCCAAATGAAGTATGCAAAAGTGAAGCAACCAAAAGGGTGTAACCCCAAAACAATAAAATTAATTATAATATATAGAAGGGGGAAGAGAGGAGGATGAGGTGGATCTTTGTAGGATGCCACAACACACATCCTCAACTAACAACTCACAAGTCAACTTCAATCTCCAAGACACAATAAATAAGTAGGTGAATAATATGACAGTTTTACTTACACACTCATATCAAGCCCATACCCAAAAGGTCTGAAATTAATTTGAAGAAATAAGTGCAATTAAAACATTCAGCTAGACTTACAAAAATGCATAATGAAGGCTAGATTTAAACTCTCCAACCATAGGTAAGGTTGGTATGCAAATTTAAGAGGTATGGGACAAGTTTAACTTGTCCCACAAACCTCCAAAAATAGTCTCTATGGAAAATTTCGAAATTCCAAAGAAGATGAAGTGTTTCATACTCCAAATTTTACTTACATATCTCTTACACACCACTTACACATTGCTTATACATATCTTACAACATTTAATACAAGATTCAACCACTTGAATAATTACTCTCTTATGACCCAAGTTTGTTAATTTATTTTAACAATATGATTACTCACATTATAAACCACAATTTATTTATATAAAAATGGGTAAACACATCACTTAATTAACACATAAAAACATCAATGAAAAGTAACCGAATAAATAAATACACATATCCCTTGGTCATAATTAAAGGTGATCCCCCCATGGGAATCCCTAACACAATCAAACACAACAACAAATACAAGTTGTCATGGTGACCATGTCGAATTCATCTAGAATTCTAATGTGGTTGGTCTCCAATCCCTCGATGCTTTTTTTGTGAAATTTTAAACCTGCGAAATAAAAATACCTCCTTCGGCCTTGTGGCCATATTAGAACATCCAAATGAATCTAAGTATAATTTCAACATCATCGACATATACGTGAATCACAACAGACATCAAGATAATCAACAATATCACTTAAAATTTTATACACAAATATATCATCACCAATTTTAATTCAATTCCATTTTTATAGGCCTACTCAAAATATCCAAATATCACAAGTTCAAGCAACATCTATAATTTAACCATGTCAAACAATATATCAACATCAATATCTAAAATGTCTAATAATCATCATGCACCATATATGAATCAAAGTCCACAATAAACCATGATCTAACATCTAACACCATGCTAAATTAAACTATAACAATATCCATAATATAGTTAGCAGTATCAGTATCAATATCACAAGGTGTCGAAGGAAAGAGGGCACTACATTAGGGTGTAGGGGAAAGGTTCATCTAAACATGGGTGTTATCTTGATCCCCTAATTTTTTTATTTTAAAATTTGGATATGTATATTAAATGAAATCAAATTTAATATCTTATACTACATTGTAGTAGTGAGATTTATGATGAAATATCCATAGTGTTGTGTTATTTAACTAGAAAATATAGGAAAGAGACCTAATTATGACAGTCAACCTTAGTTTTAAACTTGTACATATCTACCTTTCTCACATGATATTTCTTAACACAGAAGAAACTAAAACCTTATAAGGAACTTAAAACTTTACACTTCATAACACCTTCTAGCTTAAGTAAATATGAGCCCAAGTTTGAGTTGGTCATTATAGCCTATATGCTTTTTGACATCATCGTGAACATGAAAATTAGGAACCACAATGTAAAAATTTTCCTTGGGTATGTGGTCGCCTTGTGGGAATGATAGTTGTGTATGTAGGAAGGAGAGTGTGATTACCTTTAAGTAGTACTCTATGGCTAACCAAACCCCAACATAATGTAACATCCTCTTATTCAGGGTACAAATGTAAAGTGAAAATTATAGGTGGCGAATATCGTTAACTAACCTTTAAATTCATGTGTATGAGTTGTGATCATAAATGAACTCAATACCCAATTTATAATTTTGTTTGGCTTATATAGTGAAATAAGAAGAGTTATTTGTGAAACTTAACCACATTTTAATTTATGATTAGTTTGTGAAAATGTGAAATGTATATCATTCTTTATAACGTGTTTATACCATCTTGTGGTAATAACTGAATCCACTTCGTGTAGACCTTAATGTGAATCTTAACCTTTTAAATGAAGAAGTACTCCCTCTTATTTATTCCCCTTGTCCCAATTTTATAATTAATTTATGTTGTGAAATAATCTAATCATGTTCTTGACATGAACCCCTAGGGAAAGGACTAGTAGTCGCATGAGCATACTAATATCCCTATAATAAACGGGTTACACAACATTTTTTAAAAAAGGTAATTAAATCAAATTGAATGAAACCATTTTAAGATGAATGAAAATGATATGAGTGGATCTCATGTTTTACATACTTACGCATGAGAAATATTGATTGTGAACCCCTTTAACCCCTCTCAAACAGGAGTGTGTTCTTGACAAGAAGTTTAAATTGTACCTAGAATTACAAGATCATCAGTGGTGATAAGGGTGTTCAATCACCCTAATTGTGACCTTAGTAAGGTGTGTAAAATTTATAATTGACTACCTCTTAGTAACACACATATAATACTTATTTCCGAGGAATTCAAACCTAGTTGATTAGGAAACCATACTCCTTAGGACCTTGTGTACTAAGAATTTAAATGAAGAAGATATGATACACAATTATTTATAATTACTTAAATCATGAATTGAGTAAGCTTAGTAGTTAAATGCTAATATGAAAATAACACGTAATCTATTCTCTCTTGAACTAATAACCCTCATCATTGGTATTTCATGTCAACTTTCTTTGTGGCCACTAAGATAAATTTAAAAAGAAAACAAAATATCCAACTAAAAAGACAAACCCTTATAAAAAACACCAGGGGCTCATGTGGGAATATATGTTACTATCAATAATCAGAACTCATCATTCTATTTCAATAGGGGAAACAAGAAAAATTAGAGGGAGTAACTACAAGTGAAATGTTATGTAAAGAAAGGACAACATAGTATATTTTTAAGGAGGGACCACATAATAAGTGATGTTCAACAATTAAGGCAAATGACGAACGATAAAGGTAATAAAATTGTACACCATGAAAGTGTGTAACTAAATACCCTATTATTAGTGAGAAAATTAAACACATAATTTAAATAATGTAGATGATTCTTATTCAATGAGTTACACCGTAAGTTAAATGTTTAACAATATAAAAAGAAATCTAACTATATAAAAATGAATATATGATTCACATATTACAAGCCTTTCTAGAAACTAAGTTAAAGATTGAATCATCATTGTAATAATTGTTAAATTATAAAGGTAACGTGTCGTGGGAAGAACCTATCTAGTAGATTATACTATTGTTGAATTTTTATGTTGTGTCCTGTCATCTGAAAAAAAGTGACCTTGTTGTGCATCATGTGGTTTCCTGTTTTCTATATGGGTTAATGTTTATGAAAACATATCATGTGTTGTGTGTTGTCCTAGGTGATCTCCTGTAGTGTCATGTGTACTGCAATGTAAGTTTAAAAACAAAATATTCTTGTATTTTTAGTGTTCTATTTTTGTGTGTAATGTCGGCGTTACATTTTCTGAAAAGGGGTGAGAAATATAAAAACTTAAGGTTGGATCTTGTCAAGTGGAGTTTGTATATGGATTTTTATGCTTTCAATTCTTAGAATATTTTGACATATCAATGTGTATAAATAAATAAGTTATAAAAATACCTAGGGATGTATTGGATGGGAATATAAAGAGTGTTTTTTGTTCCTAGCAAGAGTGCATTGTTAATATAAAAAAGTTTGAAATGTTAAATTTTAATATTTGAGTATCTAAATTTCCCCCCTTTAAGCATGAAATGAAAATTACATTATTAAAAGGAAATAATCCTAAATTTGTAGACACTCATTTTTTAACTTGGAATTTATATTACATCATCCCATTGTGTTGGTGTTGGTGTTCCTCGTGATGAAGCCTATAATGTATAGAATGTAATCAATGTTCATAGTAAATAATTGAAATTTAATGCAAATGTAAAGTGTAATATGTAAAATTTTCATTTACATGAAGTGAAATAATGAGATTTAAAACATGAAAGGAATACATGTGTTTGTTTTTTGGAGGGATAAGTTCTTATTTTTTGCTTGCACTTGAATATTTTTTACTATTGAGATTGCTAAAGGATTTTGTTTGATCAATCCCTAATTGTTTTGAGGATAAATTATGCCAAGGAGAAACCAAAGTGTTAGGTACATGAAACCCAACATGGAATGGAAAGGAGAGAGATAAGTAAACTTAGATATCGAAGTATTCCATAAAGGATTAAAAGCAAGTATCAAAGTCATTTAGCAACTATGACATCTTCCGTTATAAATGTAAGAGGAAACGAAAGACCTCTCTACTATAGATGGATCTATGATTAATTCTATAAATAGTAACTAAAAGTAAAAAATATAACAAGTGGCCACATGCCCTTCCTAAGTGCCACACAACTGAATAGAAATTGTAATGTAATGGAACGTAGATCTAGAGAGTAGATTCATGCCCCTAAAATTGTAATTTATTTTCATGGTGAAGGAGTTAACTTCTTCATGTCCTCTGTAACTAATTTGGATTTGAGTGAAATGGATCTAAAATTCTAACAGGAACCTCTAACTATAGGTAAAAGTTTGAAGTTGCTAAAAAAGTTGACGTAACTTCCCCTTGTGAAAAAATTGTGTGAAGAGGAAAAAACCATTCATATGGTCAAACACAAATTTTTAAATTTTTAACCTATTATTTATTTTCAAAATTCTCATATTTGATGTTTTTTTTGAGAACTTGTATCCTTTGTGTACATGTATCGTATCCTATAGTTATATATGTATCTATTTTTAGGTGTAGAATATACCCAAATGAATGCCTTATCTTTTGAGGTGCATGTGATAAATTGTTTGAGGGTGCATATTAAAATAATAGATGTGTAACCATGATTGATTAGTCTAATAATTTTTATATAAACACATGGATGGATGTAGTGCTGGCCACCAATGATTGGATAGTTGTAAAACACAATTTACGCACACAAGTGCAACACTAAAATACTGGAATATTATTATTTTTGGCTTACATTGTAGTACACAAGACACTATAGGAGATCACTTAGGACAACACACAACACATGATATATTTACAAAAACATTAACCCATATAGCTAATATGAAAACACGTGATGCACATTATGTCCAACTTTTTTTAATGACAAGGCAAAATATAACAATTCAACTACAATAAACTTATAGATAGGGTCTTCCCATGGCAAGGTGTTTCTAGGATTGCACATTTATTACAATCATGTTTTAACCTTTAACTTATGTTCTAGAAATACTCATAGTCTATGAATCATACCTTTCTTTTTACTTTTTGATAGATTTCCTGTAGTGCCCACTTCCCTTAGAAACTTATTATATTTTTATCTCGATTACTGGTGACTATATACATGGATATTATTGTATCATTTTGGATTAGAATGATGTTAGATGATAGAGATACATTGACTATTGATGGATTGTATATTCATAGTATGATTTGTGTGGATTCTTAGATAGAAATTTAATAATTAGTGATGATGTGTTGTTGACATAATTATATATTTCTGACATTTGGAATTCTCATCATATTGACTAGGTTTTATAAGTTCAACTAATCTTGTGATCTTATTGGTATTGATGAAATATATAATTGAGATGTTGTTGGGATTTTGTAAATAATAGCATTATTAGTCTAGATGATGACTTAATTTATTTATGTATTATTATTTATTTGTATGTGTATATTTTATTTTGAATGTTTTAATACAGGTCACGAGGCCGAAGGAGGCATGGTGTTATTTTTTCAGGTAATTACATCATAACAATCAAAGGGTGGATTGGAGACCAACCACATCGGAATACTGGATGGATAAAAAAATGGTCACCATGGCAACTTGTGTAATGATTGTTATTTTATTATTTGTTGTTAGGGGGTCCCCATGAGGCAGGTATGACCTCCTATTGTGACCAAGCGTTGTGTGTAATTCTTTTATTTCCTTTTATTTATTTTTCAAGTATGTGATTTAAATTATGTTGTAATTCCCTTTTTATCATTATTGATTACTGTGTCTTAGTTAAATAAGTTAATCTTATAGTAAGCTAATTATGCATGTCAAAAAAGGAGTCATTTATTGGAGTATTTTGGGTCTTTGGTTCTTGTGTTTATTAGTTGAGTGTATGTGATTTTGAGTGTTGTACACTCCACCCTACATGGGAAACTCGGATTTGGGCTTAAGGGCCATTTTTGGAGACTTGTGGGACAAGTTAAACTTATCCCACACCTCTTAATTTCTTATACCAACCCTACCTATGGGTTACAAGGGTAAAAAATAGACCCCATTATGTGTTTTGGAAGGTAATAGGTGACATTTAACTACAACTTTCTTACATGGGTTTTTAATTTTTGTCCTTAGGGGGTTTGGGTTGGAATTGTGTCATGTAAGAGGTTTGTAATTCCTCTGAACCACAAATTTATTGTGCATTGGGGTTGAGGTTTTTCATTGTGAGATGGAGGTTGAGGATGAGTGATGTCACATCCTACATGGAGCCACAACACACTCCTCTCTCCCTTTTCTATTTATTCTAGATCTTTTGTTTGTTTGGGGGTTACTTCATTTCTTTTTGTTCTCTTGTATTATTGGAGTTGGAGGATTTTGGAGTACTTGTTGATTTTGTTGGAGCTTGTTCCTGATAGATTGGGCTTGAAGGAGTCTAGGTATGTGACTCTTGAGATCAAGCTCTACTATGGAAAAGTAGGTGCTACACCCTTGATTTAATTACTTTTCTTTTACTTGTGTATATGTGTATGTTATTGAGTGTTTTGGTATGCTTAGTTGGGTCCTTTGGTACATTTCCTAAGTATGGTGAAGGAGGAGGCTATGGGGATCTTATATGTAGGGAGACATAAGAGTTAATTTCATTGCTTTGGAGGGAGTTGGGTTTGGTGCCCCACCTTGGACAAGAAAATACTTTCATTTATCACTTGTTTTTTTGTGAGGGAGACATAAGAGATTGTAGGGAGGCATAAGAGAATGTATGAGGCGTAAGAGGATCTTGAGGGAGGAAAAAGATTTTTTTATGGGGTTTTGATATGTATATATGGAGGGTTTTAAGGTGGGCACCCTAATCCCATTAGTGAGGCATAAGCGATCTTCCCATAGATCCTTACTCCATTGGCTTGCATTTCAAGCCTTAGTGTATTTTGTAAAGTGGTATTATTATATTCATTTTATTCTTATTGAATGTGCTTGAAATGGTTGAGAAATAATGTTGTTGTGTTGTAGAAGCATTGTATAGTATGTCATGTGTTGGATCCATCCCTTATTGCTTTGTGGTTGGGGCTTGGGGGCCAATGAGGAGAATTGATTCTTCTTCTCATTGGAGTTTTGGTTGGTTGGAGAGTTTTTCCTCTCCCCCATTTTTTAGTTGTGATCAAGTAAAGAAATGGTGGAACTCATGTTGGAGATTTTGGAATTGGAGCATTTTTAGAAGACTAATAAATCCTTCATTGTGGATACCCTTCTTATAAATTTCCACTTAAGGTGGAAGACTTATAGTATTGTATTTGAAAGAAAAGTTGTATTGAATATTTTGTTATTAAGTTGTAATGCATTGTTGAAAAGAGAAACAATTTTAGTGAAACAAGATTTGATATAATGCTATTCTTGGGGTTTCGGTCTTTAACAGGAGGTGTGCTTGAAGAATGAGTTCCTTTGTTCCTTCTTTGCTAGAAGAAGAGGGAATTTTTTTTGTTCCAGAAGTTGAAAATGAGAATATTCAACCCTAAGAGTTTTCTCCTATGTTTATACCGTAGAGTCGCTAGATCAAAAATTATCTTGAAGTTGTTCTTTTGAAAGGGATAAGTTTGAAACAAAATCCCTAGTGGAGTCACTAAAAACTGTTGGGTTTTAAAATGTTACTTTGATCAAAACCACAGTCAGGAGACAGCAAGTCCCTCATCTTTATTAGAGAGGTTCCCTTATTGAAAGAAAGTAGCAAAACCTATATACAAATGTACAACTTTCATCTTAAGGCTGGACTTTTGACATCTTGAAATGCCTTTTTACCAAAATAGCGTATCAATACAAACGAATGGAAGAAACTAAAGAAAAGAAAGAGAAGAATATATCAGTAATTTCAATAAATATTAGATAGAAGAGTATAACCTTATACATACTGGGAAAAGGTGATACAAAATAGAATCATTCACATTCACAGAATAAGATATCATTCCATAGATATAAAGTTCTAGAAATTATATCAATAAGAACAAAAAGTTTCTTATTACAGAACATAAATGATCCACATATTTTAGGTAAGCAAGAATAGACAATAGATGAGATAGAGAGAGAGGAAATTCTTCCATATTGATTGATTTCGATTCTATTTACTCTTTAAAAGTATCAAATTCCAACCTTTTGCGAAGAGCCAAGATCTTACATTTATAGATGAAGCCAAGAGAGGAGAAGAAGACAAGGAAGAAAATATCATTTGGCGCCTAACCACCAACCATCAATGCCCCTAAAAATCCACCTACAATCTATCAAATCTAGTTCTGCATGTCTTTGGTGTGCTGAAGAAGGAAGGATGGAAGATCGGATCAGATTTGATCTAGTTGAAACAGTTGGATCCCGTATTAAAGGCTTGAGATACATTTTCTAGATTTTCACCCAAATCAAGATATTCAGTTGGTTCCCCATGTTTGTTTGGTGTGTTGGACAAAAAATTATGGAAATCGGATCACATCTGATCTGTTTTGAAGTAACTAGATCCCGCATTAATGCCTTAAAATACATATTCCAGATTTCCAACA
The DNA here is from genome assembly GCA_019776745.2 of Taxus chinensis. Lineage (NCBI taxonomy): Eukaryota > Viridiplantae > Streptophyta > Pinopsida > Cupressales > Taxaceae > Taxus > Taxus chinensis. The sequence goes on from CM034155.1 coordinate 543,776,901, forward strand.
GCCAAATCCTACTAAAAACAATATTTTATGCTTCCATGGTGTAGAGGAGACCAAGACCTTTCCAACAATATAAATTTTGTCAAATTTTGAGCACTAGAGTGAAAGTTATTCTCATTTGAATATTTGAATTGAATCCATACATAAAATGGTGAAAATGCAAAAATGGATCCACGGGCCTGAAATCGAAATTGTGCCTTTAGTTCAAAAGATGAAAAATTACAAACATGCAAAAGTTCCCCGTGGCTCCGCAAGTCCACAACTTCACATTTTGTATTTGGGTCTGACACGTGTTGTTACCTGAGTGGTAACGGAGTCATGGCTTATTAGGAAATAAGAGATAAAATATGCGGAATAATCCCTTACAGAATCGCAACAGTAGAAACTAATATGTAGAAAATATTACAGATCTCAAATAAAAGTGTAGAATAAATAACACAACACAGAGAGACTAGATTTAACATGGTTCACCCAATTTGGGCTACGTCCACCAAGAATCACTTACTCATATTTTATTACAAGCCTCCACTCTCTAAATACAATACCCAGATCCGTTTGAAGCTATGCTCAACAAACTCTACAGAATTCACACCTGAATTTAAAACACATCTGCAATACAGTTTCTTGTCTATGTATCATATGCATAAGACCATATAAATAGAAAATTTCTTAAGTAGTTTGATACAAAACCATGGGCAAAAACCGTGGGTATCAAAACAATGGGTACAAAAAAAACCATGCGCCCAAAAATAGCCCATAACGGTTACCCATTTCCCATGGGTTAATAAACCACCCATGAAATATTTTTGGGACACCGCCATAAAAATACCTGAGTGTAGCACATAGAAGGTGTACCACACTCTAACATGAAAATAGGCTCCACAAACATAACAATCTTCTACTTGGAGACTGATTTCTACTGAGAAAGCTTCTCAGCCCTTCACTGTCATCCATGAAGGCCAACCAAAGCTGAACATAGCTTTAGTTTATCCCTTGTGACTACCTTGGGCATCATGTCTACAGGATTCTGACTAGTATGAATCTTCTCCAACTTCAACTTATCTTCCTCCAAAGTTGTCCTGATGAAGTGATATCTCAACTGTATATGCTTCATCCTAGAGTGGAAAGCAGAGTTCTTAGCTAGGTGTATAGCACTCTGAATATCACTATGAAGCTTACATTCCTCCTGCTTATGCCCCAACTCCTCAAGTAATTGTTGTAACCAAATCATCTCTTTTCTTACCTCTGTGGTAGTAACATACTCAGCCTCCATGGTTGACAAAACCACCAGCTTCTGTAGTCGTGAAATCCAGCTCACTGCTGTCTCACCTATAGTGTAAATATAACCTATCGTGCTCCTCCTGTCATCTACATCTCCAGCCATGTCTGAATCTACATAACCACGTAAAGTGGTGTGTGATCCACTGTAGCACAAAACTATCCCCATGGTCCCTCTCAAATATTGAAGGATCCAATTTACTACTTGCCAATGCTCTTTACCTGGATCACTCATAGATCTACTCATAGCTCACACTGCATGGGCAATATCAGGCCTAGTGCACACCATAGCATACATCAAACTACCAACTACTGATGAGTAAGGTACCTTGGACATCTGGTTTCTTTCTTGCTCTGTCTTGGGAAATTGCTCCTTTGATAACTTAAAATGGCCTACCAAAGGAGTCCCAACCGGTTTAGCATCCTGCATGTTAAACCTATCCAATACCTTCTTAATGTACTCTTCCTGAGATAAATTTAGCTTCCGTTCCTTCCTATCTCGAGTTATGCTCATACCAAGGATTTGTCTAGCTACCCCCAAATCCTTCATATCAAAGGATTCAATTAGCTGTTTCTTGAGTACTTTTATTTCCTGCATGTTTTTACCTGCAACCAACATGTCATCAACATACAAACACAGGATAATATAACTTTCATCCTCAAATTTCTTTGTATAAACGCAATGGTCAGAATGACATCTAATATAATCTTGCTCCATCATGAAGCTATCGAACTTCTTATACCATTGACGTGGAGCTTGTTTCAAGCCATACAAGCTCTTCTTCAGTTTACACACCATCTCCTCTTTACCTTTTACCTCATAGCCCTCTGGTTGCTGCATATATAGTTCCTCCTCCAAATCACCATGGAGAAATGTAGTCTTTACATCTAACTATTCTAAGTGCAAGTCTTCTGCTACCACTATTCCAAGAACAGTTCTAATAGAAGTCATTTTTACTACAGGAGAAAAGATCTCATCAAAATCTATACCTTTTTTCTGTGCAAACCCCTTGACCACCAACCGGGACTTATATCTTTTCTTTCCTCCTCCTTCATCTTTAACTCTATACACCCACTTGTTTTGTAATGCTCTTTTTCCTTCCAGTAGCTTCACCAAATCCCAAGTCTGGTTCTCCATGAGAGACTTATGCTCCTCATCCATGGCTTGCTCCCACTTCTTACTGGCATCTACCTATATTGCTTCATCAAAGCTGTCTGGCTCTACACTATCAGTGAGTAATAAATAATAAAGAGAAGGAGAAAAACGTTCAGGTTCTTTTCTTACCCTAGAAGACCTCCTCACTGTAGGAGTTTGGGGTTCCTATTGAGTTGGTTCCTGAATTGATTCATGGGTCACTGTCCCATCCAGAAGATCCTCTACCACTACATATTCTTTATTGGATTCTTCCCTATTTTCCCGCAACTATTGCTTATACATGACTTTCTCATTAAACACCACATCCCTAGACCGAATGATTTTCTTGTCCTTAATACTCCAACATTTAAATCCAAAGTCATCACCACCATAACCAATGAAAGTAAATTATTCTAATTTAACATCTAGCTTGGTCCTATCATCCTTGTCTATATGAACAAACACCTCACATCCAAAGAATCTAAGAAATGAATAATCAAATTTCTTACCATACCAAGCCTCCTCAGGTATGCCTCCATCCAAGGCACTTGAGGGTCCTCTATTTATCAAGTACACAGCTGTGCTCACCGCCTCTGCCCAAAAAGAAAGAGGCAGTCATGCATGTAACCTCATGCTCCTAGCAGGTTCCATTATTGTTCTGTTCATCCTTTCTAATACCCCATTCTGCTGCGGAGTTCCTGGAACCATCTTTTGCCTGTGGATTCCATTCTTGGAACAGTAATCATTAAATTCATTACTGCAATACTCCCCTCCATTATCTGACCTGAGACATTTTAGCAAAATACATATTTCGTTCTCTACCAAAGCTTTCCATTTTAAAAAAGTGTCAAATACATCATATTTGTTTCTAATACAATAAACCCAAACTTTCCTTGTTGCATCATCAATAAAATTAACATAATAACTTGAACCCCCAAGAGATGATACCTGAGCTGGCCCCCAGACATTAGAATGCACCAGCTCTAACTTACTCTCTTTCTTTGTAGGTCCAACCTTGAGAAACCTTACTCACTTTTGTTTCCCATGTATACAGTCCTCACAAAACTCCAAACTTGTTTGTGTATATCCAGGAAAATTCTTCTTTATGATGTCCCTGCCCTAATGGCTCATATGACCAAGCCTATAGTGCCATAATGTTGTATCTACATCTGAAGCCACAAGATTAAAATCATTAGTACTATTAGTGGATAAATACAAGGTTCCAACCTTCTTACCTCTTGCCACCACAAGAGCACCCTTTGTAACCTTCCAAGAGTTAGCTGTAAATATCATAGTACAACCATCACTTCCTAATTTCCCCGTCGATATCAAATTTCTCCTTAATGTAGGCACATGTCTGACATCCTTCAATAGCCATGTATTCCCATTCTGCATCTTAACATGAACATAACATTTTCCAACTATACTACAAGGCTCATCATCACCAAGAAAAACATGCCAAAAATCCCATTGAACATAATCATCGAAATAATGCCTATGTGGAGTAGCATGAAAAGAAGCCCCTGAATCTAAAACCCAAGATTTAGTAATATTATGTAAAGAAAGAATCAAAGCATCCTGGCATACATTACCTGATGCCACATTTGCCTCTTGTTTTCTTCCTGTTGTTTATTCTTGTCCCAAAGCTCCCAACAGTCCTTCTTTGCATGCCCAGACTTTCCACAGTTCCAACATACAATCTTGCTCTTGGATTTTGACCTTGCCCGATCTTTCGATTTTCCACGGTTTCCTCTATTCTTCTGTCTCCCTCTAGTTTCTACTGTCAAAGCATTCCCTGAAGTAGAATATTCCCCAAAGCTTTTTCTTTGTATTTCCTCACTTAGAATCACCCCTACAATATCCTCAAACTCCAACTTCGAGTTAGCTGGAACCAAGTTGCTTACTGCCATTACCAGGCTATTCCAACTTTAAGGTAAAGAGCACAGAGTTAATAAAGCCCTAACTTCTTCATCAAATTCTATTGTAACCAAAGCTAGCATATTCACAACCATATTGAAATCATTTAAATGATCTGCTACTAAACTATTCTCAGACATCTTCATATTAAACAAATTTTTCATTAAAAATATGTTATTAGAGGCAGAGGGTTTTTCATACAACTTCCCTAATGCATCCATCAGTTCTTTTGTAGTCTTTTCCTTTAAAACATTAAATAATACCAAAGATGCAAGACACATCCAGATCGTTCCAAGTGCCTTCTGATCCAACAAATCCCATTCCGCATCTGTGATACTCGAGGGTTTGTTAACCTTCTCAGACATTAGAGTATAAAGATCCTTCTGATAAAGGTAATCTTCCATCTGCATCTTCCAAAAACTGAAATTATGCCCATTGAATTTATCAACCCTAGATCTTCCATCATCTACCATAGCTCCCACTCAAGATAAAATTTTCCCTATAATTCAACACTTCAGTAAACCAAACCAGGCTCTGATACCAATTGTTCGGAAATAAGAGATAAAATATGTGAAATAATCCCTTACAGAATCACAACAATAGAAACTAACATGCAAAAAATATTACAGATCTCAAATAAAAGTGCAGAATAAATAACACAACACAGAGAGACAAGATTTAACATGGTTCACCCAATTTGGGCTACGTCCACCAAGAATCACTTGCTCAGATTTTATTACAAGCCTCCACTCTCTCAATACAATACCCAGATCCGTTTGGAGCTATGCTCAACAAACTCTATAGAATTCATACTTGAATTTAAAAAACATCTGCAATACATTTTCTTGTCTATGTATCATATGCATAAGACCATATAAATAGACAATTGCTTAAGTAGTTTGATACAAAACTGTGGGTATCAAAACCATGGGCAAAAACCGTGGGTATCAAAACAATGGGTACCGAGAAACTATGGGCCCAAAAGCAGCCCATAACGGTTACCCATTACCCATGGGTTAATAAACCACCCATGAAAATTTTCTTCGGGGGCTTCGCCCCCCAACCCCCCTGACCCACTCACCGGTGAGCGGGACCGCCATAAAAATACCCAAGTGTAACACATAGAAGGTGTACCACACTCTAACATGAAAATAGGCTCCACAAACATAACACGGCTTACTTTATAATTTTACTTATTTTAGAAATGAGGTTCAAAACATCAAAGTTCTCCACTGAGCCACCTCTTCACTTTGACTTTGGATGTGGGCTTAGCAGATGAATTTTTCCCTCTTGGAAACAAGGCTCGAAATTTCAAAAGGCTTCAACGATCCACCTCCCTATTTTTACTTTTGATGCGGGTTCAACATTTGAATTTTTCCCTTCATTTGGCAAGGGATTTATGTCGAACCTAAGACACATGGAGGCTTCCCACTAATTTGGAGACTCTATTTGGATTTTGTTCTTAAAAGAGCGCTAAAGAGACATGTGGCTCCTTCTGCTACCTCACCATGTTTCTTTGTGTTTTTTCTAAGTACCTTTTGCTTGGTGGGGCCATACTTTTGACCCTGAACATGTACAGGGCTTGCGCACATTTGGGACCTACCTCGATATTTTTCCTTTGAAGTTTTGTCGAGCTAACACGTGGAGGCTTCTGTAAACCCTTCTATACTTAGCCTATTCAACAGCTAGCTTTGTTCCCTTTTCGGACCTTGCACACGTGGAAAGATGGCACTCGTTTGGGGGACCACCTTTGGCTTCGACCCTTTAAGGTGTGCCATTGAGACATGTGGAGACTTCAGCCGGTTATTTTATACTTAGTCGATTCGGGCTTACTTCCCATTTGACTTCTATCGGACCCTAGACACGTGGAGGGCTAGCGCTAGTTCAGGGTCTCTCTTTGGGTCGCGCCTTTGTAGTTGTGATGATGAGACACATGGAGACTTGGCGCATGTTTGGGGAACTACCTTTGACTTTAACCCTTGAAGGTGCACCGATGAGACACATGGTGCCTTCCGCCAATGCTTTTGTACTTAATTGATATGGACTCATTCCTATTTCTCCATGTTTTTTTGGTTGGGCCCCTTATGCTTATTTAGGAGCGACTATGTTGGGTTCTTGACACGTGGAGGTTTTGTGCTTATTTGGGGACTCACTTTGTATTTCACCTCTAAAGTTGCGCCGAGCTGACACATGGTTTTTCTGCTAGCCTTAGAACTTTCAACGACTGATTTAACTTTTTGAGGCTCCAAACACGTGGAGAGTTGGCACTCATTTGGGATCTATCCCTTGGGTCTCACTTCTGAAGTTGCACCAATGAGGCACGTGGAGAGTTTGCGCTCACTTAGGATCCTTCTTTGAACTTGGCCTTTGGAGGTGCATCGTTGGGATGTGTCAAGGCTTTCACCGGCTCTTTATACTTAGCTGATTTGGGCCTTGATTGAATACTACCTTTCTTCATACAAGACCAAAATACCAAAAGTGACCCGAAAACCTATCTTCCTGCATCCAATTAGAGATATCCACATACTTGTGGATGTTGGGGAAAAAAATTGGCAGGGAAGATACGCCCGTTACTCATGACTATGGAAAAATACAGAGAGGGAAAACTCCACCATTTATGCCTGAAAAAAAATTGCTCCTTATGGAAAGAAGAACTGTAAACCATACTAGGCTCAATGTGATAAATGACCATATAAAATGATGTAACAATTTCATTCGAATGGAGGAAACAATTTTCAGGGATCCAGATGGGAACCATGTGGATTGCAAGATTCTAATTTAATAGGGCAAGATTACAAATGAGCACCCACTTCTCCAAATCACGAATTTTTCCTATCTCTCCTAACTTCTCACTCTACTCAAACATCTCTCAAACACACCAAATCAAAAAAATTGAAAGCTTGACCTAAAAAATGAGGGAAATTTTGAGGGTGAGAACAACTGGCTCTTTCTAAGGATGACTTGACTGGGATGGAGGAACAAGGCAAGATCACGAATCATGGAACAACTCTAGGAAAGTAGACTAGTTCCTTATCCATTGGGAAAATAGAGTCAAAGGTAAAACCAATACAGAAGACAACACACATGGAAGGGAAACAAACCAAAAAGGAAAGACAAAAAAATAACAAAACACTACACACAATATATACAAAAGGACTTCCCAAATCACGTATGACTTGAAATATTTCAAATACTACCCACTATAAGGAAGTGGGAGAGAGGATCCATCCATATAATCCAAGTAGAAATAATTTTCTCAAGTAAAGTGTCTAATTTTGAAAGGACCAAGCCAAAGAGAATCAAACTTACCATGGATTCCTCGAGGTTCATGTCTTTTGTCCCACAGTAGAACAATGTATCCCACTTGAAAATATCTCAGCCTAGCCTTCTTATCAAACACATATTTCAGCTTCAGTTGATGAGCTAAGATCCATCAAAACCCTGCATTTTGTCTTCATCCAGCTTCTGAAGGTACATGATTCTCTTGTCCAAGGAACTGATGAAACTTGAATCCTCAATAGCCTTCATTAAGTGTAGGGATGGCAATTCCATTATTACTAGTAGCTGAGATTCAACACCATACACCACTTATAATGGAGACATCCCAATTGCTCTTTTCAGCGTAATTCTATCTGCCCATAGAGCATCATAAAGCTTTGTGTGCCAATTCTTTTTAGAGTCATTGACTAGCTTTTGAACGATGGTTACTAGATTCTTATTTGTTGATTCTGCTTGTCCATTCCCTTGAGGATGATAATATGAAGAATGAGCAAGGGAAATTCCATAGCCATAGTATAAATCAATCATCTCAGAAGAATAAAAATTGGAAGTATTATCAGTCACAATTTTGTTTGGTACCCCAAACCTTATCAAGATGTTCTCCTTGATGAAATTACACACCACCTCAAAAGTAGTGCTTTTGATGGGAATAGCCTCTACCCACTTTGTGATGTAATCTATAGTAGTTAGCACGTGAGTATGTCGAGCACTAGAAGGTGGGTTAAGAGTTCCAATGAAATCCAATCCCCACTGTTGAAAAGGATCATCAATCACTACTAGTTTGAGTGGTAAAGCATCCAACTTAAGTCTCCCAACAAAAATCTGATAGGATTCACACTTAAACCTACCCATTTTGATGCATCTCTAAACAATGTAGGCTAATAGTATCTTGCACGAAGGACCTTATGTGAATTTGCAGCATAAGAGAAATGCCCTCCACAAGCCTGATCATGAAAATATAAAAACAACTTCTTTTGTTTCTCTTTTTCCACACATTTAATGAATCTTCCATCTATTCCTCACTTGAATGAAGCATTTTACCATAATACATATTGTGTATACCTTAGCTTAATAGCTCTCTTTTCCTTAGCACTCAAATGGGATGGACATTCTCCATAAGTAAGAAAATATGAAATATCAACATACCACTCATCTATTGAACTGAGGAAGAGGACAACAGGGACATCAACTACTTTTGTGGACAATTCTTCATTAGCCCCTTCAGCAAGAAGCTCACACAAGCCTTTACCCTGAACTAGCTTAGTTGGTTTGATAGAAAGGTCATATTCTTGGAAATTTTCTACCCAATTGCCTCTCTTAGTTCTAAACTCCTATTGTATAAGAATAGACTTGATGGTTGTATCAGGTACAAGCACAACATAGTGATAATTAAGAATATAAAAACGAAACTGCTTAACAGCTTTGTCCACTACAAAAGCATGTTTCTCCATCATATTATATTTTAATTCATGAGATTTCATAACATAGCTCATGAAGGAAATTGGAACTTGATGATTCTCAAAAAATTTCTGAGTTAGCACATCAACAAAGGTATTCTTTGTAGCATAGCAATAGATAGTAAAATCCTTGTTGAAATCAGGACATGCTAAGATGAGAGTTTTAGCAATGGCTTTCTTGATATCTTCAAATTCTCCCTTACCTTCATAAGACCAACCAAAATTTTTCTTCCCTTACATAATTTGAGAATTGTTCATAGTCAATTCTATAAAATATCTTGAATGAATCTCCTCAGGAAATTTATCTTTCCAAAGAAAGAGTGAACACCCTTTTTTCTTGTGGGAAGAGGAATTTGTCGGATTACTTGAACTCTTTCTAGATCTATCTTGATCCCTTATTTGTAAACAATATGCCCTAGTAACTTTCCTTCATTAACACAGAAGACATACATATTAGGATTGAGAGAAACTCCATGTTCCCTGCATTTTTAAAAAACTATTTCTAGATGCTGAAGATGATCTACCCCTGTTTTGGAAAAAATAGTCAAATCATCAAGGTACACAACAATACAGTTTTCCTTTAGATAGCCAAAACCTAAATCCATTGCCCTCTGAAAAGTGGCACCAATATTGATAAGACCAAATGGAATTCTCTTGTAGGAAAAAGTTCCCCAAGGGGTAGTAAAGGCAGTCTTGTGTTGATCTGGGGTACTAACTTCCACTTGATTGTATCCACAGAATCCATCTAGCATAGACAACATCTCAGAGCCTGAGAAAGCTTGCAAAAATTGATTCATCATGGGAAACGTAAGGTTTTAAATTTGGATCCTGTCACCTAGAGTCTCTCTTTGTCTTATTCTAATGGCGAGTCTTAATGTTTTGCGCTACCTTATGTTAGGTCAAGTATCCTTGGCTAGACTTTTGGTTTTACTCTTATTGGCTCTTGGATTTTTTTTGTAATGCTGACAGAGTTCATTTCTTTTGTTCCTCGTCGCTTTATCTTTTCCTCCTATGTTTCTTCATGATGCATATGATATTATACGGATTTTTGGAGCCACAATCCCTATCTTTTTACCTTATCTAATAAAAACAAAAAACATGTATAATGTAAATTTGTAACAACACAAGTTATGTGTACAATTGTTGTTTATGTATTTTTTTAAACATTAGAATTTTTTTGTGCTATTTAATTGTTAGTGTTTTTGTATTTTTTAATATTTATCTATATATAGGGAAAAGCGTATCACAAAAACTACTCGATGAGAAAATCTTGAAGAAGAAAATCAAGTAACGAAGAATATGGAGGATTGGGCACCAATCGATCCAAATAATGTAACTCGAATGTAAATAATATAGTAGTGGTGATGTATTTAAAAGAAGGCTTGAGATAAAAACTATATAAAGAGCAATTATGATTACTGTGTGAAATATAATACCTATGTAGAGGAATAGAACATTGAGTGCTTTAAGACTTACCATGTGCATTAGAAGACATGTGAAAAACTATAGAGATAGAATGTACACTAGAGGAGTGGCATGGGATTCTATGAGAGTTTGAGGAAATAGATATAATGTCTGAAACCTGCAAAGGCCTATCTGGAGACCTAACGGGACTAGATCAATGAGATGCATTCTATGCAAAATAATTCCTCTCAGTATACCTAGGAGGGATATATCTATTAGGGATAGTGTGTACAACCAAATTCCAATGAGGAGAACTAGGAGGACTGAAGTTATTATAGATAATATGTAAAAACAAAATATTATCCATATCTGCACTAAGATTAGGGATAAAAACTGTAGAATAATTATTAGGAAAGGTAGGAGGAGGATCCTTATAGTGAATAACTCAAATTTCAACAGACTATTGATTATGAAATAAATTTACACATTGGTGAATGAATCATAGTATATCCCTAAGAGTATGTAGCCAAGAGATACCTAAGCACAATAAATAATATCTAAGAGGGGTAACAACAATAAATTAAGCCAGTGTAACTTAACACAACCAACTGTAATAGGTATAGTAATGTATCATAATCAAGGATTAGGATTAAGTGCAAGTTTCTTTGTAGAGATGCCAAGATATTCAGGTGGCATCGAAGATTACACAATATCCTTATTATTTGGATCAACCAAAACACCACATATAGGTACTTGAGTAATAGAGGGAGGAATGGATACATTATTGGAAATAATTTTTTCATATATATCAGATTCATCAAAAGTGATAATCAGTGTAGGTTATGATGTGTGACTGACAGTACCAATCATTGAATCCAAGGGGTGATCATAAGAGGGTGGTGATGGCACCACATGATAAGTATTGTGCATTATTGAACTACATTTTTCAATGTTATTCTTAGGAAGTGATTCATTGAATATTTTTGTAGTTTGAGCTATATAAAAAAATAAAAAATTAAACGAAAATAGAGTAATGGATGAGGAGAGAAGTTGGTAGGAAGGGTGGTTGTTTGCATGTTTTCTAGAAATGTGCATCCTAAAAATCCTCATGACCTATTTTTTCCCTTGCATAATTAATGAAAACACTTTTTTTGGTATACAAAGAAAAAACCATGCTTGAAACCCATGTTAACACTATAAATTTAGTAGAAATGGATAGTTGCAATGGGTTCTTCTCTCTATGAGGAAGTGACCTCTTCTTACTACTATTTGGTTGGGTGTAAGAAGAATATTATTGTGATCAAGAGGGTGTTTCAAATAGGACTCTGACCAAATCAGTTTACTTTTGTTTGGGTACACCCAGCCTGTGCGCCAAATTAAATTTTTTTCTAATGCTGTAGTTCGAAGTGCTCGGGTAGATTAGGCATGCACAATGTGGAAGTAAGAACTTGACATATGAAACTATTTGACTTAGGGCCTGAAAATGTTGTTTAAGGGACTACAACTATTGCAGGATATACACAAAATGGGTTTGCAGAAAAGGCCTTGTGACCTTTCAAAAGAAAAAATCCATGATTCACATCCTTTGCAAGCACCCTCCACCCCGTGTAAAAATGGAGAATTTAGAACAGGGCATGAACATCCATCAATATTAATGCAAATCTGATCTTTTTCCTGCTTGCAATCTTCCCCTAGCCTACATCAGAAGGGGGAAACCCAAGATCAAGGTTATTTTGTGTCTAAAATAGAATAAAGTTAGAGGATTTGTTTTTAGGTGTTGTATTTTTCAAGTGATTTAGTAGGTATTTATGAACATTTTAAACACTAGAACTGGATTTGAAACTTTACGTGAAGCAATATTCATTGTTTTGAGGGTATACTCTATCAATGTTTAGCCTTTTCACCACTTGATCTGCTTTTGAGATATGCTCCATGTTGTATTGAAGTTCTGGTTCGTGTTTACCAATGGCCTAGCTCAACCCTATTTAGAATACTTTGAGTTGCTTTGTATTGGGGTGAGCTATTCTTAGAGTTCCCTAGGCACCAACTGGATTCACCTCACGATATGGGCATGCTTTCACATCTAGGTCACCATTTTGGTATAATGACAAGCCTTGCATTTATTAATGTTTTCCCATATCTCACTGTTGTGGTTGCTATCAACTCACTTGGAGTTGCGAGCTAGATGTGGGTTTTATGCGTTACCTTGTTAACAAATTTCCATTCATGTTTATTTTCACAGTGTTTCTATTTCTGATAAGCCTTTTTATGATCTTTTGTTATGGGTTTTTTTATTAGAGAACTCTATGTAAATTATACTCAACACATTAAGGTTTATCATGTTTCTAAGTAGCTCTAGATGTATCAACTATGTAGTTTTTTATTTCCAAAGATTGGTAGTGGTTGGAGTAAATCCAATTCCAAATTAACCTCCTAGCAACACCTCAACTTGTGTTATAATGGGAAATTTTATTAAGAATATGGACATCCACCAAAGTATATTAAGAGGAAGAGAAACATTCTAGAAAACATTTCTAGCTACAACTATCAGGAGGATATGTGTGCAAAATGTAGAACCATGCTCTTAACAAGAAACCACTTGGAGCACCTCTTATTTTCATACACAAATATCTCCCAGGAATGGTTCATCGCTCCTCATTTTTCGTAATTATTTATTTAGTTGTTCTTTTACAACGAAAATAAATTTTAGAACCGAAGGATTTTCGTATATTTGATTTTATTAAATAAACTTTTTTTAAATCAATAAAGTGTTATAACGTAACTTACGGGATCCAATAACCCTTGGTAGAAAATAGACTTAAACCCTCACCTTATGATGATCTAGCAAACTTCCAACCAAACCAAACTGCTTCAGCACCCGTTTTTATTGATAGTTGAAGTTGAGTTTCCTGTAAATGAGTTGATCACTCCCTTGTTAAAAGAGATCATTTGTGATTTTTGAAGACATGCAAAACAACCTTTGTAACTCCAAAAAGGAGATGTTAAGTTTGTTATATGTACCTTGTTATGTGAGGAGTGAATTCATTCCTTGAATCAACGCTCAAGTAATAATCTGTGATATTCTTGACGCTCTTCTAGGATCCCTATTACACTATTTTGCACCTGTGGGAGACTGCTTAAATTGAAAATTTGGGTTTTTTATCGGCTCATCGTTTGAATCTTGGACAACGAAATGATTTTTCTACCTTTGTAAAACCTCTAGTATTTCTACTAGGAAATTGCTTGGAACCTTCAGTTTAGGGGAAAACAATCTTTTTGATAGTTTGGAAAAGGCATTTTGTAGGTCTCCGATCACAGTTTGGACTATGTCAAAACTTGACCAATTACGATCAGTGGCTCTAGCAAACTTGCCGCCATTTGAAAATTGTTTTCCAGTTCTTAGTCCCATAAACTATGGTGAAATATCCATATAGAGAGGAAATTTTAGGAATTTTATAGTTGCACATTCGTCCATTGAACGTCATTTTTGGACGTGGTTTTCTGGGCCCTCCAGCTAACTTCTATTCATTTACAACTAGGCCAATTATGATTGATGTCCCTAGAAAACTAGCTGTCAATTGTAAACCATTTGCCAATTCCGAATCCTGTCGCTTCCTATGAACTCTTAGTATATAAGTGGACACGAAGAAAATTCATTCATGGTGTTTTTTCTTATCAGAAGACAACGTTTGAAAGTTGTTTCTTAGCCTCCGAACCTAGTCTGAACGTTTTTTTAGCTAGCAAGAAAAAAAAATTTAAAAAATTTGCACGACCCTCGAAAGGTTACGAAACCACTATGGAAACTTATTGACACATCTTAATAAATTTTTATAACTCTATCTTGTGGCTTGATGCGTGAAATTTGACTTTTGGGAAAATAGTGTTTATCTCTCTTTCCTATTTCTCTATCTCCCCTTGGTTACGAAATGAAGTGAAATGAAATTAAATGAATACATGTCTCTAAACCTCTTCCCTTTCCACTACAAATTATTAATGTTATTATGTAAATGGGAAACTAAAGACATTAATTATGTTAGATTAGGGTGGATGCCATGCCAGCGATTTATCGTTGATTTCATCCTCACATGGTTTTAGATGATACAAGTAAGATGGTAAAAAGGCGTGGTGAAATTCATTATTTATTATTGTAATTTTTTTTTATATTGTATTAAAAATTGTATATATGTTTTAACTGTAATTAGAAAAGTAACAAAAAAAATTATAATTGAAATTTTGTAGTATGTATGAGATAGTAGTTTTAGGGGTGTTTTTCGGAAATGTGCATGTAACTAAAAGTGTTCTTTTGATTCATATTTACATATGGGAAAAATATGGTTGGATATATATATGTGTGTGTGTGTGTGTGTGTGTGTGTGTGTGTGTGTGTGTGTGTGTGTGTGTGTGTGTGTGTGTGTGTGTGTGTGTGTGTGTGTGTGTGTGTGTGTGTGTGTGTGTGTGTGTGTGTTAAATGAAAATGTGTAGGAAAATCCAACATTTACAAAGTATGAAAAGGTTTATAATTGAACTTCTATATTATTTTCGATGTCAGGGTTTAATGGGATGTTCATCCCACACATGAGTGTTATTTTGATCCTTAAATTTTGTATTGTAAAATTTGGATATGTATGTTAAATTAATTTGAATTTAAAATATTGTAGTGAATTTCTAGTGTTTAATAGATGATTAATTAGTTAGTGTGTTGTATTCTTACCTTGTAAATGTAATAAGGAGATCTAAATGAAACACTCAACCCTAGTATAAGACTCGAGTATAACTAAATTTCCTGCATGACTTATTTTAGTGTGGAAAACTTAAACCTTAAAATAAACTTCAATATCTACACTCAATGTCACACTTCTCGCATCATATTTCTTATCCCAAAAGAAATTGAAACCATAAAATGAACTTAAACTTTTGTCTTTGATGGAACTTCCTAGTTTAGGTAAATAGGACCCCTACATGTGTTATCGCCATGGTCGGTATGTCTAGCATTATCAACATGAACCCAATGGTTAGGAACAACCTACACAACTTTATTTGGAGTAAGTAGAACTAACACCTCTTTAGTATCCTAGTCATCTATTAAGTCTTACGAAGTTTAGATCTAGGAATTTCCTTCATCATCGAATGAATTCCTTCTGGGTATAAAATGATAAGTAAGTCCTTGCAAATGAAATTGATTTGAAAGATGTTTACTTTATAGAATCAAATAAACTAAAATCTTGGTCTCGTAATGCCTTGTTATACCCCTTTTTGACATTAATAATAAAATAAATTTCACATGTGGAATCATGAAATGTAGAAACATGTGATCTTACCTTGAACACAAGTCACTTGTGGTTCATGTGTAGCTTATAATGCTTCCCAATCTTGTACTTATTCAAGATGATAGATAAGTAATTTTGTAACTCTTTTTTCATAAATTGATGCCAATAATGAGACCATAGTGCAATGTTAGAGTAAAGCATATAAAATTAAAACAAGATTTGAGCTTCGGAATAATGTCCCTCTTGGATTCCTTATAACTCAATTAGACATTTAATTAGGATAGAAAGAATATGAATTACCTTGGTGAGAGAAAAATTATAGAAAACAAAATATATACATATAAACCTAAATATAATTTGTTGATGTGGAAAATATTGAATGGATTCAACATGTTAGAGAAATTTTTTTAACTACGAAAGGGAAATATTTGAGAAGTATAATATGACCATAAAAATGAGAGAATTAAGAAATTTGTTTGTAATTTGAAATATGGCAAATAATTATGTTAAGTTATGGAGATTATTGTAAGGGATAAAGAGCCAAGTTAAATGGTTGAACTGTAAATTGAATGTAAAATGAATTTAAGAATCTGTAGGTGGAAAAAGGAGAAATTTTTCCTTTTATAATAATATTTTTGTGGAATGTTAATCGTAACTAATATGTATTCATGGTAATTATGTGTTGTGGGTTTCAAAATCCTTGGGTCCCTTTTTGTTTTTGGGTCATTGCTAGGCTTCATTCATTAGTGAAGGTGTTTCATCAACATGCATTGATGGTTAGGAATGACCTGGACAAACTTTATATGTAGTTAGTAGAACAAACACCTCCTTAGTATACTAGTCGTCTACCAAGTCTTACAAAGTTAGATCTAGGAATTTTCTTCATCATCAAATGAATTAATTGTGGGTATAAAATGATAATTTAGTCATTACAAATGAAATTGATTTGAAATATGTTGACTTTAGAGGATCTATGAAATGGTAATCTTTGTCCCATAATCCCTTGTTATACTCCTTTTTGACATTAAGAATAAAAGAAATTTCACATGTCGAATCATGAAATGCAGAAACATGTGATCTTACCTTGAACACAAGTCACTTGTGGTCCATGTGTAGGTTATAATGCTTCCAATCTTGTACTTCTTCAAGATGATAGAAAAGTACTTTTCTAACACTTTTGTTATAAATTGATGCAAATAATGAGACCATAGTGAAATGTTAGAGTAAAGCATATAAGATTAAAAATAGATTTGAGCAAAGGAATAATGTCCCTCTTGGATTCGTTATAACTCAATTAGACATTTACTTGGGATAAAAAGAATATGAATTGCCTTGGTGAACGAAAATTTTGAGAAAACAAAAGATATACATATAAACCTAAATAGAATTTATTGATGTGGAAAATATAAAATGGATTCAACAAGTTACAGAACTTTCCTAGCTACGATAAGGAAATAAGGATACCATGATCGAAGAATGTTCGTGGAAAAATATATCTTGAATTCAAATCTGCCTTAGGTCCTACAATTTCTTTCTCGACATCACGTAAAATTCACTTATGTAGAAAGGGTAAAATTATAATGTTGAATAAATGTTTAAGAAACATAATGCGAACATAAGGATGAGAGAATTAATAAATTTGTATGTAATTTGAAATATGGAAAATAATTATGTAAGTTTTGGGATTATCGTAAGGGATAAAGAGCCACCTTAAATTTTTGAACAGTAAGTTGAATGTGAAATGAATTTAATAATTTTTAGGTGGAAAAAGGAGAAAAGTATCATTTCATAATAATATTTTTTGTGGAATGTTATGTTGGTGCTCAAAATAGTCTCACCCCATTTTTCCATTGAAAATATATCAATTTATGACATCTGCCATATTTTATCTCCCCATGTTGTGCCTGAGAAGTCTCTTCCTTCCTTTGGTTTCCGTAATCAATTTGTTCCTGGGTCGAGGATCACGTATGGATCCATGGTTGTTTCCTTGTTTCTATGTTTTTCTGGAAAGTTTCTGTAATGTGGGTCTCCTGTTCTCTGTTCATCGAAAACTCGGGCTCTCCTCTTCTTTCCACTTTCCACAGTCAAGATTTTTTGTCCTTGTCATTTTCACCCTAAATACATGAGGAAAAATGAATGGATGTAACTTGGAGGAATGTATTTCAGCCTTGTAACATTTATATATTCTATATCCTTGGAAAAAATTTCATCTCCAGGCTCAAATGGTCATTTGTCTACATTTTACGGTTTGACAAGCATTTCTCCTGGTCAAATTTACATCTTTGCATCAACAGGAAATGTGGCTTCTTTTGGTTGGTTAGTGGACGGCAAAAAATGCTTTAACTTATCAATTTTGCTTTTTTGGCAAAAAGGAAAATTTAGTCCCGTAACTCCGCTCAATTCTAATTGGTTCTTTGGGAACTTACGTGGCTTCTTGTAATTGGATGGGGCACAACGGGTTTGTTTTTGAACTTGTTATTTTTTGCTACTTTGGCAAAAAGTTTGAACTCACCCCATAGCCCCACCTAGCTTTGATTAAAGAGAATTTTAAACGAAAAGGAAAAATTCTTACTTTGACCCCGCAGAAGGACACATGGAAAGGTTAAAGGTGGAGATACGGGCCTTTGAAAGAAAGTTGGATGTTTTTCCCTTTTTGAAAAATGGAGTAAAATTCTAAAATGGAAGCGCGCCCACAACGAGTCATTTTGAAGCCTTGAGGTTTTTGAAGTGGTGCCATAATGACATGTGGAGGTCCCCACTGATTCTTCTTTCCTTAGACTTTTTAGCAACTTCTTAAAGAGCCTGAGACACGTGGTGAGCCCGCACTCATTCAAGGTCTCAAATTTTGGGGACCATCTCAAGATGTGTCATTATGACGCGTGGTAGTTTGAAAATTCAAAAGGAGGGAAGGCAGACCATTAGGGGTAACTTGGATTTTTTTCCTCTTAAGGATTAAAATATCAAGATGGCCCGCTAGCCCGATAAAAGGGAGGTCATGGTTGGCTTTAAAATTCAAATGGTAAGGGAGGTGGACCATCGCAAGTAACTTGGATTTTTTCCTCTTGTCATCAAAAGGATTAAAACATCAAAATGGCCTACAAGCCCGACAAAGGATAATCAAAAATTTGTTCCAGTCAACTGTGAAGGTGTGGACTTTTAAGGGAAATTTTGGAAAAATTTCCTCTTGTGAAAAAAAGGGAGCTAAAGTATAAAGGAGAGCATGTTTCCACTGGGACCCACTTTGGGTCACCTATTAGATCCATTTTTCAAAGGTGGAAGGGTGGAGCTGCGGGGGAAACTTGGAAAAAATTTCCTTTTTCTAAAGGGAGGTGAAATAGTAGGATTTGGCCATGGTTCCTCTGGGACCCACCTTAAGACACGTGTCAGGCTCATTTCTCAAAGGTGGAGGTGCAGAGAACAATGTGAAAATTTTACATTTTTCCTAAAGTTGTAAAAGGAAAAAGGGAACCCGTAAGCCCATTTTAAAGTGGATCTCCCACATGGATAGTCAAAATTAAAAATAGAAATCAACAACAACTGTGCACCTGTATTTGATTTTTCCGCCATTTTCACTCTAGAGCTCCTGGGATGTGAGTCTTCATGATTTCTCAATATTTCTTTCATGCCAAAAAGGAAAGGGGAGTAAATTTGATATCTAAGTTTGGTGAGTAAGATATGGGGATGTTTTTTTCCATTAAGATGAGATATGACCTCTAGGCTCAATCCCATCTTCCGTTTTTTCTTCTCGAGCACGCAAAGACCCAGATTTGACATATTAGGGGTGGAATTGGTTGGTGAGTAAATGGAAAATTGGTCTACCAGAAGAAGGAGTTGAATGCGGGAGATATTTGAAGAGATCCACCCCTTGAGCACCTGACAACTTTTTACAGATCTAATTCTGGGAACCACGATCAGAATCATGGCGAGCACTGGTGCATTCAATGTTTGGATTTTTTTTGGGGGGGGGGAAAGGCTCGATTGTAAAATGTTATAAATAGGCATGAATTTTACATAAAACAGGTTGGATGTTGGAAGGTTGGAGTGTTAGAGGTCAGAACTGATTCTCTAAGAGAAAATCTTGATAGAACCCGTCTTTCTGAGAAACTATCTAAAGAAACTTGTTTATCTCATTTTTGGTAAATTTGATTTTTTCAAGGTGGTTGTGAGTGTACAATCATTGACAAGCTCTGAGATTGTTTGAGAAACTTTCCCCTACTGATAAATTTAATCAAACTTGAGTTAATCTGTGTTATTTTTGGGAAAAATTTGTGTTTGCTTCATTTTTGAATGTCTGCAAGTAGTTTTTCTTGTTCCTGTTGCATTCTTACATTGAAATTTGTGTGAAATTGGTGGCATTTTCAATTTCATTCATCAGAAGAGATTTCATTTGATAGTGAAATAAGCAAATTTAAAATCATTGTGACTCCTAACATCACTATAGGATCGTTTGTCAACCTTTGAGGGTATGTCAGCTGTGATGAAATAGAGGTTGATAATGTTCAATTAAGCCTTCCAATTTGAGCCTTCATTTTGTATCCTCGAAGTTTGTGTGAAAAGTGCTGATCTAGGCCTCCATTGAAGCACATATTCTTGTTAAAGGAACATCTTAGCTATCCTGAAGCATTCTACTGATTCAAGCTCTCCATTTTTGTAAAAGTCCTCAAAGACCTGATATAATCAAATTTATCCTGCTTCACCTCCCACCCAAAATCATTCAAAAACAATTAATCCTACCCATACTACCCTTTTTTGTCCTGTGTATATACAAATGCACAATTTCTATTACCAAAACATGTAGAAACACTCAGGTTTTCATTTTTCTTTAGTGGCCTGAACCTTTCTTAGAAAATATCTCCATTATCTAGAGTGACAACTTGTGAGACTTGGGTTTTGTTGTATTGATCATATTTTCTTCAAGGTCTGCTTAAAAACTTCACAAGGAAGGAATTCCCCATCTCCTCCATAAATAGTAGGCTACAAAAGGGTTCTCTCACCCAGGTTGAAAGGCACAACCATAAAGTAGTAAGGATAGATCAAATTTTTTTTAGGGTTTTGTCTATTTCTCCACATCTGAGTGACAAAGGACCAGTTAGATCCCATCCCCGAATACAAAATAACTCACTATAATCTATTTATCTCTAAGCTTCCTGCCAAACCTGTGATGCTACTCAGAATTTTTTGGAGAATCAATTTGGCTACCAACATGTTAATCTTAACTAATATGTATTCATGGTAATGACGTGTTATGGATTTACAAATCCTTGGGTCCCTTTTTTTTTTTTGGGTCATTGTTAGCCTTCGTTTATTGGGGAAAGTGTGGCATCAACATGTATATGATGTTTTCACGTGTCTATGTGAGTCGATGACTTATGTAAGAGTCGCATGTGTTTTTGATTTTCTCTACTTGGAGCCCTTACGGTGTTGTTTAGTGAGCAATGTAAGTCAAAGAAAAAAATAGTCTGATACTTTTTACTGTTGTATTTGTGTGTGTAAAATGTGAGCATTACACTTGGTATCAGAGTGAAGGTTCAAGCTCTCCAATCTTTGGGAAAAATTGGAGTAGTGATGATTTGCATGGTGGTGGTGACTATTGGAAGAGTAATGTGATATATGTTGGAATGTGAACAACATTGTAATTATGACCTTATGAAAGAAAATGTGGTGCATGTATTAGTGTGTATTTGTTATTATGTTGATGTGCTTGTGATTAGAGTATTCAATCTCCTTTTCATGCATTCAATGAGGATTTCACATGCGATGTGTTGCCTTGGTGTGTGTGAAAATAATTTATTTATGGATTGTGGAGTGTTGGAGTTTCTTGTTATTCTGTGGTATATAGGTGTGTTGATGTGTTGCATGAAATAATTGGTGTATAGTGAATTGGTTTGTATCGTGATGTTTCCACCATGTTGTGATGAATTGTGTGTGTCACCATGTTATATAGAAATTAATTTTATGTTGTAATGTTACTCGTTGTGTTCATCATACAAATAATTTTTGTAATATGTGACGGTTCATGTCGTGATATAGGGACATATGGTGAATGTATGATCCCTATTGTACAGTGCTTGCACTTCGAGTGCATTATGTGGTAATGTGATGTATTGAATCCTATGAAAGTAATGAATTTTTTATACCATGTATGTATACCATGTGTAAGATGCTATGGTTAATTTGTGTGAATCACCATTGTGTTAGTGATGTAGTTATGTGTTATGTTGTTAACCCTACACTTACCGAACCTAAGGGAAATAAGTAAAAGTGTATGTTTGGAGTCAGGAAATGTGTATCATTGACCAGTAACTAGATCCGAGTACAAGATAGGAAGTGGAGTCTCACATAGGCTGAAAACACACTTTTGTTTGTTTGGTATGTATGGAATTTCCTCAATGGGTGTCATGCATATTGTGTTTCGCGGAAACCTTAGGCTTAGTAGATGGATACTTGTACTCCTTTCTCTCTCCCTATATGGTTATCATATGGATTCAAATTAAGTGCAGTTATGACTATGTTGAGCCTTGTTGAATTGGTGGTGGGATGATTCATAACAAAGATGATGAAATGTGTATTATTCGATATGTTATTTTATGAGTTGAGGCTCAATGTGCTAGTGCTCAACAACTCGTTGAGTACCCCTTTGGTGGCCATGCATAAGGCCACATAGAATTATTTTGATGTGTTATTTCAATCCACGCATATTTTATTCGTAAATTAAACACTTTCCCTTTTCTTGCTAGAACCAACACTTTTCTTGATTGGACATGTTCTTATATTTTGGTAATTTATTTGGTTGTTGTCACTAACATGCATATTTTTGCACCTAACCATGGCTAACTATCCATTTTATTTTCTTAGTTTTAAATTTTCCAACCAAGTTCAAAAGTTTTATAGCCTAGCCCAAGGCTTGGGATTTTTTGTCCATTTGGCATTTGAAATGGATTGTTATGCTAGTTCTAATGTATAGTAATGTGTTGAAATAGGGTCATGGTATTCACCATATGGAGTGGTGTAACCTATGGACCAAATTTTTTGTATAGGGGTACGCCCTAAGGAGCTACAAATAACTAGCGGGTTGTTGAACCATGAGTTATTATGTCACTTGGGTTAGAGGTGTTTGGACTTTATGCACCTAAGGTCATAGGGTGACCGACCTCTTTTGGCGAGCGAAAAGGAAAATTTATCTTTATTTTATTTCTTGAGGGAGGCATAAGAGACTTTAGGGAGGAATAAAATACTTGAGGGATCCATAAGAGACTTGAGGGAGGCATAAGATATTTGTGTGGGTGTGATTGATGCTTTGGGAGGTATATGGAGTTATCCCTGTGATTCTTGGGGGGTATATGTATTTGTCTTCATGATGTCTTGGAAGATGTGTGGAGTTGGTATAGTGAGTGTTTGAGTACTCGTATGTGAGTCTGGTGTTATGATTTATATGTTATGTTTGAGGAGTTGACACTTTATTGTCTTGATATATATTATTGGATATCAACTTGAAACTATTTTGGTATAGTCATGGTTTTTTCGGGTCATGTCATGTACAATTGTATGTATAGATGTATCAGCGAAATTCCATGTGTTATACTATTTCAGTATGACACGTGTGTATTGGATTTATATCTAGGGGTGACATAATTATATGGAGAATTACTATGTATGTGGACTATTGGTTTGTCTCTTACATGGTTTGGAATTAAAGGCCTTGTGATATGATACAGTCGTGAGAAGTATGTAGTAGAGATGTCTCATTGGACAGTTCAGTGTTGTGTTTGGTTCTTGTGTCGTCATCTTGATGTCAATTACTATTGGGCACCCTTGAACATAAGAAAATTGATATTTTAAATAGATGAAATATTAAGAGATTGAGATTAATAAGTAATGTTACAGGAAAAGAATTAACTAAGTAATAAAGAAAAAACTAGAACTACCAATCTTCACATAAAATTAGAGTTTAAGAAATTGTTAAACATATCTTAGCTACTTCCTTATTTGGTCATGTTCTATTAAAATAGATCTGTATCCCTAGATATAGCGACTTATGTCATCGATTATCTTATTTCATTTCTCATCTACTGTTTCTACCTTTGCGCTTCAGTTTTGTGTTGCATCAAGGACGATGCTCTTATAAGGTAATGGGGATGTAGTGCCATCTATATAAAATTAATAAAATGAAATAAAATGGGAAAGCATTAGGGGAGGAATTCTGATTAGGAAGTTGGTGAGAAGAGTAGTTTTTTACATTTGGCAAGAGGAATAGGCCTAGCGGTCAGGATATGTTTGTCCTAGGAGAATTTGATGGAGGGTGGTGGATTTTGACTTGCATAATGAAGGCAAAACAGGTGGTGGTGTGTGGTATCCAGATGCAATCAACCACGATGGGAACCCATGTTAAGACTGAAAATTTTGAAGAAATGGACACTCCCTACAATGGGTTCTTGTCTCTGTGAGGAAGTGACATCTATCCACTATTGTTTGGTTGCATAATAATACAAGAACTTTATTTAAGATCCAAGAGGCACCACAAATAGGACTCTGACTAGGGTTTACTTATGTTTGGGTATTCTCAAATCAATGCATCGAATTAGAATTTTAGCAGATAATTGGATAGTTGGCAGCGAACTTACAAGTAGGATATGCACGCAAAATGAGTGTGTTGAAGGAATGCTACTTGGAGCTTTTAAGCAAAATTTAACTTAGAAAGCTGTGAAAGCGTGGATTCCATGGGACTATTTACTACTTCCTCCCAACATGTGCTGAAATGGGAGCTCTAAAGTAGGGTTTGATGAAAAGGCCTTGTGAATTTTCAAATGAAAATCCAGGATTTAGATCCTTTGCAAGCACCCTCCACCCTATTTTATAGTGGAGCTAGTTAATATGAATGCAAGTGCATGGGAGCATCCATGAAGAGTTATGTGAATTCTGATATTTTTCCTATTATAATCTGTCTCAATAGCCTGCACCAAACAGTGTGCTAACCATGGATGAAGCCTGATGAAAAATCCAACAGAAAATAAAGTTAAAAAATTTATTTTCATGTGTTGTATATGCAAGTTGATTTAGTACGTAGTTGATACAGACATTTTTGAAGCTACACCTGGATATTGATGCTTCGAGCAAGTACAATCTATCCATTTGGTGTCGACAGCATGCACCTCCGCTCTAATATTAAGTAGTAACTACCCACTTAATAGATTACTTTACATGGTACTACACTGAAATCTCTATAAGAACATTTTTTTTTTTAATGACTTGGAACTGTTGCACCCCCCAGTCAACATAGGTTTCTTGCAAGGGGATATGACCAACTCTAAATTAGATTGACAGTATGTTGAGCCACATAGGCAACAAGGAAGGTACATACAACACCCAACATGAACAATTAAAATTTCTCTTCAACCATCCACAATGTAAAATTCCAAACACATTATCACTAGTGATAGCTATAGGAATATCCCATGATGCAAAATATGTTGTAAGGTTGCAAAGGCTCTGGTAAACATGTATGTCAAAATATGGAGTGAATGCACTCTGGCATATGATTCATGTTTTGACTCACACCATTCCTGAAAGAAATGTGAACTTCTTTGGTTTACATTATTGACTAGCAGTATATCCTACAGAACATGGGTTTTTTGAATGGCCTTGGAACCTTTCAAGAAAATGTCAAATAAGCTTGCACAATTCCTTTATCTAAGAACATCCACCACCTTGTGCTCAAAATGGAGGATTTAGAACAGATAATGGGCATCCATCAAGCATAATGATCTAAATGCCAAACTTTTTTCCAATGCTGCATACAATTCTTAACCTCAATAAATGGTCATCAGTTCAAAAAAATAAATGGAGGTTTCCTGAAAGCTGGCTTTCTGGTGTAAAAACTATTTTCCCCTATAAAAATTTCCTTAGAACATTAAAAAGATTCATTAATTACCTGTTAAGGTTTTAATGGAGCGGTTGCATCAAAGAAGGATGAGAGTATCTAAACCTAACTCATCTGTACCTTCCGGGCATGGTCAAAGCTTGTGCTTAATCTCTTAGGAATTTTCATATAGGTTTGGCTATTCATAGTTGCAATAAAATTGAAAAAGATATATTTATGAATCCATTAGACATGATACCAATTGGATATTAGTATTCAGGCTATTAACTCAACGAATTAAGCAAGTTACTTGACATCCTTATAGATTTACCTTACTGACTTCAGAAAATTTGACCATCAGGCTAATTTGTTGCAATACTATAAAAGAAATAACGTTATTATCTAAGGTATAAAATTAGATGGTTGTGAATCAAAACTGGTGTTGGCGTGTGTTGATGAGAACGTAAAGTCAAGTTTAACCATTTTTTCCTACCTTGTAGAAGTTATTTATAACCTTAAACACAATTTTCAAAGACTCACAAAATGGCCTTAACTGTACCCCATGAAAATAGAAGTTTGGAAGTTTCGTATGTTGTTCCCTACTATGTCGGAGAGTTAGTTTCATTCTTCATGTTGGGTGGTATATCTTTTCTTGTTTCCTATGTGGTCAACATTGCATCAAGCTTATTGAGAGTTGGTACATAGACTCTTAAAATTGAAATGTGTTGACGTTTCGTATCGGCTCAGTTTGTCAGAAAAAAGGTTATCTGTATTTTTCAGTGTTGATAGTTGTGTGTATTTTAAGAGGGTGTTACATTGTTATACCTCCGGTTTTTGACATTAAGAATAAAATAAATTGACGACATGTATGAATCATGAAATCCAACAAACATGTGATCTTACCGATTGAACACAAGTCATTTGCTAGTTCTTAGTGCATCTTATACTCCTTTGAATTCTTATACTTCTTTAGAGGGGAGGTTGATAGACAAGTACTTCTCATAACACGTTCATTATCAAAGTGATGCCAGTAATTTGACCACAGTGCAATGCTTTGAGCCCTCAAGCATATAAGCTTTTACTGAGATTTGCAGGTTAGGAATAATGTACGACTGATTGGAGTCCAGCATAACTAGCCAACAATCATAGACATTTACTTAGGATATTACGAATTATGCCATTACCTATGCAACTCTTTGTAGCAAATGGACGATGTATAAATTTAATATGGTATGTTATATTCCCCTAGAAAACAACATTCTAAAAGTGGAAAATATTGAATTAGCCTTCGAGCATGTTATTGAACTTATTTTAAATACGATAGGGAAATAAGGATACCATGATCGAAGAATGTTCATGGAAAAATGTATCTTGAATCTAAATCTCCTTTGAGTTCCTAAGATTCCTTTATCGACATCATGTCAAATTCTCTTGTGTAGCAAGGGTAAAAAAATAAACTTTTAATAAATGGTTAAGAAGTATAATCTAAACATAAGAATGAGAGAATTAAGAACTTTGTATGTAATCTAAAATATGCCAAACATATTTATGTAAGTTATGGATATTGTTCGTAAGAGATAAAGATCTAACTTAAATGGTTGAACTATAAGTTAAATGTGGACCGAATTAAAGAATCTGTAGGTGGAAAAAGGATAAAATTATTCCTTTGATATTAATATAGCTCTTGGAATGTTAATCATAACGAAGATGTAATCATGGTAATGATGTGTTGTGGGTTTGTCAAATCCTTGAGTCCTTTTCAATGTGGTTGGGTGATTGCTAGCAATTCATGTTCATTGAGGAAAGTGTGGCATCAACGTGTATATGATGTTTTCACATGTCTATGTGAGTCGATGAATTATGTAAGTGTCGCATGTGTTGTTGAGTTTCTCTACTCAGAGCCCTTACGGTGTTGTGTAGTGAGAAATGTAAGTCAAAGAAAAAATAGTCTGATATTTTTTAGTATTGTATTTGTGTGTGTAAAATGTGGGTGTTACAATTTTTAATTTAGTTTGATCGTTAGTCTGCTTAGTATATTATGTTGGATCATATTATTTGATTATGTTCAGATCAATAAGATATCAAAAGACTTGATGAAGTTTAATACATCGATTAGTGAGGTCATAAATACATCTATGATAATCAGAGTAAGCGTTAACATTGAAATCATTACTTTGATTTTGTCTCGTGTCGACCTCTAGGGGTGGATGGATGGACAAGAGAATTATTTCAGTACAATATTTGGGGAATAAGGTAAACATGTAAACTGTCAATGTGTAAGTTGTAAATATATCTTGGTAGGTTGAAAAATAACATTGACAATGTCCTTAAAAGTAACCTTAGAATCAGTATTCTTGTCTTTTAATGTATACTTTCTTGAAAACTTTGCATTAGATGTATTAAGAGTGCTAGCAACGTACTTGATTTTGTTCATAGTAACAAATTATCTTTTCAATCTTTGAGTGTGTGACATAGGTGGTCAAATGATTGAAAATTTTCAAATATAATTAATTCTTTCAAAGGAGAAACATTTTTGTGAAAAGATGTTGTAAATCACTATCATCTAAGATATTATTAATCTTAGTAAGCATGGTCTTGTTTCATAATACATAATCAATGATAGGATCATTAGATCCTTTTCGCAAATTTTATCTATTTGTATGTATGGAACCCTTTCCCCAATATTGATAGGGAATTGTACCAAAAATTGATTCTTTAAAGTAGTAGAAGAGCACACAAATTGTGTGACGAGATCATAGAAACATTTTCATGCAAATTCCTTAAGAATTCTAAGGAAGAGATTGAAAAACAAATCATAAGATGTGGAATAAATGCAAGACATGTGAAATGATCAAAGATGTTACGCGGGCTCCTCTTTGTCATCATAGATATGGAGTTTAATGATTTAAATACACTAAAAGGATGCAAAGGAGAGCTATATGAGGCTATTCTAATTAATTGACATCTAAATTCAACTATGCAATATCATAATGACACATTAATTTTTGTAACTAATGTATGTGATATGATACAAACTTGAAAACATAAGCGGATGAGTGCACTTATATGATTCTAAATGGATCTAGGATGTTTTAGCATTGTAGAGTGTTGGAACTAGGAGATTAGAAAGTGAGAGTGCTTGGTTCCTAGAACTGTAGCTAGAAAATAACTTGGTACAAGACCATACACTATTTCCAGGAGCGTCCATTATTGTTTTGGTGTTTCTCTTAATCTTGTTAGGTAACTTCCTAAGATTTTCACTTTCCTAGAAATGTATGTGGTTGTTAAACCTTGATTTTCACCCCCGGTACAAAGCATTTAGAATATTCTTAGTAAGGTCTCAAACCCTATCCATTGGTGGGAGACCATGTTAAGAAAACATTAGTTGCATTGAAGTGCAATACATGCATTGCCAATGTTAGCGCTACTCTAAAGAATCTTCAAACCACGTGTCGTTCTCCACCTAGGATGTGATATCCGAATGAATGCGACTACATATGGCAATTGGAACCTTCTTGAAAATGTTTGAATTGAGTTTGGCTCTTGCTAATACATGAAGTGGGGATATTTGGATTTTTGTAGATGGGTGAGGTTAATTCTTTGTGCCAATAAAATGCTTTAGACCTGTTATGATTTTTTTCCTTAATTATTATGCAAGAGCTTTAACGAGATTTAGGAAACATTGGGTGCCTTTTTGCTAGCTTTTGTAGTAGAAGTTCATGATAATGCTAGGTTGTGTCAGGTTAGTGAATTAGATGAGTTTAAATTTCTTATATAAGGTTCTGAAGGTAAATTATCATGGAAATGCCGACCCAAAGGGTGTAAATGACCCAAAAAAGAATATAAAATTGAAATATCAAATGGAGGATATGTTGGTCCAAAATTGTACATGTTGACCAAAACTAGATTTCACAAGTAGACCGAAGTGGAGGTTTTTGAATAGGGATGAGAAATATGAAAAATAAAGGTTGTATCCAGTCAAGTGGAGTTTTTCTATAGATTTTACGCATTTAATTTTCAAAATTTATCGACATATCGGTGTGTATGAACAAACAATTTAGACAAGAGACCTCCGGATGTATTGGATGATGCTAAAAATAATGTGTTTATCTTAACAAGAGTGCATTGTCAAAAACAATAGCATTAAAAGACAAATTGCCAAATTTAAGTGACTATAATAACACCTTAACAATATTACATAATAAACTAATGTTCATATTTCTACAAATCTTAATTTCAACTTAAACCATACTTAATTGAACTCGACGATAAATTATGCTAACATTAAGAACTCTTAAGAATAAAACACTCCTCTAAAGTGTTCTTTACAATTAAAGGAGGGAGGGGGGGAAATACATTAACCAAACAAAGCCTAAAAGGCATTCCCATCATGTTACTTTCCGAATCACGTACAATACTAAAATATAAATGTGAATAGGCATAAAAAGCATAAAAGGTAAAGTTGAAGCCTCACAAAGAAAGAGTCTGGGCTTCTAATCAAGATTTAAGTTTGCCAGCGAGGTATGTGCAATAAACAAATAAATTATCACTACACATTTTTAATAATTTTAAAGTATTGCCTTACAATATAGATTAAATTAAAACTAAAAATGGATTTATTTATTTTAACTATTTTTAACATATATCAATATAAATTACATATGTTGTCCATGTAAACATTGACAGCCATATTTGAAATCCTCATGTTTTGAGAGACTGGGATGTCAAAATTTCCCAAAGTATTTTACGGCTAATACCTTCAAATACGTGTAAATGGCCGTCGCATTAAAGCGTAATGTTTGGGCCACACAGGTTGGAAATGTGGTGGCTATCCCTCAACGTAGATTTGCAGTCAACGCAAACCTAAGTGTTATCCCTTATGGGTGAGGGCTATTCTCCACACAAATTACACCACATACATAAAACCAAACATAAAGTGCACCATGGCGACTATCATGTCCATCTGTTGTCACACGTGGCGTGCGGTTCAACAATTAGTTTTTTTGTTTTGTGATTTTGGTTGAAAAAAACACCGTTGACAAACATAGCTTGTGATTGATGCATTTTCCTACCAACCCGTCTAGTGGTTGCCACATGCAACTTATTATTTGACTGTTGACGTGTAGGGCCCACCCATACATGGGCATGTATGTTTCTATGGTTTGTTTTATGGGTAGTTTTATGTATGTTAGTGCATTCTATGGGGAGAATAACCTCCCGATCCCTCATGTAGATTTGCAGTCAATGCGAACCTTCGTAAAATATTGACCATTCCGGTCAGATTTACACCCCCACAACCTCCATTTTTTGTGCCCCAGTCCCACCATTTTATTACGCGCTCACATTTAATACCTATATTTTAAAAAAAAAAATGCAAATTGTAATTTGACGGAATAAATAACACCATATTCCAGATTTTTTTTTCCTACTGTTATACGGCTGGAAGCAGGCGGCGGGAAAATTTTCAAACTGCGAAATAGCGTTATACTGCTTAATAAATAGGAATCATGCCGGCCGCACCGTCCTCCAACCCAAATAAACAGCTTGCTCGATACCTCCAACGTCCACCTTCTGCCTCACTTTTTATTCAAATCGTGAACACCTCCATTTCACTAGCAGAAGCACAACCAGAAACCATCAATGGCGGCTGCGCAGAAAGTTTATCCTATCAACAACGACGAAGAAAAGGCCACCCACCAACATGAACGCAAACTGAGCGATATCTCTGAGAAAGGTGAATCTGCCTCTTATAATTCCGGGCATATTATACACTTTCGATTTGCCAGAGATGTAGTGATTCCCACACGGAAGGGCGATGTGGCTCCCAGATATGAATCCCGCCCTCCCGAGCGCCGCCGCAATTTCTGTTGCCGCTGTCTCCTCTGGTCATTTTGCGTCTTCCTCCTCCTCATTGTAATGATAGCAATCGCCGCCGCCATTCTTTACGCCGTCATTCAGCCCAGGGTTCCGAAAATCTCAGTGGAGACCATTCAAATCACCAGCTTCGCCGTCGGCACAGATTCCACGGTCTCTTCGCAGTTCGTGGTGGGGGTGAGAGCGAGGAATTCGAATAAAAAGGTGGGCATACATTACTTAGACGACAGCTATCTTGCGGTTTTCTACACCGGCACGGAGCTCTGCAGGGGAAAACTGCGGGCGTTTTACCAGGGGCACAAGAACACTACTAATGTAGACATTACCTTCGCTTGTAGAAACGTTCAGGTTACCGATGATTTCGTTACGTCGTTGAATGCCGAGCAGCAGCAAGGAAAAATTCTTTTGCGTTTGATGGCGGATGTTCCTGTGAAGGTCAAGTTGGGAAAGTTGAAAACGCCAAAGATTTCGTATCGCGTCCGCTGCGATATAGTGGTAGACAAACTAGCTCACAACACCACTGTGAATATTATCGAGAACAAATGCAAATCTTAAGCTTTGAGCGGCTGGAGTAAATTTGTTTGTTGTTTTAAATTAATGAAGGTTGGTTTTTTCTATTTTTATCTTGTACTTGTAGTAGTTTTAGGAATAACGGTTGAGCACCATTTGAAAGGCAAAGTCGAAAATTTGACATCATGAATTTATTTGATGGTCACATGCAGTGTTGGATTTTGCAAGGCTTTAGACTTAGTCATTTTAAATGTATATATATAATAACCAAATTATCAAATTAAATATTACACTAAATACTATGAATTTGTGAGATTTGTGACAATTAATACCAACAAAAATGGAAATTTTGGAATTAAAATAATAAAAGTATCTTAATATATTACTAGCAAAAGCGCCCACATGTGTTTGTGGAAGGTCCGATTGGCACATGCCTAATGTTTAGATAACAAAATTAATAATATCAGTCATTTGGTCCACTGGTGAAGTATTTTGGCTGACATATAGCCCACTAGGGGTTAATTATGTCTCAACATGGATAATCAAATAGTTGAACTTTGTAATTTTATGTGTTTACTTCGAATATAGATACCGACATTCTATATTTAAATTAGTGCCTAAGGTAATATGTCCAGTTTAACTTGTAAAAAAGAATGAAAAAATATATATATTACATTTGTTTGGTCCACTACACATCGACGTAATAGGTACTTTAAAAAAGAGGGACATAAACCCATCAAGCATTGACAATTGCACCACCGTTGGGGTGCAAGATTTGGCCAGTTATATAAGATGCATCTTGGGATGCCAGGAAACATAAGAGATGACAACCTCAAAGGGTTGGCCTAGCCTCTGCATGTGAATGCTCTCACTTCATTTCCCCTTTTCTACCTTCTCTGCAGGAAATAATGAAGGTATCATAGGTGTCCAGATTGGTCTGGATGCAACTTCATTCACTCTAACTCCCCTCATAACCAGGTGCACATCGAACCCCCTCGTGAAAGCTATGATGGCTCCCTTTGTGTTACAATAATCCAATAATGTTGCTTCCCCTTTGTATGCGACTATGGAGGTTTTTGTTTACGAGTCAACTTCCTTTCTCCACAAAAACAAAACAAATTATTCTTTTTCCTCTTAAATACTGAAGACACATATTGATATGGAGTTTTTCTACCCTACCTTCATGTGTTTGAGAGAGTGGCGGGTCAGAAAAATAAGGAAAATATGTTACTCCAGAAGGTTCTCTCTAATTTCTCAGGGGTTATCTCCTCAATGCTTTCCTTCTAAAATTATTTCGCTGCCTTATTCACCAAAATGTCAATTCGACCAAAATTATGGATGACGCAGTCTACCATGCGCTTGCACTGATCATCGAAGCCAACATCAGCCAAGCAGGAAATCACATTTTCCTTCCCCTGCGTTATGTTACATATAGTATCCAGTGTTTCTTCTTTATCTCTCTCTTAAATTTCTCTCTTGTACACAAAGCAACATCTGCGCCTTCAAAAGCGTAAAGGCATGCTACAAAGCGACCTGTTATTAGAGCTCCTCTACCATGAAGTTTCCCTGAAATTATTGTTTTTATTTTTTTCATATGTTATTTCTTAATCAAAGTGACAATTTAAGAAAATGAAAAACAGTCTATATAATTTTGCCATATTGTCTACCGGTTTGTAAGTTGTAGAGAAAAACTATGGATGAGGCTACATTTCATGTTCTACACCAGGATGTTGCTTTTGAACCTATTGCGGAATCACCTCTTTTTATATTATCAACCACATTGTTCATTTTCATGATCTTGAATGATATGCATTGCAAACTGTAGGAACTGTGTGCTTCTGTTAAGCAAGCAGCATTTTACTTGGTTTATATTTCACGATGTATACCCATCCAAAAAGAGAGGTCGTGGCTGGAAATGGTGAAAATTTGAAGTGGAGGAGACACATGGTGGAAAGCAGAAGAGGAGACAAACAATTAAATCTTGGATCATGTTGAATATGAAGAGATCCGAAAGTGCCAAAGGAAGCAAAATTGCATATATGCAAAAATAAATATAAAAATATTAAGGAGACGATGACAATGAGTAAACAACATTTACAAATAAAATTAACTTTAGAAAGGCATATCAGCCAATTAATAAAATATAAACACTTTGATATCTATAGTCATATTTACCCTTATCACAAAACAAAGACACCCCATGCACGCCAGCCTATCACCCAGCGGATGTTAGGCGCTCACCCAAGGCACATGTGAGTGCCGAGTCTCTCTTTTATGTGATTTTAGTGGGAAACATCATCATCTATGATTTGTGCTTAAGAGATTTAAATGGAGTTAAGAACATTCAAGAACCATAGAGCTCAAATGGCCACTAGATCCTTGCAGTCATTACAGACAAAGAGTAGCTAACAGATTATATAACTTGTGCCATAACAAAAATAAGGTATTACAAGTGCATTGATACTTAGCATAAACATAAATGAAAGAGAACCTATGAGAAAGACGTATGCAACATAATCATTGATATTCATATTCATATAACCGATAACCTCATTACATCCATGGAGCCATTACAGAATGTCACAGAGAAACAGACCGCAATCATGCTTTGGAATGGACTAATGTAGCTAGGATATCAAAAGAAAAATTGTAATCCCTATACCCATTATGCATTCTTTCCAAAATACCATTATCCACTAATAGAGTTCTTGTAGTATTTCTACAGAGCTCCACCCTCTTATTGTTCTCCCTTTCTTTACTCTGTAGGTGCTTGTATTTATAGCCTTTATGGGCTGCCACACTCATTCCTCCCAGTACCCTCAAATCTGATGCCAAGTGTCTAAATGTGGTCCTCCATGCTGAGCATGCTCTCCCAGGCCTGAGATTTCCACTTTTCACCATGATGTGATTCTAGAAGCTTCTTACTGTAGGCATGCTCATTCCTCGGCCAACCTGTTACCAGGCTAGCACCTTATCCACACACCATGCATAGTCGGGTCATGATTTTCACATGTTCTGTCCCAAATGCCCAATTTGGCTAAGTCCTGTACCCTTGGTTCTGTTCACATGTGCACGTTGCGTGCGTCATGGGCTTCCTTAAACCCTTTTCTTAAAACTTGCCATGTGTGCTTTATCCTTGCAATGCCTCTCTTCAACTAGGACCTGGTGCGCATACATGCTTTTTGTACTTAGCCAACATTCTAGGGGACCAACAACACCCCACAATATGCCTCTTATTTGTCCGTGCAAGAACACTTCTCTAGTGAAAGAAAGAATTCAACATGCTTACGCCTTGGAACAAGAATAAGGAGATGAAAGAATGGGAGAAGAAAGAATGGGAGAATGAAGGAATCATTGCAACAAGCTAGGAAAATCCTTTTGCAAGTCAACCTCCAACTTGTTCCAGGCATCGAACTTCTTCTTGCACTCTTTGATAGAGGTTCACCGACCAGGGCACTCACCTCCCCAAAATTTATCCCCCATCTCCTTGCATGCTCATGGTATCAGTGATTTTCTCCAACTCCTTGCCTATAACCTCTAGTGCACGGTCCATTATTTGTGTAATACGCGGATGTAGTTCCTTCCATTGGTTTTTGATTGAACCCCTTAAGGTTTCAATGGCTTCAGATTTCCTCTCGACCATCGGCAAGGATTTTATCCCTTTCTGCCCTATTTCCCTTGTTCTTCTCCTGGAAATTCTTGAGTTCTACTTCATGAGTGGCGGACCAAGGTGCCTGCCACTTTTGTCTCTATCTGCGTAATTTTCATACAATGGCCTCAGTAGTCCGGGAAGTAGTCCCTTACATCAGAAAAAACCTTGTTGTATTCTACGATGAGTGCTACGATCGTCAACTTATCCTCTTTTCTCTAAGCGTGCAGCAACTACTTCTTCAGATTCCAGGGCTAGCGGTTGTCTTTCCACGGTGAGGATCCTTTTTAAACCCTCCAGGCATCACCAAGGAAGGATCCATACTTCTGCGCAGGTGATGCTAGGTGCGGATGCTTCAATATTATAGCCTCATTGATGGCTTCCACCTTCTTGTACACAACGCATACCTTAGCCTTTTCATCCTTCAAATTCACGTTGCCACTCGGGTGCTGATCAACTTCACCTGGCTTAGCTCCTTTTTCATTGACAGCTAGCTCTTCCTCTTTCTTCTTTAGCTCCCCTTCAAGATCTTTGACCCTATCATTCCATCCAAAGATGTCCAAACTTCGATCTCAATAGATACTTTGTTGAGTGCGTTGCATAGTTGTTCATCCAAGAGTTGATTGGGTATCCACCACTGGGTTGTCTTCTCTTGGTCATGACAATGTTATTATTACCCCGTGGCTTACCTCAAACTCTGAATCATCAAGGTGGGACTCTATAGCCCATGAGAACATCTTCCTTGTCCGCAGATATATAGCCCTCCTTGTCAAAAGATGACATTGTTATAAGCTCCTCTGCTGAAATGGTACTTTGGAACCTCACGCACGGAACACTTTCTTGGGGTCATCAATATAACCCATCTCTGGCCTCTCCCCCTCTACATGCCTTCCTCCCGTATGCGTACCCTTATGTACACTTATAGTAAAAATGGGGCCTCTAGTGCTGCCGTGTTCCTCTTCTGTTTTCTCCTTCTTTTCCTTGTTCAACATTGGCTCAACATTGTGTTCCAATTTGTCCTCCACCATAGTCTCAATATTCTTGGTCTCTTATCCTTCTACCACCTTGGTTGTCTATTTCTATGCAGAACTTGGAGACTCTTGCTTCTGTGTGCTATCTTCCTCACCTTTTCCCATGTCCTGGGTGCCTTCTCCTACTCCTATTTATCCTCACACCATATAATAAGGAACCCCTGTTCTTATTCTCCGCCTTCCTCCTTTGAATCATGTATATTGAAGACGGGTGGTCCTCGATCCTTCCCAGGGTCCTCTTCCCCACTTAATTATTCTCCACTCTCGTCCTCTTCACTCTCATATTTTTCTCTTATGTAGTTTTCCAAAATCTCAGTCTCTTCCGAGACGGTCTCTTCTTCTACCCTTTGCTTCTTCCTAACTAGAGATTCTGGTGTAGGTGACTCCATTTCTTCCTCTCTTGATGAATCCTTGTCTGATGTCTTTTTTGGCTCTAAATTCTTCTCTTTTACTAAGGGCTTCTTCTTGCGTGCGTACATACTGGTTTTAGCACTTGTCCCAGGGCAACCTATAGTCCTGTGTATCCACCACACTTGGTATTTTATTTTCTGGCTCTTTTTCCCCCCGTTTGGGCGTGGGTCCTCTTCCTACCAATTGGATCCTAAGGTATAGATACCTCATTCTCTAGATATGTTGCCCTTCTCAGACTTGGGTCATATGTGAATGTACACGTGTGCTGTGGATTCTTCTGCAATGGGCAGAGTCATGGGCCTTGTTATTTGAACTTCATGTGACACGTACCACTCAACGTCCTTGCACTTGCCGAGGTACACCAACCCTTTGTGCATTTCCCTCTGGTCCTAGTCCAGATTGCCAAGGTCCAGCTTAAAATTTTTGGACTCCTTGAACCTATTTACTCCCGCTTGGAAGTATTGAGATGTGAAGGCAAAGCAGGTAGCTTGCACCATGGGCTCCATATCTCATCTGACAGTTTGAATCTTCCCAAGCATAAATTTTAGTACACTAGAAAATTCTATGCTTCTCCCCTATTGGCTACTGGAAGTTGTTCGAGAATTATCCATCCCGCCCCAAACACAGTCCTTAGGCGTGCATATACCATTCTTCCAAATGCACCTTGTGCACAATTGTCATGGTGTCAAAAGCGTATTTCTCAAAACTCTTTGCGAGTGAGGGGTCTTCAGCAGGGTACTCCCACATCAAACTTTTTCTAATGCATCTGGTACCCCGATCTCTGAAAACACAATAGTTAATAGGCACATTGTCCAAAAAGGATCCTATCGCCTTCCTTCGTAGTAGCTGCTTCAGCCTAATCCGCATTGAAGTGTCCAGGACAATTTTGTTCCATGGTAGCGCATGTAAACTGGTGTTGATGGAGAATCATTCAACACCCCTCAATGTCTGTAACTTGATGCGTTGAGAATCTTACTGTGATTGCATAGCCATGGAGCTTTGACACCATGTGTGCAGCCATCTTCATTACCGAAATCGAAAAAGATCTCCGACATGATAGGATGGTTCCTATGACCTCTGTTCAGTATGCACATGTAAAAATGGCAGAGGGTTTACTCGAATTGACCTAAACTAACTTTTCTAAGGTCAAGACAGGGTCCAAGACATTATGCATCAAAAATAAAACCTAAACTAACAAAGTGTGATGCACCGAGGAATGAAGAACACCTTGTGCCTTGCCAAGTGGAACACAAATCATTAAAATGCATGTGCAAGATCATGCACATTGATAAAAAAAATTCTCAGTGAAAGATCCCAAAAGTAGGATGCAAATAAACATGAAGAGGGTTGAGAATCATCCACAGACATGCATTATTTTCTCCAAAGATTAAACCTACACATCATCACTATAAAATGCCAAGAGGCAAAGTTGTCATTACAGTTTGTACATGGGAGGCACTGAACTCCAGGTGTCAAATTCACCTACTCAAAGAGTTTGAAGCTTGTCTGATGATTGTAGGCAAAACAAAGACATGTCCAACCTTGAGATGGGAATCCCACTCCTTCCCCAATTTATAGGAAGAATGAGAGAGGGAAGAGAGAGGAATTTCAAATCATACCCCAACCACCTCCAGATTGTGCGTTTAATTCAGTCTCATTATGGTGGTAGGTAAGAACCCTAGCAAACCCAAAAAATGGTGAATTGTATTTTCCATTTTTGAAGAACTTGTGGCTATTGCATAATCCTTAGTTGGAGCTACCTTTGCCCACCTTGTCAAATTGTCTACTGCAAAGTCGATGACATAATGTGACCCCAGTCCTATGCGTTGCTGGTGCAATAGGGCCTACAAAGTCTATCTTCCCACTTCTCAAGAAGGTTTCCACGCTAGGTACATGGCACAAAGGCATTTCATCTCTCTTTACTAGATTGTCAATGCATTAACAATGGGATCACATGCTTTCATAATATGGTGCTTTACAATCCTTGTACATGGTTTCCCACAACAATCCTTCCATTAATATCTTTACGCGTGGTTTGACGTCATCCTGCAGTAGGTGCTCACACTTCACACTTCCTCCAAATGTGCTTCCTCACATGGATGCTGAGGTGCTCATATTTCTGAATACACACTGGTTTGCACAAGGTGTCATCATGTCCCATTCTTGTGTAATTCTCCACTGATCAACAGTGAATAGGGTGCAACACGTATCCCTGAGCTCCTTCTTCTCTATAGTCCTTCATTCCCTTTTGGTAAGCCATTACCTGCTCCTTTACCTAAAACTTCAATACTCATCCAACATCTGAGGGTATATGCCGTAATTTTCAAACAAAGACCTGCGCATCTGCGCATTGTCTCCTCAATACTTTGCATGTCCTCCACTAAATCAATTCTTGACAGATGATCAGGCCCACAATTACTCTTCCCAAGTTTCACTAATACTGTGAATTCAAACTCAATCTATAGTTGGGAAGAGGACTCTTGTAATATTTTTGAACCAATTCCAAAGGTACTTCTTCTGTCGTGATTTTCGAGCTCACCTACCTGAAAAGTTATGGCCATTATGTAATATCTACGTCAGGGTTTGTCTTCTACGTTGGGGTGTAAACACTAGATTTTATGTTGTGCCTCCCTACTTGATGCACCTCGGTGCATCCATCTTTTCGTGTCGAAGCATACTCTTACGTGCAACAAGAGGCGCTGAAAATTCCACTGGGTTTTTCAACACAATATTCTGCTATGCGCCTTCCAACCATGCGCCAGGGCGTGACATTTTTCCATGTCAACATCTTCTATTGATGCGCAGTCCAACTTGCGCCAGGGCACAAATTTTTCAAAATGTTGTACATCTTCTGTTGTACGCCTCCAACCTGCGCCAGGGTGTTAATTTTTCCATGTCGACATCTTCTGAAAGTGAAACACTCCAGACCTGAAATGCATAGGGCGCAAATTTTTTGACTTTCGAGCATCTTCTACCTGTGTGCCTCCAACCTGCACCATGGCACAAATTTTTCCATGTCAACATCTTCTATTATGCACCTCCAATCTCATGTGCATTTTTCAGGATATTTACATTCCAGGAGAGGGATACATACAACAACTGGCACGTGCCTAAATCAAGGGTCTATGAGATTGTGTAGGGGACCTAACTAATGGACTTTCAACTTCCCAAGATGGTGCAAAAACTTAGAATCATATAGTAAGACCATATGCCCAACCTCAAACTTCTTGTTTCTGATGTGGCGATCGTGCCATGCTTTTTACTCTGCTTTCTCTGTTGTTTGACTCCACCTGGCGAGTGATCATCTCTCATCTAACTTCTTTAACTCACCAATTCTCTCTTCTAGTGCTTTCCCATCAGCCAACCCTCTTGCGTGTGCTATTCGTAGAGAAGGTAACCTGAATTCAACTGGAAAAATGGCTTCCGTGCCAAACACTAATTGAAATGGCATGGATTTGTTTATCCTTTTATAAGTTGTCTTGTAAGCCCATAATACGGGGGATACATTATCATCCCAATCTTGTCTTCCAACATCAAAAATTTTGGTAAGGGTATGACTCAGTAATTTGTTAAATGCTTTTGTGGTCCCATTTTCTTGTGGGTGATAAGGGATATTCTTGTGATGTGCTACCATGAATTCTACTAACAGGATCCTCACGGTCTCATTTAGGAAATGTGTATCCCTATCGTCTGGTTAAACTTAAAGGGAATCCATAGCATTGTGATAATGTTCTCCCACAAAAATCTTGCCATTGTGGCTATTGCGCAAATCCTTTGTTGGAGCTGCCTCTGCCCACCTTGTGAAATTGTCTATGCAAGTGATGACATAATGTGACCCAGTCCTATGTGCCGCTGGTGCAATAGGGCCTACAAATTCTATTTCCCACTTCTCAAAAGGTTCCACACTAGGTACATGGCACAAAGGCATTTCATCTCTCTTTGCTAGATTTCCAATGCACTGACAATGGTCACATGCTCTATAATAGTCTTTACAATCCTTGTACAATGTTTCCCACCACAATCCTTCCATTAATATCTTGCGCATGGTGATGCATCACCTGCATAATTCCCACCCACACTTCCTCTATGTGTTTCCTCT
Organism: Taxus chinensis; assembly: GCA_019776745.2. Lineage (NCBI taxonomy): Eukaryota > Viridiplantae > Streptophyta > Pinopsida > Cupressales > Taxaceae > Taxus > Taxus chinensis. Next base: position 543,818,065 of record CM034155.1, read on the forward strand.
ATGATGGTGAGGTGCTCATGCTCCAATTACACACCTACACAAAACTTCATCACGTCCCAACTTGTGTAATTCTCCACTGATCAACATATAGGGTGCACGACATGTATGGTGAGTTCCTTCTTCTCTAATTCGTTCATTCCTTTTGGTGCCACACCTTCCTTTAAAAATACTTCAATCTCATCCAAATCCGAGGGCACACGCCGTAACCTAAACAGTTACACATCTAGTCATTGTCTCCTCCATACTTTGTATGTCCTCCCCTGAATCAATTCTTGACAGATGATCAGGCCCATAATTACTCTTCCCAGGTTTCACTAATACCATGAATTCAAACTCTTGAAACGACAATACCCACCAACATATGTGCCCTTGTAGAACAAGCTTGTTCACCAAATACTTTAATGCCATGTGGTCGGTGTATAATACAAAGGGTGTTGCCAGCAAATACTTCTTGAATTTGAAAAGTGCATAGATCATTGACAATGCTTCGCGCTCAGTCATAGTGTAATTTATACTCTTCTGGTGTCAACTTCTTGCTTGCGAAACATAGAGGGTGATCAAAATTCCTTCACTTGGCTACACAAGAACTACTGCAATGACAGTTCATGAGGCATCTACATGGACATGGAAGGCTTATCCCAAGAGGGAAAATGTAATATATGTGTTGTGACAAGTCTATTTGTTAATGTGTCAAATACCTTGTGTTGTGCCTCTCCTCAATGGAAGGAAATTTTATGTCTGAGCAATTATTCTAGAGGTGTGGCTATCTTGGCATGCCTCTTGATGAATTTTCTATAATAACCCATATTCCCAAGGAATCCATAGATTGTACTTTGGCTAGTAGGTTCCCCCAATCCCAAAATAACTACAACCTTGGTAGGATCCACTAGCAAGCCCTCCTTGCATATGATGTGTGCCAATAAAGTCCCAAAGGGTGTAGCAAATACACACTTCTTAATGTTGATGGATATCCTCAACTTCCTACACCCCTCAAACATTAATCTCAAATTGTCACAATGGCCTTTTACTAGCCCATACACTGTCCAATCATGCAAATAGACCTGAAGAAACCTATGGATGATGTCCTTGAACGCTTGCACCACTATGTGCAAAAAAATAGTAGGTACATTCTTTAAACCAAAGGGCATGAATGTGTATGCAAAACTTCCCAACTCAGTGGCAAAATTTGTCTTCCCCTAGTCTTCCTTTGTAATCCGGACTTGGTGGTACCCCAAAAAACCATATGTAAAGGAATAGATTTCATGCCCAGTGACTCCTTTAAAAATATCTTTAGTGAAGGGGGTTGGAAAAGGATCGATGACAGAAACTGCATTCAACTCCCTATAATCCTCGCAGATCCTAATCCGCCCATCCTTCTTGATGTTGATTACCATCGGACTTATCCATTCCGATTCTTCCACTGCTTCAATGATCCCAAAAGATATCATTTTTCTATCTCCTCCTTAACCTTTACGCGTAAATTTGAATTCATTTGGTAGGTTCTCTTCCTGAAGGGGGATGCACCATCCTTCAACTTTATCCTCATCTCCCCCAAGGAATGGTGGACGCCTTTGAGCTCATGGTACCCATGTAGGAATAAATCCTCAAATTCAGGAAACAGATCTATGACCTTAGAGACTTCCTTCTCTGACCAGTAATCTCCAATGATAGCCTCCTTAGGTTCCTCTTCTGAGCCAATGTTAACCTTCTTTGTCTTAAACGGCTATTGATAGGCATGCGCGTGAGGTTTCTACTTCCTCCCCATAAATCAAATACACCAACTTCTATTTCTCCTTTTCCAAACACACGTGCTCAAGCTGTAAATCTTCTGTTTCTTATATTTCTTCTTCAAAGTGCACCTCTAAACCTGGTTCACCTAGTAGTTCTAACAGCGTATCTTCTACCATGGCACTATCCTCCATGATAAGGCACTTAACAACTTGAAATTCCTTATCAATTGATGGCTTGGTACTTTGATATTCAAACATTTGAATGAGGTCAGCTGCTAGCTCTTGCCAATTTCCTATTTGGTAGCGTGTCTCAGACTGTATGTAACATGTGTGCGCATAACCTTGTAGTGTAGAATACAACTTGTGTACCCAAACGGATGGTGGCAAAGCTTTTGCGCCTTCTCTCCATATCCTCTCACACTCCTGGATATGGAAAGAGGTGGGCTCCTTACCATGGTAGTCATTGATGATGGTGGGTATGTTGCTTCTAGAAAATCTGATAGAGAGAGCAATTCTCACCTCATGCCATTCCAAAAGGCTCTCTTGATGTGTATCCCACCACTGTGTCGCTGTGCAGAGAAGAACATAACTTAATATCCCTCTTTGTTCCTTCTCCTTCTTCCATGGAGCTTCCATCTCCTATAAAAAATATCAGGTAAGGCCCCTCCTGAATAATTAGGTAATTTTTTTCCTCCTAGGTGCTAGACCATGCACGCCTTTGTTAATTTTGTTACCGATCCTCTCAACTAATGTTCGATCAATTCATAAGTCCTATGCACCCAATTATCACATGCTAGGCTGGTGGTGTCACTTACTGACTGAGAATCCTCAAACTAGATAACTCCGTCAGTAGGATGTATTATCTTTGGGTCCTTGATTGAGCGCACATATATCCTATCCAGAACTTCTTCTCCCAGAGGTTTAGTATAGGACATCGACTTCCGATTAGCCATGGGTATAGTGACCCACTCCTCCTCATTTTCAAAGATGATGAAACCTTTGTTGAATTGAAGGTCTGCATTTTTCTTGTAACACCATGGGTGCCCAATTAGTGTTGGAAAATTTTCTACCTCGGCGAGTGCCAAGACTTCGAAGTCCCCAGTAAACTTAACTCCCTAGATAGTGATAGCTACATCCTTTAAGACACCGATGGGCATTGCCTTAGTCTTGTTTTCCATATACAACACATTCAAAGATGGATGTAATGCAGGTCTTCCCATCTGATGCCATACATCCAAAGTTAGAACATTGACCTCCGCACCTGTGTCAATGAGGATATTACAAAGGAGCCATCCATCTATAACTGTATTCAATGTGATCTCCTTTTCATAGTCAAGGTTGTGAGGGGGAAGGTTTACATGCAATACCTTCCTCTCGTGCTCTCCTCCGGTGCATTGTACCTTCTCTCTCAACCATGATCCTAGCAAGGGAATAATATTCTCTTGCCTTATCATTTTACATACTTCCTTGAACTCATCTAGGTCATCCCTTGACGCCTCGACTCTCCTTCCTTGTTCCTCCCTCTTGGACTACTCCTTTAGACACTGGATTTCCCCTTATAAACTCTGAATTACATCCATGGTGTCTTGATATACCTCCTTTTGAAGTGTAGAGTCTGGGTACCTTCCATAAACTACTTCCTCCCTCAAAACAAGGTTCTTCTTCCTTGGTATCTCTTTTGTGCGCATGGATTTTTCTCTTGTTGTTACCAAAACTGGCTCCAAACCTACATCCCATGTTACCTGTGGCATCCACTGTGCATCTTTGTTATTAATGCTGACCATTGCAGCACCCTTCTCTTTCCAGTGTTGTTGATTCATGTGCTCAACTAACTCCGGGAACTCCTCTTACTTGTGCTTTTTTCTACACCATGAGCACTCCAACAGGTCTGGGCACTCTCGTTTGTAATGCTCTATAAACCCACAGTTGAAACAGGTTCCACATGGGAACTCAGTTCTTCCTCCCCCGTGGTTACCACGACCACATAATCCTCCTCGAAAACCCCTTCTGCGCACACCTCAATCTGTGTGCTACTTATAACGGTGATCATCACCCTTGGAAATACTAACAATGATGGTCTGGCACACCCCATGATCAATGGCCTCATGGATCTAAAGAATGAGCCTACATTCCTTAGTATCATGGGTTGTGGAGGTGCAAATCTTACAGTGGCAAGAAACATTCTTTCAAATTACGCACTGTAACAAGAGGCATCTACTTGCATCATGGTCCCCACGAAAAATTTAAGTCTACTGCCATGACGCGTACCATCCTTCAGAGGAAATTATCCTTGACATGCCCCTCTACTTCACAATTTGTGCACCATAAACCACTGTAAGTCTCATGGGCTGAGTTTATAGAAAAATTTTCTAGCTACTTAGCCATAGCAACAATTTGAGCCTCCAGGAATGGGCTAACACTAGTATCAATACTACTAACAACCTTGGCACGTAGAGCATCTTCGAATGCTTCACATGGGTCTGTGAAATTTTTATGAGATAAATCCCTTCTAAAAGGTGTGACCAATCCTCCAACAAACCACTAAGCATGCTATGAAGGCTGAATATCATATGATAGTTTAGACAAGAGAGTTTTAAAGTGTGCATCATACTCTCACACACTCTGTGCCATTCCTTGCTGAATTTCCTTCAAAGTGTTAATGCTCTTCTACTCAAACTCAGGGATGTGGAATTTTTCCAAGAATGTGTTCTTTAAAGTAGTATAATCCACCACTATTTGATGAGGGTCATATTTCCTATACCAGCTATTTGCATGCCCTTACAACATGGTTGTAAACTAGCTAGCCTTCCACTCTGGGGTTGTGATACCCTTTGCATGCCATAGAATATCACACTTGTAAACATGTTCCACAACATCCTGAATACCTCTATAATCTGGAAAATTTAATGACATCTCAAAGAAGACTTGAGGGGGTGGCTGGGGCCCTTGTCCTCTTAAGCCAGAGCCTTGGTTTCCTCTAGTGTTTCCTCCACCGCTAGATCCACTAGGTCCACCATGTCCTGTGCCTCCTAAGCCACTAGAACCACTAGGTCCACCATGTCCTCTACCCCCTGACCCACTAAGTCCTATAGTAGTCGTGCCAAGTCTCCCCACAATTCCACTTAACTGTGCGCTGACGATCTATAATAGTGCCCCACTACAACTATTGTACCCCGCACCACTCCAAGACGTGAGACCGAAGGCTTGTATACTAGCTCATTGTCCAAAGACTCCTCCAAATACTACAATATGTGTAGCCATAGAAGTGGGAACTGAAAAATTTTACCTCCTAGGTATAGATCTATGACTTCCAAATATCAACGGGGTCAATGATAATCCTTCTTGGTTCTAGAAAACCAAGTGCCAGGGTTTGGTCACTACATGGGTTCATATATGTGCCAATGACTATTCTTTCTCCGTCGAAAAGCTCTTACCAGAAGCCAAAGGGGTCTCTCTTACGCGTTTGCCAAGATGGGGTAGCATAGACTACTCAGGTTCTAGGTCCTCCGCGTGAACCTTGAATCCTTCCCGCAACATCTACCTCCATAGATCCATGACACTTACAGCCTTGCATCATCTAGCAATCTCCCTTTCACGTGCTTCACTATACTTGAGCTATCTCTCCTCCCTATCCTTCTCCGTCATAATATCTTCCATCTTCCTCCACCCTAGCTCCCTCACTTGATGCTTAGAATGGTCTAGCCGGACATTGGAAATGCCTCGAAACCCAAAGTAACAACCAGGATCTTCATTGCCAAAGGGATAACACATAGAAATGATCCTCTAGGCTCCCATAAAAACTAAAACTTAGCAACCTCCAGACAAGAATATGTGGAAATGGTGTACTCTAGTAGCTAGCCAGTACTCCTTTCCACCAATGATCCACAACACAGGTCAACATCAGATCCACATCTTGCAGCCTCTAGTAATCTTCTTGGGTCCACACGTGTGATCCTTAATGCAAACTTGATCTTCTCACATATGCTCAAAGCCATTCATACAGCTCTACTGGGAAACAACAAAAAAAAAAATCATAAAGATCATGGTAGAGGTTCTCTTCTACCCATTTACGTGTATCAAACATAGGTCCAGTGCTCAATCTTTGAGAAAATACATCCTCCATGCTCTTGACACATGATTTAACATTTTCTAAAGTTAACCGTTATGTCATTACTCACTACACAGATCATGTTGTATGTTATTTCTGACTACAACTTCGAAAAGAGGTCCTAGCAATGGAACCAAGATGTAGTCATTTTTACACTTATCACAAAAGAAAGGTACCCCATGCATGTCATCCTATCACCCAGCATATGTTGGGTGCTCACCTGAGGCACGCGTAGGTGCCGAGTCTCTCTTTTTGTGAGTTTAGTGGGAAATATCATCATCTATTATTTGTGCTTAAGATATTTAAATCGACTTAAGACATTCAAGAACCATAGAGCTTAGAACGGCCTCTAGATCCTTGTAGTCAATACAGATATAGAGTACTTAATAGATTATATAAATTTTACCCTAACATAAAGAAGTATACAAGCATCCATACTTAGCATAAACATAAATGAAAGAGAACCTATGAGAAAGATGTATGCATAAGAATCATTGATATTCATATTCATATAACTAGTAAGCTCATTACATCCATGGAGCCATTACAGAATGTCACAGAGAAATAGACCAGAGTCATGATTTAAAATGGACTAATGTAGATAGGCTATCAAAATAAAATTTACAATCCCCATACCCATTATGCATTCTTTCACGAATACCATTATCCACTAACATATTTCTTGCAATATTTCTACAGAGCACTGCTCTCTTTTTGTTATCCCTTTGTTTACTCTACAGGTGTTTGTATTTATAGCCTTTTTGGGCTGCCAACTCATCATCCAATGCCCTCAGATCTGATGCCAAGTGTCTAAAAGTGGTCCTCCATGCGATCATGCTCTCCAAGGCCTGAGCGATCATGCAACATGTAGCATTGAATGTCAAGTTATAACACTAGTCACAGGTGGCACCGAAGCATTTAAACTAAACAATTTTGGTTTATGTATATTAATTTTTTTGCTTTAAATCAATAATGGAAAGAAAAAATATAAGAACATCAAATTAACTAAAGTATATAGCCATTATAACCCAAAATAGTGATAATGAATTTCAATAATCATCACAGTATTTCAAAATAAGATTTTAAAATGGTATGATAATTAGTAAAAAATTTGAGATGTCCAATAAATAATATGCATTTGTTTTCCAAATATATTTTTGGAATCAAAACCTAGGAGGTTTCACATGATACAGTTGCAAAATAGTTAGACTAATAAAGGGATTGATTGTTTTAAGGGAGATCTTAGTTTGAGATGGAGGATAAAAGTATTTTGGATTTAATTTGTCCCATGTCTAAAGTGAAACCCTATAGACACATTATAGAAGGGCCATATATGTTATTTTTTAAGAGTTTTTATCTAAAATAATATCAATTATGCAACATTTTGATGGTCCACGTTCAGAAGTTAAGCTAAATTTTTTTGAATATTTATTTTGATCATAATAATGAAAACAATGTTGTATTTAGACTAGAAATCACACGTGAGTTGTGTGATGGAAACACCGAAGAGGATACATCAAAGAAGATAAACCTGAGGGAGATAAACATTAGAGTAAGGAAGTGGGTGATGAAGAATGAATATTTATGGAGGTGAGGTTCAAGAGTGCATAAAATGTTGTGGAAAATCTATGTAAAAAAATTATTTGTTATGACTAGATGAAACATGAGCCATTTGTGTCACTCATTTGAAGGAGAAAGGGGGTGTGTTGTGTAGGTTGTGAAGGCAACATAATTTGGATATATCTTAGAAATAAAGGCATGGTTGATAAAAACTTGTAAGGTGAACCTGCATATATTTGAATTCTAGAGTTTACATGTGTTAGATACAAAAACTCTACGTTTAGGGTTATTTATGTTACCAATTTTTTGCACATTTTTTTATTAAGTTTTGTCTTTAGTGATTAGGGCTTCCACTCATCAATTTTTTTATGATGGCCTCTATTAATAACCACTGACATAAAACCTTGACCTTCCATTTCACAGAATAATGTTTGTAAGAAAAACCCTGAAATAACATCTAAAGAGTGGTTCAATTGGCATGGAAATTATAATATAGTAAGTTATCACCTATGTATGAATACCCACATGATTAAGTGGAATTCACCCTACATGTTACACCATAGCTATCATAGTCTATTACTTATATGACAGGATATTAGATTTTTCCATTCCCTTGTTTATATATTAATTTTTTAATCCAGATCATTACTCAAAGCCGAAAATAAATGCAATTTATTTAAGTGAACATAAAAATCCCTACAAAGTAGTGCCACTGGCAGGAAATCTTTATTTTGCAATAACTTCACATAATTCATCTATAAGAAATAGTTACAAAAGCATTTATGTTTTACTGTAAACATAATTTTGTTGTATTTGTTGCAGCTGAGGCTCCTTGTTATACCCACAAATAGAACCTAACCTTCATAAACATGTAATAATTGTTTCTAAAAAAAATATTGAAATGAAATATGTGCGGTAATTTAATTGGCAGATACATTAATTTTTAGTAGACCATCTTTATAATGAAACACAATAAATGAAACATCCCAAGATCAATGAAACACGGGCCTGTAAAAAGTCTGCAAACTTTCTCCAAAAGCAAGGGCTCCAAACAACAATAGAATTTTCCCCAAATGAAGTATGCAAAAGTGAAGCAACCAAAAGGGTGTAACCTCAAAATAATAAAATGAACTCTAATATATATAAGGGGGAAGAGAGGAGGATGAAGTGAATCTTTGTAGGATGCCACAACACACATCCTCAACTCCAACTCACAAGTCAAATTTAATCTCCAAGACACAATAAATAAGTAGGTGAATACTATGATAGTTTTACTTACACACTCAAATCAAGCCCATACCCCAAAGGTCTGAAATTAATTTTAAGCAACAAGTGCAATTAAAACATTCAGCTAGACTTACAAAAATGCATAATGAAGGCTAGATTTAAACTCTCCAACAATAGGTAAGGCTGGTATGCAAATTTAAGAGGTATGGGACAAGTTTAACTTGTCCCACAAACCTCCAAAAACAGTCTCCAAGGACAATTACGAATTCTAAAGAAGATGAAGTGTTTCATACCTCAAATTTTACTTACATATCTCTTACACACCACTTACACATTGCTTACACATATATTACAACATTTAATACAAGAGTCAACCACTCGAATAATTACTTTCTTATGACCCAAGTTGGTTAATTTATTTTAACAATATGATTACTCACATTATAAACCACAATTTATTTATATAAAAATGGGAAAACACATCACTTAATAAACAAAGACAAACATCAATGAAAAGTAACCAAATAAATAAATATACATAACCCTTGGTCACATTTAAAGGTGATCCCCCCCATGGGAATCCCTAACATAATCAAACACACAAACAAATACAAGTTGCCATGGTGACCTTGTTGAATTCATATATAATTCTAATGTGGTTGGTCTCCAATCCCCCGATGTTTGTTGTGAAATTTTGAACCTGCAAAATACAAATACCTCCTTCAACCTCGTTGCCATATTAGAACATCCAAATGAATATAAGTACAATTTCAAGATCATCGACATATACGTGAATCACAACAGACATCAAGACAATCAACAGTATCACTTAAAATTTTATCCACAAACATATCATCACCAATTTAATTCAATTCTCTTTTTATAGGTCTACTCAAAATATCCAAATATCATAAGTACGAGCAACATCTATAATTTAACCATGTCAAACAATATATCAAAAACAATATCTAAAATATCTAATAATCATCATGCACCATATATGAATCAAATTCCACAATAAACTATGATCTAACATCTAACATCATTCCAAATTAAACTATAACAATGTCCATGCTATAGTTACCAGTATCAGGATCAATATCACAAGGTTTCGAAAGAAAGAGGGCCCCACATTAAGGTGTAGGGGAAATGTTCATCTAAACATGGGTGTTATCTTGATCCACAAATTTTATATTGTAAAATTTGGATATGTATGTTAAATGAAATCAAATTTAATATCTTATACCACATTCTAGTTGTGAAATTTATGATGAAATATCCATAGTGTTGTGTTATTTAACTAGAAAATATAGGAAAGAGACCTAATTATGACAGTTAACCTTAGTTTAAAACTTGTGCATATCTACCTTTCTCACATGATATTTCTTAACACGGAAGAAACAAAAACCTTATAAGGAACTTAAAACTTTACACTTGATAACACCTTCTATCTTAAGTAACTATGAGCCCAAGTTTGAGTTGGTCATTATAGCCTATATGCTTTTTGACATCATCGTGAACATGACAATTAGGAACCACAAAGTAAAACTTTTCCTTGGGTATGTGGTCCCCTCGTGGGAATGATAGTTGTGTATGTAGTAAGGAGAGTGTGATTACCTTTAGGTAGTACTTTATGGCTAACCAAACCCCAACATAATGTAAGATCCTCTTAGTCGGGCACAAATGTAAAGTGAAAATTATAGGTGGCAAATATCATTAACTAACCTTTGAATTCACCTATATGAGTTGGGATCATAAATGAACTCGATACCCAATTTCTTTTATTGTTTGGCTTATATGGTGTAATAATAAGAGTTATTTGTGAAACTTAACCACATTTTAATTTATGATTAGTTTGTGAAAATGTGAAATGTATATCATTCTTATAACATGTTTATACCATCTTGTGGTAATAACAGAATCCATTTCGTGTAGACCTTAATGTGAATCTTAACCTTTAAAATGAAGAACTACTCCCTCTTATTATTCCCCTTGTCCTATTTTATAATCAAGTTATGTTGTGAAATAATCTAATCATGTTCTTGACATGAACCCCTAGGGAAAGGACTAGTATTCTCATAAGCATACTAATGTCCCCATAATAAATGGGTTACACAACATTTTTTTACAAAGGTAATTAATTCAAATTGAATGAAACCATTTTAAGATGAATGAAAATGATATGAGTGGATCTCATGTTTTACTTACTTACACATGAGAATATTGATTGCAAACCCCTTTAACCCCTCTCAAACTGGAGTGTGTTCTTGACAATAAGTTTAAATTGTACCTATAATTACAAGATCATCGGTGGTGATAAGGGTGTTAAATCACCCTAATTGTGACCTTAGTAAGGGGTGTAAAATTTACAATTGACTACCTCTTAGTGACACACATATAATACTTCTTGCCCAGGAATCCAAACCTAGTTGATTAGGAAACCATACTCCTTAGGACCTTGTATACTAAGCATTTAAATGAAGAAGATATGATAAATGATTATTTATAATTACTTAAATCATGAATCGAGTAACCTTAGTAATTAAATGCTAATATGAAAATAACGTGTAATCTATTCTCTCTTGAACTAATAACCCTCATTTGTTTCATGTGAACCTTATTTGTGGCCACTAAGATAAATTTAAAAACCAAACAAAACATCCAACTTAAAAGACAAACCCTTAGAAAAAACACCAGGGGCTCATGTGGGAATATATGTTAGTATCAATAATCAAGCCTCATCATTTTATTGCAATAGGGGAAACAAGAAAATTTAGAGGGAGTAACTATAAGTGAAATGTTATGTAAAGTAAGGACAACATAGTATATTTTTAAGAAGGAGGGACCACATAATAAGTGATCTTCAACAATTAAGGCCAATGATGAACGATAAAGGTAATAAAATTGTAAACCAGGAAAGTGTGTAACTAAATACCATATTATTAGTGAGAAAATTAAACACATAATTGAAATAATGTAGATTATTCTTATTCAAAGAGTTACACAGTAAGTTAAATGTTTAACAATATAAAAAGAAATCTAACTATAGAAAAAGGAATATATGATTCACATATTATTATCCTTTCTAGAACTTAAGTTAATGACTGAATCATCATTGTAATAACTGTGAAATTATAAAGGTATCATGTCGTGGGAAGAACCTATCTAGTAGATTATACTATTGTTGAATCGTTATGTTGCGTATTGTCATCTGAAAAAAAGTGACCTTGTTATGCATCACATGGTTTCATGTTTTCTATGTGGGTTAATGTTTGTGAAAGCATATCATGTGTTATGTGTTTTCCTAGGTGATCTCCTCTAGTGTCATGTGTACTGCAATGTAAGTCAAGAAAAAAATATTCGTGTATTTTTAGTGTTCTATTTTTGTGTGTAATGTTAGTGTTACATTCTCTGAAAAGGGGTGAGAAATATAAAAACTTAATGTTGGATCTTGTCAAGTGGATTCTGTATATGGATTTTATGGTTTCAATTCTTAGAATATTTTGACATATCAATGTGTATAAATAAATAAGTTAGAAAAATACCTAGGGATGTATTGGATGGGAATAGAAAGAGTGTTTTTGTTCCTAGCAAGAGTGCATTGTTAAAATAAAAAGTTTGAAATGTTAAATTTTAATATTTGAGTATCTAAATTTCCCCCCTTTAAGCATGAAATGAAAATTACATTATTAAAATAAAAGAATCCTAAGTTTGTAGACACACTTTTTTTTACTTGGAATTTATTTTATAGCATCCCATTGTGTAAGTGTTGGTGTTCCCCGTGATGAAGCCTACAATGTATAGAATGTAATCAATGTTCATAGTAAATAATTTAAATTTAACGCAAATGTAAAGTGTAATGTAAAATTTTCATTTACATGAAAGGAATACATGTGTTTGTTTTGTGGAGGGATAAGGTCTTATTATTTGCTTGCACTTGAATATTTTGACTATTGAGATTGCTAAAGGATTTTTTTTTATCAATCACTAATTTTTTTGAGGATGAATTATGCCGAGGAGAAACCAAAGTGTTAGGTGCATGCAACCCAACATGGAATGGAGAGGAGAGAGATAAGTAAAGTTAGATATCGAAGTATACCATCAAGGATTAATAGCAAGTATCAAAGTCATTTAGCAACTATGATATCTTCTGATTTGAATGTAAGAGAAAACGAGGGACCTCTCTATTATAGATGGGTCTTTGATTAATTCTATAAATAGTTACTAAAATTAAAAAATATAACAAGTGGCCACATGCCCTTCCCTAGTGCCACACAACTGAATAGAAATTGTAATGTAATGGAATGTCGATCTAGAGAGTAGATCCATGCCCTTAAAATCATAATTTATTTTCATGGTGGAGTTAACTTCTTCATGTACTCTGTAACCGATTTGGATTTGATTGAAATGGATCTAAAACTCTAACAAGAAATTCTAACTATAGGTAAAAGTTTGAATTTTCTAAAAAAAGTTAACATAACTTCCCCTTGTGAAAAAATTGTGTGAAGAGGAAAAAACCATTCATATGGTCAACACAAATTTGTACATTTCTTAACCTATTCTTTATTTTCAAAATTCACATATTTGATGTTATTTTGAGAACTTGTATCCTTTGTATACATGTATTGTATCCTATAGTTATATATGTATTTATTTTAGGTGTAAAATATACCCAAATAAATGCCTTCTCTTTTGAGGTGCATGTGATAAATTGTTTGAGTGTGCATATTAAAATAATAGATGTGTAACCATGATTGATTAGTCTAATAAGTTTTATATAAACACATGGATGGATGTAGTGTTTGCCACCAATGATGGGATAGTTGTAACAGACAATTTACGCACACAAGTACAACACTAAAATATTGGAATATTATTTTTTGGCTTACATTGTAGTACACAAGACACTACAGGAGATCACTTAGGACAACACACAACACATGATATATTTACAAAAATATTAACCCACATATCTAATATGAAAAAACGTGATGCACATTACGTCCACTTTTTTTAATGACAAGGCACAATATAACAATTCAACTATAATAAACTTATAGATAGGGTCTTCCCATGGCATGGTGTTTCTAGGATTACACATTTATTACAATCATGTTTTAACATTTAACTTATGTTCTAGAAATACTTATAGTCTATGAATCATACCTTTGTTTTTACTTTTTGATAGATTTCCTGTAGTGCCCTCTTCCCTTCGAAACTTATTAAATTTTTATCTCGATTACTGTTGACTATATACATGGATATTATTGTATCATTTTGGATTAGAATGATTTTAGATGATAGAGATGCTTTGACTATTGATAGGTGTATATTCACAATATAATTTTTGTTTATTATTAGAGAGACATTTAATATTTATGATGATGTGTTGTTGACATATTTATATATTTCTGGCATTTGGCATTTTCATCATATTGAGTACGATTTAGCAGTTCCACTAATCTTGTGATCTTATTAGTATTGATGAAATATAGAATTGAGATGTTTTTAGAATTTTGTAGATAATAGAATTATTGTTCTAGATGATGATTTAATTTATATATGGATGATTATTGATTTCTATGCGTATATTTTATCTTGGATGTTTTGATACGGCCACAAGGCTGAAGGAGGTATTATGTGATTTTGTAGGTAATTAAATCACAACAATCAAAGGTGGGATTGGAGGCCAACCACATCGAAATGCTAGATGGATATGACAATGGTCATCATGATAACTTGTGTAATGTTTTTGTTTTGTTATTTGTTGTTAGGAGGTTCCCATGGGTGGGATGATCTCCAATTGTGACCAAGGGTTTTGTGTAATTATTTTCTTTCCTTTATTTAATTTTGGAGTATGTGATTTAAATTATGATGTGATTCCATTTTTATCATTATTGATTAATGTGTCTTAGTTAAATAAGATAATCTTGTAGTAATATAATTATGGATGTGAAAAAAGGAGTCATTTATTGGAGTATTTGGTTGTTTGGTTCTTGTTTTTATTATTTGAGTGTATGTGATTTTGAGTGTTGTACGCTCCACCCTACTTGGGAAACTCGGATTTGGGCTTAAGGGCCATCTTTGGATGCTTATGGGACAAGTCAAACTTGTCCCACACCTCTTAATTTCTCATACCAACCCTACCTATGGGTTGGGGGTCAAAAATAGACCTTGTTAAGTGTTTTGTAAGACAAAAGTGGCATTCATTGCACTTTTCTTAAATGAATTTTAAAGTTTGTCCTTAGGGGGTGTGGGTTGGGATTGTGTGTGTAAGAGGTTTTTCATTCATCTCAACCACCAATTTATTGTGCATTGGGGTTCATGTTTGACTTGTGAGGTGGATTTGAGGATAAGTGATGTGGCATCCTACATGGAGCCACCTCACCCTCCTCTCTCTCTCTTCTCTATTTATGCAAGTTCATTTGTTTGTTTGGGGGTTACTTCATTTGTTTTGTGCTCTTGTATTTTTGGAATTGGAGGATTTTAGAGTTCTTGTGGATTTTATTGGAGCGTGTTGGTGATGTGTTGGGATTGAAGGATCTTGGTATGTGACTCTTGGATCAAGCTCTACTATGCAAAGGTAGGTTCTACACCATTATTTAATTGCTTTATTTTACTTGTATATATGTGTAATTTATTGAGTTGTTTGGTATGCTTGTTGGGTCCTTGGGTAGATTGCCTAAGTATGGTGTAGGAGGAGGCTATGGGGATCTTATATGTGGGGAGGAATAATATTTGATTTCATGCTTTGGAGGGATTTGGGTTGGGTGCCCCACCTTGGACAAGAAAATGCTTACATTTCTTACATGTTTTCTTGTGAGTGAGACATAAGAGATGTTACGGAGGTGTAAGAGAATGTGGGAGGCATAAGAGGATCTTGAGGGAGGCATAATATTTGTGTAGGGGTTTTGAGGTGTATATTGAAGGGTTTTAATGTCGGTACCTAATCCCATTGGGAGGCATAAGTGATCTCCCCATACATCCTTGCTCCATTGGCTTGCATTTCAAGCCTTGTGTATTTTACAAAGTTGTATTATTGTGTTGAATGTTCTTGAAATGGTTGTGAAAAATTTTTGTTTTGTTGTGGAAGCATTGTAGAGTTGTCATGTGTTGGATCCATCCCTTATTGCCTTGTGGTTGAGGCTCAAGGGAAAATGAGGGGGATTGCTTCTTCTCCTCATTGGAGTTTTGGTTGGTTGTAGAGTGTTGCCTCTCCCCCATTTTTTGTTCTGATCAAGTGAATAAATGGTGGAACTCATGTTGGAGATTTAGGACTTAGAGCATTTTTAAAAGACTAAGAAATCCTTCATTGTGGATACCCTTCTTATAAATTTCCACTTAAGGTGGAAGAATTATAGTATTGTATTTGAAAGGAAAGTTGTATTGAATATTTTTTTATTAAGTTGTAATGCATTGTTGGGAAGAGAGAAAAATTTAGTGAAACAAGATTTGATATAATGTTATTCTTGGGGTTTCTGTCTTTAACAGGAGGCGTGCTTGAAGAATGAGTTCCTTTGTTCCTTCTTGCTTGAAGAAGAGGGAAGTTTTGTTGTTCCAGAAGTTGAAAATGAGAATATTAAACCTCAAGAGATTTCCTCCTATGTGTATACCATAGATTTGCTAGATTAAAAATTATCTTGAAGTTGTTATTTTGAAAGGGATAAGTTTGAAACAAAATCCCCAGTGTAGTCACTAAAAACTATTGGGTTTTAAAATGTTACTTTGATCAAAACCACAATCAGGGGACAGAAATTCCCTCCTCTTTATGGGAAAGGTTCCCTTATTGAAATAAAGTTGCAAAACCTATATACAAATGTACAAATTTTATCTTAAGGCTGGACTTATGACATCCTTAAATGCTTTTTTACCAAAATAGCTTATCAATACAAACGAATGGAAGAAACTAAAGAAAATGAAGAGAAGAATATATCAGTACTTTCAGAAATATAGATAGCAGAGTATAACCTTATACGTACTGAGAAAAGGTGATACAAAAAATAATCATTCATATCCACAGAATAAGATATCATTCCATAGATACAAAGCTCCAGAAATTATATCAATAAGAACACAAAGTTTCTTATTATAGAAGATAAATGATCCAAATATTTCAGGTAAGCAGGAATAGAAAATAGATGAGATAGAGAGAAAGGGGAAATTCTTCTGCATTGATTGCTTTCGATTCTATTTACTCTTCAAAAGTATCAAAGTCCAACCTTTTGCAAAGAGCCAAGATATTACATTTATAGATGAAGCCAAGAGAGGAGAAGAAGGCAAGGAAGAAAATATGGTTTGGCACCCAACCACCAACCATCCATTCCCCTGCAAATCCACCCACAATCTGTCAAATCTGGTTTGCATGTCTTTGGTGTGTTCGAGAAGGAAGGATGGAAGATCGGATCAATTTTGTTCTAGTTGAAACAGTCAGATCCCGTTTTAAAGGCTTGAGAGACATTTTCCATATTTTCACCCAAATCAAGATATCCAGTTGGTTCCCCATGTTTGTTTGGCATGTTGGAGAAGAAAGGATGGAAATTGGATCAAATCTGATCTATTTTAAAGTAACTAGATCCCGCATTAATGTCTTAAAAGATGTTTTCCATATTTCCAACAATCAACTCCTACTAAAAATAATATTTTATGCTTCCATGGTGTAGAGGACACAAAGACCTTTCCAACAATATAAAGTTTGTCAAATTTCAACCACTGGAGTGAAATTTATTCTCATTTGAATATTTGAATCGAATCCGTACAAAAATGGTGAAATCACAAAAATGGATCCATGGGCCCAAAATTGAAATTGTGACTTTAGTTCAAAAGATGAAAAATTACAATGGTGCAAAAGTTCCCCACAGCCTCGCAAGCCCACAACCTCACATTTTGCATTTGAGTCTAACATGTGGCGTTACCTGAGTGGTAACAGAGTTGCGGCTTACTTTATAATTTTACTTCTTTTAGAAATGAGGTTCAAAACCTCAAATTTCTCCACTGACCCACCTCTTCACTTTGACTTTTGATGTGGGATCAGCATATGACTTTTCCCCTCTTGGAAACAAGGCTCAAAATTTCAAAAGGTTTCGACGATCCACCTCCCCATTTTGAATTTTGATGCGGGCTCAACATTTGAATTTTTCCCTTCATTTGGTGGGGAATTTATGTCTAACCCGAGACACATGGAGGCTTCCTACTAATTTGGAGACTCTATTTGGATTTTCCTCTTAAAAGAGCATTGAAGAGACACGTGGCTCCTTTCGCTACCTCACCTCGTTTCTTTTTGTTTTGGCTAAGTACCTTTTGCTTGGAGGGGCCATATGTTTGACCCTAGAGACGTGCAAGGCCTATGCACATTTGGGACCTACCTCTGGATTTTTCCTTTGAAGTTGTGTCGAGCTGACATGTGGAGGCTTCCATAAACCCTTCTATACTTAGCCTATTCAACAGCTAGCTCTATTCCATTTTTTGACCTCAAACACGTGGAAAGTTGGCACTCATTTGGGGGACCACCTTTGGCTTTGACCCTGTAAGGTTTTCCATTGAGACATGTGGAGACTTCATCCAGTTATTTTATACTTAGTCAATTCAGGCTTGCTTCCCATTTGACTTCTATCAGACCCTAGACATGTGGAGGGCTAGCGCTAGTTCAGGGTCTCTCTTTGGGCCACACCTTTGTAGTTTTTCCAATGAGACACGTGGAGACTTAGCGCATGTTTGGGGAACTATCTTTGGCTTCAACCCTTGAAGGTACACTAATGAGACACATGGTGTCTTCCACCGATCCTTTTGTACTTAATTGATTTGGACCCATTCCTCTTTCTCCATGTTTTTTTGGTTGGGTCTCTTCTACTTATTTAGGAGTGACTATGTTGGGTTCTAGACACGTGGAATATCTGTGCTTGTTTGGGGACTTGCTTTGTATTTCACCTCTAAAGTTGCGCCGAGCTAATAGGTGGTTTTTCTGCTATTATTAGAACTTTTAACGACTGATTTAAATTTTTGAGGCTTCAAACATGTGGATTTTTTGTGCTCATTTGGGGTCTTTCCCTTGGTTCTCACTTCTGAAGTTGTGCCGATGAGGCACGTGGTGAGTCTGCGCACACTTAGGATCCTTCTTTGAACTTGGACTTTAGAGGTGCACCGTTGGGACATGTCGAGGATTTCGCCGGCTCTTTATACTTAGCAAATTTGGGCCTCGATTGAATACTCCCTTTCTTCATACAAGACCAAAATTCCAAAATTGACCCGATGACCCACCTTCCTACATCCAATAAGAGATGTCCATGTAATTGTGGATGTTGGGGCCAAAAATTGACAGGGAAGATGTGCCCGTTACTCATGACTATGTAAAAATACAGAGAGGGAAAACTCCACCATTTACACTCGAAAAACAAACTGATCCTTATGGAAATAAAAACTGTAAACCATACCAGGCTCGATGTGATCCACGACCATATAAAATGATGTAACAATTTCATTTGAATGGAGGAAACAATTTTTCAAGGATCCAAATGGGAACCATACGGGTTGCAAGATTCTAATTTAATAGGGCGAGATTGCAAATGAGTACCCACTTCTCCAAAGCAAAATTTTTTCCTATCTCTCCTGACTTCTCACTCTACTCAAACATCTCTCAAAGGCACAAACTCAAAAACTTTGAAAGCTTGACCTAAACAATGAGGGGAATTTTGAGGTTGAGAATAGCTGGCTCTTTCTGGGGATGACTTGACTGGGACAGAGAAACGAGGCAAGATCACAAATCATGGAACAACTCTGGGAGAGTAGACTAGTGCCTTATCCATTTGGAAAAAAGATTCAAACGTAAAACCAATATAGAAGACAACACACATGGAAGGGAAACAAACCAAAAAGGAAAGACAAAAAGCAAACAAAACACTGCACACAGTATATACAAAAGGACTTCCCAAATCACCTAGGACTTGAAAAATTTCAAATACTACCCACTATAAGGAAGTGGGAGAGAGGATCCATCCATATAATCCAAGTAGAAATAATTTTCTCCAGCAAAGTGTCTAATTTTGAAAGGACCAAGTCAAAGAGAATCAAACTTACCTTGGCTTCCTTAAGGTTCAAGTCTTTTTTCCCACAACAGAACAATGTATCCCACTTGAAAATATCTCATCCTAGCCTTCTTATCAAAAAAATATTTCACCTTCAGTTGATGAGCTAAGATCCTATCAAAAACCTACATCCTATCTTCATCTAGCTTCTGAAGGTACATGATTCTCTTGTCCAAGTAACTGATGAAACTTGAATCCCCAATAGTCTTTATTATGTGCATGGTTAGCAATTCCATTGTTACTATCAGTTGAGCTTCAACACCATACACCACTTAGAATGGAGACATCCCAATTGCTCTTTTGGGTGTAATTCTATCTGGCCATAGAGCATCATAAAGCTTTGTGTGCCAATTCTTTTGAGAGTCGTTGACTAGCTTCTGAACGATGGTTATTGGATTCTTATTTATTGATTTTGCTTATCCATTCCCTTGAGGATGCTAATATAAAGAATCAGCAAGGGAAATTCCATAGCCATATAAGAAATCAATCATCTCGGAAGAATAAAAATTGGTAGCATTATCAATCAAAATTTTGTTTTGTATCCCAAACCTTATCAAGATGTTCTCCTTGATGAAATTACACACCAACTCAAAAGTAGTTCTTTTGACCGGAATAGCCTCTACCCACTTTGTGAAGTAATCTGTAGTAGTTAGCACGTGAGTATGTCCAGCACTGGAAGGTGGGTTAAGAGTTCCAATGAATTCCAATCCCCACTATTGAAAAGGATCATCAATCACTACTAATTTTAGTGGTAAAGCATCCAACTTAGGTCTCCCAAAAAAATTATGATAGGATTCACTCTTAAACCCACCCAAATGTAGGCCAATAGTACCCTACATGAAGGACCTTATGGGCAGTGATAGCAGAAGATAAATTCCCTCCACAAGCCTAATAATGAAAAGCTAAAAACAACTTCTTATGTTTCTCTTTTTCCACACATTTAAGGAATCTTCCATCTATTCATCGCTTGAATAAAGCATTTTACCATAATAACTATTGTGCATACCTCAGCTTAATAGCTCTCTTTTCCTTGGCACTCAAATGGGATGGACATTCTCCATAAGTAAGAAAATGTGCAATATCAATATACCACTCATATTGAACTGAGGAAGAGGACAATAGGGACATCAACTGCTTTTGTGGACAATTCTTCATCAGCCCCTTCAGCAATAAGCTCACACAAGCCTTTACCCCTAACTAACTTAGTTGGCTTGATAGCAAGGTCATATTCTTGGAAATTTTCTACCCAATTGCCTCCCTTAGTTCCAAACTCCTATTGTGTAAGAATAGACTTTATGGTTGTATCAGGTACAAGCACAAAAGAGTGATAATTAAGAATATAAAAATGAAAGTGCTTAATAGCTTTGACCACTACAAAAGCATGTTTCCCCATCATATTATATTTTATTTCATGAGCTTTCATAACATAGCTCATGAAGGAAATTGGAAATTGATGATTCTCAGAATTTTTCTGAGTTAGCACAACAACAAATGTATTCTCTATAGCATAGCAATAGATAATAAAATCCTTGTTGAAATTAGGACATGCTAAGATGGGAGTGTTAGCAATGGCTTTCTTGATATCTTCAAATGCTCCCTTACCTTCAGAAGACCAACCAAAGGTTTTCTTCCCTTACATCATTTGAAAAATGATCATAGTCAATTCTATAAAATCTTGAATAAATCTCCTCAGGAAATTTATCTTTCCAAAGAAAGAGTGAACACCCTTTTTTCTTGTGGGAAGAGGAACCTGTTGGATTACTTGAAATATTTCTGGACCTATCTTGATCCCTTCTTTGGAAACAATATGCCCTAGTAACTTGCCTTCATTAACACAGAAGACATATATCCTAGGATTGAGAGAAACTCCACATTCCCTACATTTTTCAAGAACTATTTCCAGATGTTGAAGATGATCTGCCCTTGTTTTGGGAAAAACAATCAAATCATCAAGGTACACAACAATGCAGTTTCCCTTTAGATATCCAAAACCTAAATCCATTTGCCTTTGAAAAGTGGCGCCAACATTGATAAGACCAAATGGCATTCTCTTGTAGGAAAAATTGCCCCAAGTGGTAAAAAAGGCAATCTTGTGATGATCTAGGGTACTAACTTCCACTTGATTGTATCCACAGAATCCATCTAGCATAGACAACATCTCAGAGCCTAAGAAAGCTTGCAAAACTTGATCCATCATGGGAAACATAAGGTTTAAAAGTTGGATCCTGTCACCCGGAGTCTCTCTTTGTCTTCTTCTAATGGCGAGTCTTAATGTTTCGCGCTACCTTGTGTTAGATCAAGTCTCCTTGACTGGACTTTTGGTTTTACTCTTATTGGCTCTTGGATTTTTTTTAATGCTGACAGAGTTCATTTCTTTTGTACCTTATCGCTTTATCTTTTCCTCCTATATTTCTTCATGATGCATCTGATATTGTACGGCTTTTTGGAGCCACAATCTCTATCTTTTTACCTTATCCAATAATAACAAATAACATGTATAATGTAAATTTGTAACAACACAAGTTATGTGTACAATTGTTGTTTATGTATTTTAGTAAACATAAATGAATTTTTATGTGCTATTTAATTGTTAGTGTTTTTTTATTTTTTATTATTTATCTATAAATAGGAAAAATGGTATCACAAAAACTACTCAATGAGAAACTCTTGAAGAAGAAAATCAAGTAACGAAGAATATGGAGGATTGGGCATCAATCAATCCAAAGAATGTAACTCAAATGTAAATAATATAGTAGTGGTGATGTGTAATGCCTTGTTCTACGTTACACCTGTTCTTCCTGTGGCAATCGAGTGCTAAGCATGGTGTGTTGTTGTGCCTTCGTCGACCTCGATTTCTAACCATTATGACTATAATTGATAATTATTTTACAAGCTGTAAAATGATAATAATTGTAATAATAATGATAATGACATTATAATTGTATTATCGAGCAATGATTGTATTTTATTATTACCTTCTTTATATCGATTGTTATCAATATCATCCTCTGTTATCGTTAAACTATTCTTTTGATTTGTTTGTCGCTCCCACTGATCGAGCCTCATTGCGCAAGTGACTCGGAAGAGTAGGTTTTGTGGTGGCGCCACGGTTTGGGAGTGGCGTTCGTGTAAATATTTCTTTTAATCGCTTAAGCCACCCACTTTTTCAGGAGATACAACATGGTCATGAGCTGACTCATGGCTAGTTAGCTTGACTGGGCGTATTAGGCTTCAAGACTACTCAAGCAGTATTAAGGCTCGTGTAACCATTCACTTATTGTGGTGCCCCCTTCCTTTTACCGCTGGGGCATACCTGAGATCTAGAAAAAAATAAAAATAAAATAGAATAACGATATAAATAGAATGAGTTTTAGAATAAAACAAATAAAAATAGAATAATAATAATAATGAAAGTAAAAATTTTGAAATAAATAAATTTAAAAAAAAAAAATGGAAATGGAGTGGAGGGCATGGGAAGGCACGTGTTTTCTTGGCAAGGTGCGGAATTTTGGTGAATGTAATCAAGCGCTTGACCAAATGAAAGAAAGGGGACAGCTTTTCAGAGAGAATTGAAGGTAGGTGGGTGAGATTTGGGTCAGTTTGGTAGGGGGCGCCCTCTATAGCCATCACAGTCTCACCAAATGTAATAAACAATTTTCCAAAACCACTCAATTCTAGACCAGTACACTCCTAGCCTGTGCCTATACCAAACGTGGAGCGTAGAACTAAAATTCTCCTAGGAAAGTGCCGTGAGGAAGTTGCCAGGAAACCTCCTTCCCACTTGTTCAAACGCCACGTATTTCTTATCCTTTCCCTGAGTTTCAGTCTTTCATATCTTTGTTGTGTGTCTTGCAGTGCACGCATTCACTCCTCTGTCTGCCCTCTGCATCCGATGCCTCCAAAGCATCAGAAGGCTTCTACAATAGTGTCCAAGAATTGTCCAGCCAGATATCGGTGTACACTGGACAAAAAGAGGGGGCGACCATAAGTGTGTTGAATGCCATTGGAAATGTTCACTGGGTTGTAGTGGGTTTATTGCTGGTGGCTGTAGTTATACAGTGGATGGACACAGTGAAAAGTAACAAAGAAAAGTGTGTCGACCTTCTAAAGCACATGATGAAGCTTGCGAAGACGATCATGATTTCCAAGGGTCTTCCTCGTTTGGAGAGAGAAACTGAGTTGTACACGACCATTAAAGAATGTATCCAGTTAATCTTCCAAGGTGCAATCTCGTGTTGTTCTCGGAAGGCAAGAAAATAGTTTCGGAGCATGCACTTGGTGTGGTTTTCTAGTCACACGAGGAACTGAAAAAAAAAAGGGAGGCAAGGAAGTGGTGTTAGTTTCTGTGGCGGCTGACAGGGATGAGGAGGTCATTCACACCCACGGGCACAGGAGATCTATGCAATGTTAGATAAAATGTCTTGGGAGATGAAGGTAGCAGGATATTTTTCAGATCCAGATCAAGTACTGAGTTTGTTCTCCAAAATCATTTTTTGTGACAGTGAGGGTGCTACCAGCAGACCTGATGAAATTTATTTACAAAGATTCTCTATTGAGATCTTACTTGTTGTACGATGTAACTCGTGGAAGAGAACCTCATAGAGGCCGATCTGTTTCATATCAGAATATTCATGAAAAACAATTTGCTTGCTATTATATAAGTTTCTTCAACGAGTCACTAAGTTGGCAGGCATAAAGGTTTCTGTTGGAATTATCACACCTTACAAGCTACAGCTGAAATGTTTGCACCGAGAGTTTGATGTTGTCCTCAAACCTATTAGAGGAAAAGGTTTATTTATCATTACGGTAGATGCCTTCCAGAGCCAGGAGCGTGATGTAATCATTATGTCTTGTGTCCGAGCTTCAAATCATGGGGTTGGGTTATAGTTGTTTTTCACCGCATGAATGTGGCGCTAGCACGAGCTCGCAGAGAACTTTGGGTTAAGGGAAAACAACGGCATTGAAACAATCATATGCATATGGAGATGGTGTTTTGTAACCAGGCATGTTAAACCTACCCTTGCAATCTTCTTCTACCCTTTTATTATGTCATGAATTGAATGTACATCTTTTTTTTATCTGTTATGGCTTTTAAAATGGGCTTCTGCTTTTTCCTTGCTCCTCAATTAATTGCTCTCTGGCTTTGAAAATGGTATTTTGTAGCATAAAACTATTTCACGATGGACAAAATGAATGAACTAGGTAAACAGTAAAACTTAACCTTTGTTTATGTTATTAGTTACTGCAATTGTCTGATCAATAATGGTAATTTATGAAAAGCTATCTCAAACCGATTACAATTCTAATTCCAGTTTTAAATTTTTTTTTTGGCTAGGTTGCTTTATGACAGCCTGATAATGCTTTAATTCTAAATGGATGTAATAGTGAAAGGCAGAAATTAAAATTGTAGAGTTTTCTCTTTCTTGGTTAAGTGTATGATGTTATAGACATTCTATGTAAATTATTTTCCTTTTGAATTGAACTCTGTAGTAGGAGACATTTTCTTTGGAGCGACTATGAGGATAGGTCGAGTAGACTGTCGTGAGATAGATGGGTATGCCCAAACTATTCATATGTTGTTTTAGAGACGGAAGAGAAGGCATAGTTCGTAGGAAGAGTATTTTGCCTTGTATCCCTCCTTCGCTGACTGTTAACCTTGTGATTGGTGACTCGAGTTGGGTCACGGTAGAGGATCTTGTGTCGATTCACTTATATTTTCAACAGACGATCCCTTGCTTGTTTAAATTCAAGTATCGAATGAAATGGGTTTCTATTAAATCCATTTTGTAGCTTAGCAAATCCTCAATAATTCAGGTAGGGTCTTTCTGCGTAAGTGCTGACTGAGGCATGTATGAAAATAGAATGGTTACCTTTCTTCGAATTGGGTTAGACTTGTATGAAAATGGAAAAGGTAAGGAATCGACTCAGTTACATATTTTAGTGGGCTAAGTCCTTATCTCTTACAATGATCATACGAGGGGTGGATTACGGGTTTATTACTGATTATGTGATGTAAGATAATAACAACCTTTGGTGAAAAGAATTCTTCTTGAACCTTGCCTGTGTAATCCAACTATAGTTGTTGTATGTAATTTTAGTTGGATAGAATCTAATTTATTTAACTTCTTGATGAAAAATAATTAGGTTCGGTGAGAATTGCTTAGTATATTGAACCTTCAGATAGTTAGTTATAATGTTGTGAGTATTATATGTATGTTGGTTTATTCAGCCGAGTGAAGTTAAATTTAATATTTGACTGATTTGTGTTCATATATGGTTGGGACCTATATTCTTCCTAAAACATGGATGTGCGTTAATGCAGTCTTGTTGACAAGTAATTTTGAATATGATAAGTCATTTGACCGATCATTATCTCTTTGGTTAATAATAATAGAATGATGTTTGGGTGTTAGATTTCAATCACGTAATCCACAGGATTACTTGACTGAAATCTCAATACTCTCAGCCTTGTTGTCTTCACCAATAAGGTCTCACCTTGTTTTTCTTTGGGATATCTCTCTCACTTGAATATTGGGATTCCTCCTTCTTGGCTGATATCAATCTCGTCATCTTGTGAAACATATTGATTAGTGGTTTGTGATTTGATCCATTATTGAGTTTAGAATTTTACTTTCATGATATTATAAAATGTTAGCTTAATGTTATAATGAGTAGTCTTAACATGCTCAGTTCTAGCGAACTGACTCTAGTTAATATTTGTGCAGATGGATTATGCGAGTAGACTAGAGGAAAAGAGTGTTAAAGGTCCATCTGTACAATTTATGTGGTTCCTTGTACAAAAATTCAGATGTGTTGTAATTTTTGTATTTGTGCTTGAAATGGAGTTTTGAAGGCCTCTTGCCTTGCATTGTTCGGTAATGGTGAAATAAAGTGTCTTGTTCTTGTGTAGTTAAACTTGTAATTACCTTTGTGAGAAATAATATTCAATCTTGACCTTGTTATGAGTATTCTTTGGTGATATCACTTACAGTCTTGAAAATTTTGTAGCATGGCTTGGCTTATTTTGTTACCTTCTTGTTCTTGACCCAAGTGAAATCCAATCTCTTGGCTCCCTTGGTTCATGTGCCATGTTGAATGGAAATGTTATAACCATGGTTTGTGTTCTTGTTAAATAACGATAATTTCTTCTTTCAGGTCATAATGCTTATTGGTTTAGTAACTCTCCTTGGTACTAGTATCAATGCTATTCTAGGCATATTTTAGTGGGTTGAAAACCCATTTTTCTAAAGATAATCAAAGATAAAAGAAGAGGAATATATAGATGAATAAATAAAGAGGATAATAATGAAGTTGTATTTGGTTGATAAAATTAAGAGTCTTTAATTGGAAAGAAAGTGTTTATCTAACGATGTAAAATATATATATATATATATATATATATATATATATATATACCTACCATTGCTAACCTCGAGCTATGGATTAAACATTGTCCTCTTGTTGAGAAACGTTAATAAATTTTAAAATTAATATCACTGTTGGCTTTTGGGGATATCGATAGATCTTATCTAGTACAGGAGTTTGAGTTAAAAAAAAAAAGAAAACACATTAAGTATAATAATTCCATGTTGGGAACCCCTGTGTATCCCTCGACGAACTTAATCAAGATGATTTCTAAATGAAGCTTTTACCAAAATTCAATTGAACTCTTAAGACTCATTAAAAGACTGGTTAATAACTAAATAGACCATAATAAAATAAAATTTTCTTCTCTCTCTAACCATTACCATGGTACCCTGTAGTCCTTGTCTAAGCTATGATAAAAAATTTAATTCTTGATCAAAGATGATTAGGGTTCTGAACCTTAACGATACTCCTCTCCTTTTGATCTTACGCTTGCCTCCTTATGCAATGTGGGCATGAAACGAGTTTCAGTAGTGGGGGTTTAGATAGATAGCCTTGTGGAATTGTTTACCTCCTGGTTTTGTAAACAAATTAATCAAGGAACGTTCATATTATAGGTGAGCCTAGGATAGTCCTCAAGTTATATAAAAGAAAAGAAACTTAATCCTATAAGAAGAATGGTATGAAACATATCAGGAACCTTCTAGAGCGTAAGCTAAGAATTGTAAGATGGCTCTAGTAAATCAGTAATCTTAAGAAGATTTTCACAGTGGGATGTCTTCAGCTATAACTATGTAATGTGGTTGGTCTTTTGCCTTGTCCTTTCACAAGAGAATAGTAAATTGTCCTTGAAAGGTGTGAACGTTTCCATGCTGCCTTTAGGGCCATCCTTGTATTAAGTTGTTCACAGTGTTAGTTGTATCCTTGGTGACGACATGTTGCGTCATGTTATGTGTCAAGCAAGTCAAAAAAAAAAATATCCTGTCTTTTACGGTGTTGTTCGTATGTGTGATTTTTGGGTTGTTACATGATGTATTTCAAAGAAGGCTTGAGATAAAAACTAGATAAAGAGCAATTATGATTACTATGTGAAATATAATACCTATGTAGAGGAATAGAACATCGAGTGCTTTAAGACTTACCATGTGCACTAGAAGACATGTGAAAAACTATAGAGATAGCATGCACACTAGAGGAGTGGCATGAGATTCTATGAGATTTTGAGGAAATAGATACAATGTCTAAAACCAAAGGCCTATCTGGAGACCTAACGGGACTATATCAATGAGATACATTGTGTGCAACATAATTCCTCTCAGGATAACTATTAGGGATAGTGTGTACAACCAATTTCTGATGAGGAGAACTAGGAGGACTAAATATATTATAGATAATATGTAAAATAAAAATATTATCCATATTTTCACTAAGATTAGGGATAAAAACTATAGAATAATTACTAGGAAAGGTAGGAGGAGGAGCCTCATAGTGAATAACTGAAATTTCAACAACCTATTGATTATGAAATAAATTTACACATTGGTGAATGAATCATAGTATATCCCTAAGAGTATGTAGCCAAGGGATACGTAAGCACAATACATAATAGCTAAGAGGGGTAAAAACAATTAATTAATCCAGTGTAACTTAACACAACCAACTGTAATAGGTATAGTAATGTATCATAATCAAGGATTAGGATTAAGTGTAAGTTTCTGTGTAGAGATGCCAAGATATTCAGGTGCCATCATAGATTACACAATAACCTTATTATTTGGATCAACCAAAACACCACATATAGGTTCTTGAGTAATAGAGGGAGGAATGGATACAGTATTGGAAATAATTTTTTCATATATATCAGATTCATCAAAAGTGATAATCAGTGTAGGCTATGATGTGTGACTGACAGTACCAATCATTGAATCCAAGGGGTGATCATAAGAGGGTGGTGATGGCACCACATGATAAGTATAGTGAATTTCTAAACTATATTTATCATTGTTATTCTTAGGAAGTGATTCATTGAATATTTTTGTAGTGCGAGCTATATAAAATAAATTAAATTAAATTAAATGAAATAGAGTACTGATGAGGAGGAAGCTGGTGGGAAGGGTGGTTGTTTGCGTGTGGCAAGAGGGGTTGTGTGTGGTCTAAACATGTGCATCCTAAAATCCTGATGACCTATTTTTCCCTTGCATAATTAATGAAAACACTTTTTTTGGTACACAAAGAAAAAACCACGCTCGAAACCCATGTTAACACTATAAATTTAGCAGAAATGGATAGTTGCAATGGGTTCTTGTCTCTGTGACGAAGTGAACTCTGCCTGCTACTAGTTGGTTGGTGTAAGAAGAAGATTATTGAGGTCAAGAGTTGCTTAAAATAGGACTCTAACCAGATCGGTTTACTTATTTTTGGGTACACCTAGCCTGTGCACAAAATTAAATTGTTTTCTAATGCTGTAGTTGGAAGCGCTATGGTAGATAGGCATGCAAATTGCGGAAGCAAGTACTTTACATGTGAACTATTCAACTTAGGGCCTAATAATGTTGTTCAAGGGATTGCAACTATTGCAGGATATACACAAAATGGGTTTGAAGAAAAGGCCTTATGACCCGTCAAAAGAAAAATCCAAGATTCACATCCTTTACAAGCACCCTCCACCCTGTGTAAAAATCAAGAATTTAGAACATGGCATGCACATCCATCAAGATTAATGGAAATCTGATCTTTTTCCTATTGCAATATTCTTCTAGCCTACACCAAAAGGGGGAAACCAAGGATCAAGGTTATTTATGTCCAAAATAGAATAAATTTAGAGGATTTGTTTTCAGGTGTTGTATTTTCAAGTTATTTAGTAGGTATTTATGAAAATTTTTAACACTAGAACTGGTTTTGAAACTTTACGTGAAGTGATATTCATTATTTTGAGGGTATACTCTATCAATGTTTAGCCTTTCACCACTTGATCTACTTTTGAGATATGCTCCATCTTGTATTGAAGTTTTGGTTCATTTTTTCCAATGGCCTAGCTCAATCCTATTTGGAATAATTTGAGTTGCTTTGTATTGGGCGAGCTATTCTTAGAGTTCCCTAGGCACCAGCTAGATTCACCTCACAATATGGGCATGCTTTCAAATCTAGGTCACCATTTTGGTATAAAGACAAGCCTTGCATTTATTAATGTTATCTCATAGCTCACTGTTGTGTTTCCTATTAACTCACTTGGAGTTCGAGCTGGATGTGGGTTTTATGCATTACCTTGTTAACAACTTTCCAATCCTGTTTATTTTCACAGTGTTTCTATTTCTGATCAGCCTTTTTATGATCTTTTGTTATGGGTTTTGTATTATAAAACTCTATTTAAATTATGCTTAGCACAATAAGGTTTATCTTGTTTCTAAGCAACTCTCGATGTATCAATTGTGTAGTTTGTTATTTCCAAAGATTGGTAGTGGCTGGATTAAATCCAATTCCAAATTAACTTCCCAACAACACCTCAACTTGTGTTATAATGGGAGATTTAATTAAGAATATGGACATCCACCAAAGTATATTATAGGAAGATAAACATTCTAGAAAATATTTTTAGCTACAACTATCAGGAGGATATGTATGCAAAATGTAGAACCATGCTCTTGACATGAAACCACTTGGAGCACCTCTTATTTTCAGACACAAATATCTCCCAGGAATGGTTCATCTTTCCTCCTCTTTCATAATTTTTTTTCTTTAGTTGTTATTTTATAACGAAATAAATTTTAGAACCGAAGGATTTTCATATATTTGATTTTATTAAATAAACTTGTTTTAAACCAATAAAGTGTTATAACGTAACTTACACGATCTAATAACCCTTGGTAGACAATAGACTTAAACCCTCACCTTATGATGATCTAGAAAACTTCCCAACCAAACCAAACTACATCAGCATCCATTTCTATTGATAGGTTGAAGTTGAGTTTCCTGTAAATGAGTTGATCGCTCCCTTGTTAAAACAAATAATTTACAATTTTTGAAGACTCGCAAAACAACATTCGTAACTCCATAAAGGAGATGTTAAGTTTGCTATATGTACCTTGTTATGTGAGGAGTCACTTCATTCCTTGAATCAACCTCGAGTAATCATCTGTGATATTCTTGATGCCCTTCTAGGAGCCTTATTACACTATTTTACACCTGTGGGAGACTTCTTAAATTGAAAATTTGGGTTTCGTATCAGCTCGCCGTTTGAATCTTGGACAACGAAATGCTTTTATGACTCTATAAACCACTAGTATTTCTACTAGAAAATTGTTTGGAACCTTCAGTTTAGGGGAAAACAATCTTTTTGATAGTTTTGAAAAGGCATTTTGTAGGTCTCCGGTCATAGTTGGACTATGTCAAAACTTGACCAATTACAACCGGTGGCTCTAGCAAACCTGTCGCCATTTGAAAATTGTTTTCCAATTCTTAGTCCCGTCAACTATGGTGAAATATCCATATAGAGGGGAAATTTTAGGAATTTTCTCATTGCACGTTTGTCCATCGAATGTCATTTTTGGACGTGGTTTTCTGGGCCTCAAGCTAGCTTCTATTCATTTGCAACTAGGCCAATTATGATTGATGTCCCCAGAAAACTATCTGCCAATCATAAACCATTCACCAATTCCGAATCCTATCGGTTCCTATGAACTCTTGGTATATAAGTGGACATGAAGAAAATTTAATCATGGTGTGTTTGCTTATCAGAAGAAAATGTTTGAAAGTTGTTTCTTGGCCTCTGAACCTGGTTTGAACGTTTTTTTAGCTAGCAGGAAAAAAATTTAAAATAATTGTACAACCCTCATCAGGTTACAAAACCAGTGTGGAAACTTATTGACACATGTAATTAAATTTTTAGAACTCTATCTTGCGGCTTGTTGTGTGAAATTTGACTTTTGCAAAAATAGTGTTTCTCTCTCTGTCCTATTTCTTTCTCTCCCCTTGGTTACGAAATGAAGTGAAATGAAATGAAATGAATACATGTCTCTAACCCTCTTCCTTTCCAATGAAAATTATTAATGTTATTATGTAAATGGGAAACTAAAGACATTAATTATGTTAGATTAGGGTGGATGCCATGCCAGTGATTTATCGTTGATTTCATGCTCACATGGTTTTGGATGATACAAGTAAGATGGTAAAAAGGCATGGTGAAATTAATTATTTATTATTGCAAATTTTTTTATATTGTATTAAAATTTTTATATATGTTTAATGTAATTACAAAGTAATAGAAAATTTTATATTTGAAATTTGGTAGTATGTATGAGATACTAGTTTTAGGGGTGCTTTCGGAAATGTGCATGTAACTAAAAGTGTTATTTTGATTCATATTTACATATGGGAAAAAGAGGGTTCGATATATATATGTTAAATTAAAATGTGTAGGAAAATCCAACATTTGCGAAGTATGAAAAATTTTATAATTGAAGTGCTATAATATTTTCAATGTAAGGGTTTAAGGGGATAATCATCCACACATGAGTGTTATTTTGATCCTCAAATTTTGTATTGTAAAATTTGGATATGTATGTTAAATGAATTTGAATTTAAAATATTGTAGTTCATTTCTGGTGTTTAATAGACGATTAATTAGTTAGTGTGGTGTATTCTTACCTTGTAAATGTAATAAGGAGATCAAAACGAAACACTCAGCCCTACTAGAAGACTCATGTATAAGTACATTTCCTACATGAATTATTTTAGTGTGGAAAACTTAAACCTTAGGATAAACTTCAATATCTACACTCAATTTCATCCTTCTCACATCATCTTTCTTATCCCGAAAGAAATTGAAACTGTAAAATAAACTTAAACTTTTGTGCTCAATGGAACCTCCTAGTTTAGGTAAATATGACCCGTAGATGTGTTATTGCCATGGTCGGTATGTTTAACATTATCATCATGAACCCGATGGTTAGGAAAAACCTACACAAACTTTATTTGGAGTAAGTAGAACTAACACCTCCTTAGTATCCTAGTCGTATATCAAGTCTTACGAAGTTAGATCTAGGAATTTTCTTCATCATCGAATGAATTCCTTCTGGGTATAAAATGATAAGTAATTCCTTGCAAATGAAACTAATTTGAAGGATGTTGACTTTAGAGAATCTAAGAAACTAAAATCTTGGTCTTGTAATCCCTTGTTATACACCTTTTTGACATTAATAATAAAATAAATTTCACATGTGGAATCATGAAATGTAGAAACATGTGATCTTACCTTGAACACAAGTCACTTGTGGTTCATGTGTAGCTTATAATGCTTCCAATATTGTACTTCTTCAAGATGATAGATAAGTAATTTCGTAACTCTTTTTTCATAAATTTTGATGCCAATAATGAGACCATAGTGCAATGTTAGGTAAAGCATATAAGAGTTAAAAAAGATTTGAGCTTCAGAATAATGTCCCTCTTGGAGTCCTTGTAACTCAATTAGACATTTAATTAGGATAGAAAGAATATGAATTGCCTTGGTGAGAGAAAAATTATAGAAAATAAAATACATACATATAAACCTAAATAGAATTTGTTGATGTGGAAAATATTGAAAGGATTCAACAAGTTATATAAATTTTTAACTACAAAAGGGAAATATTTGAGAAGAATAATATGACCATAAAAATGAGACAATTAAGAAATTTGTATGTAATTTGAAATATGGCAAATAATTACGTAAGTTATGGAGATTATTGTAAGGGATAAAGAGCCAAGTTAAATGGTCAAACTGTAAGTTGAATGTGAAATGAATTTAAGAATTTGTAGGTGGAAAAAGGAGAAAAGTTTCCTTTCATAATAATATTTTTTGTGGAATGTTAATCGTAACTAATATGTATTCATGGTAATTATGTGTTGTGGGTTTGCAAACCCTTGGTTCCCTTTTTTTTTTGTCATTACTAGGCTTTTTTCATAAAGTGTGGCATCAACATGCATCGATGATTAGGAAAGACTAAGACAAAATTTATATGTAGTTAGTAGAACAAACACCTCCTTAGTATCCTAGTCATCTACCAAGTCTTACAAAGTTAGATCTAGGAATTTTCTTCATCATCAAAAGAGTTTATTGTGGGTATAAAATGATAAGTTAGTCATTACAAATGAAATTGATTTGAAATATGTTGACTTTAGAGAATCTAGGAAATGGGAATCTTGGTCCCGTAATCCCTTTTTATACCCCTTTTTTACATTAAGAATAAAATAAATTTCACATGTCGAATCGTGAAATGCAGAAACATGTGATCTTACCTTGAACACAAGTCACTTCTGGTTCATGTGCAGGTTATAATGCTTCCAATCTTGTACTTCTTCAAGATGATAGACAAGTACTTTTGTAACACTTTTGTTATAAAGTGATGCCAATAATGAGACCATAGTGAAATGCTAGAGTAAAGCATATAAGAGTAAAAATAAATTTGAGCTAAGGAATAATGTCCCTCTTGGATTCCTTATAACTCAACTAGACATTTACTTGGGATAAAAAGAATATGAATTGCCTTGGTGAAAGAAAATTTTGAGAAAACAAAAGATATACATATAAACCTAAATAGAATTTCTTGATGTGGAAAATATAAAATGGATTCAACAAGTTACAGAACTTTCTTAGCTATAATAAGGAAATAAGGATACCATGATCGAAGAATGTTCATGGAAAAATATATCTTGAATCTAAATCTTCCTTAGATCCTACGATTTCTTTCTCGACATCACGTAAAATTCACTTATGTAGAAAGGGTAAAATTATAATGTTGAATAAATGTTTGAGAATCGTAATATGAACATAAGGATGAGAGAATTAAGAACTTTTTATGTAATTTGAAATATGGAAAATAATTATGTAAGTTTTGGAGATTATCATAAGGGATAAAGAGCCAACTTAAATTTTCGTACTGTAAGTTGAATGTGAAATGAATTTAAGAATATGTAGGTGGAAAAAGGAGAAAAGTATCCTTTCATAATAATATTTTTTGTGGAAGGTTATGTTGGTGCTCAAAATAGTCTCACCCTATTTTTCCTTTGAAAATATATAAATTTACAGCATCTGCCATATTTTATCTCCCCGTGTTGTGCCTAAGAAGTCTCTTCCTTCCTTTTGTTGTCGTAATCAATCTGTTCCTGGGTCGAGGATCACGCATGGATCCATGGTTATTTCCTTGTTTCTATGTTTTTCTAGAAAGGGTCTGTAATTTGGGTCTCCCGTTCTCTGTTCATCGAAAACTCAGTCTCTCCTATTCTTTCCACTTTCCACAGTCAGGATTTGTTGTCCTTGTCATTTTTTCCCTAAATACTCGAGGAAAAATGAATGGATGTAGCTTGGAGGAATGTATTTGAGCCTTGTAACTTTTCTAAATTCTCTATCCTTGGAAAAAAATTCATCTCAAGGCTCAAATGGTTGTTTTTCTGCATTTTACAGTTTGATGGGCATTTCTCCTAGTCAAATTTGCATCCTTGCATCAATAGGAAACACCACTTCTTTTGGTTGGTTAGCTGACGGTGGGAAAATAATTTAAATTATCACTTTTGCTTTTTTGGAAAAAAGGAAAATTTGGTCCCGTAGCTTCGCTCAATTCATATTGGTTCTTTGGGAACTTATGTGGCTTCTTCTAATTGGATGGGGCACAACAGGGTTGTTTTTGAACTTGTTATTTTTAGCTACCTTGGCAAAAAGTTTGAACTCGCCCCACGGCCCCACCTAGATTTGATTAAAGAAAATTTTAAATGGAAGGGAAAAAGTCTTACTTTGACCCCGCAGAAGGACACATGGAAAGGTTAAAGGCGGAGATGCAGGCCTTTGAAGGCAAGTTGGATGTTTTTGCCTTTTTGTAAAATGGAGTAAAATTCTAAAATGGAAGCGCACCCATGCCGAGTCATTATGAAGCCTTGAGGTTTTTGAAGTTGTGCCATAATGACACGTGGAGGTATTTGCCGAGTCTTCTTTCCTTAGACATTTTAGCAACTTCTTAAAGGCCTCGAGACATGTGGTGAGCCCACGCTCATTCAAGGTCTCAACTTTTGGGGACCATCTCAAGATGTGCCATTGTGATGCATGGCAGTTTGAAAAGTCAAAAGGCAGGGAGGTGAACCATCAGTGGTAACTTGGACTTTTACCTCTTAAGGATTAAAATATCAAGATAGCTCGCTAGCCCGACAAAAGGGAGGTCAAGGTTGGCTTTGAAAATTCAAAGGGGCGGGGAAGCGGACCATCGCATGCAACTTGTATTTTTTCCTCTTGTCATCAAAAGGATTAAAACATCAAAAATGGCAATGTCAGCCCGACAAAGGATATTCAAAAATTTGTTCTAGTTAATAGCAGAGGTGCGGGCTTTTGGGAGAAATTTTGGAAAAATTTACTTTTGTGAAAAAAAAGGGAGCTAAATTATAAAGGAGAGCACGTTTCCACTAGGACCCACATTGGGAGACCTTTCAGATCCATTTTTTCGAAGGCGGAAGGGTGGAGCTGTGGGGGGAAACTTGGAAAAAAAATTCCTTTTCCTAAAGGGAGGTGAAATAGCATGATTTGGCCACGGTTCCTTTCTGAACCACCTTAGGGACACGTGTCAGGATCATTTCTCAAAGGTGCAGGGTGCAAAGAAAAATGGGAAAATTTTACATTTTTCGTAAAGTTGTAAAAGGAAAAATGGAACCTGCAAGCCCATTTTAAAGTGGATCTCCCATGTGGACAGTCTAAATTCAAAATAGAAATCAATGACAGTTGTGCACCTGTATCTAATTTTTCTGCCATTTTCACTCTAGAGCTCTTGGGGGATGTGAGTCTTCATGATTTCTCAATATTTATTGCATGCCAAAAAAGAAAGGGGGAGTAAATTTTTTATCTAAGTTTGGTGAGGAAGATATGGGGATGTATTTTTCCATTAAGATGAGATATAACCTCTGGGATTGATCCGATCTTCCTTTTTTTCTTCTCGAGCACGCAAAGAACCAAATTTGACATATTAGGGGTGGAAGTGGTTAGCGAGTAAAGGGAAAAGTGGTCTACCAGAAGAAGGAGTTAAATGCGGGAGATATTCGAAGAGATCCGCCCCTTGAGTACCTGATAAATTTTTACAGATCTGATTCTGGGAATTGTGATCGGAATCATGGCGAGCACTGGTGCATTTAATGTTTGGATTTTTTGGGGGGGAAAGGGCTCTGTTGTAAAATGTTATAAATACTCATGAATTTTCTGTAAAAAGGGTTGGAGGTTGGAAGGTTGGAGTGTTAGAGGTCAAAATTGATTCTCTAAGAGAAAAGCTTGATAGAACCCGTCTTTCTGAGAAACTATCTAAAGAAACATGTTTATCTCCCTTTTGGTAAATTTGATTTTTTCAAGGTGGTTGTGAGTGTACAACCATTGACAAGCTCTGAGATTGTTTGAGAAACTTTCCCCTACTAATAAATTTAATCAAACTTGAGTTAATCTATATTATTTTTGGGGTAAAATTTGTGTTTGCTTCATTTTTGAATGTCTGCAAGTATTTTTTATTATTCCCATTGCATTATTACATTTAAATTTGTGTTGAATCACACAAGATCTTATCCTTGTGTTAGTTTGGTGGCATTTTCAATTTCATTTATCATAAGAGATTTCATTTGATAGTGAAATAAACTATTTTAAAATTATTGTGACTCCTAATATGACTATAGGATCGTTTGTTAGCCTTTGAGGGTATCCTAGGTGTGATGAAACAAAGATTGATAATGTTCAGTTAAGCCTTCTGATTTGAGCCTTAATTTTGAATCCTTGAAGTTTGTGTGAAAAGTGCCAATCTAGGCCTCCATTGAAGCACATATTCTAGTTAAAGGAACATCTTAGCTACCCTGAAGCATTCTACTGATTCAAGCTCTCA
Source organism: Taxus chinensis (assembly GCA_019776745.2). Classification (NCBI taxonomy): domain Eukaryota; kingdom Viridiplantae; phylum Streptophyta; class Pinopsida; order Cupressales; family Taxaceae; genus Taxus; species Taxus chinensis. Next base: position 543,856,004 of record CM034155.1, read on the forward strand.
ATTTTTGTAAAAGTCCTCAAAGACCCAATATAATCAACTTTATCCTGCTTCACCTCCCACCCCAAAATCATTCAAAAACAATTAATCGTACCCATACTACCCTTGTTTGTTCTGTGTGTATATAGATTCACAATTTCTATTACCAAAACATGTAGAAACACTCACATTTTCATTTGTCTTTAGTGTCCTGAACCTTTCTTAGAAAATATCTCCATTATCTAGAGTGACAACACCTGAGAGTTAGGTTTTGTTGTATCGATCATATTTTATTCAAGGTATGCTTAAACACTTCACGAGGAAGGAATTCCCCATCTCCTCCATAAATAGCAGGCTACAAAAGGGTTATCTCACCATGGTTGAAAGGCACAACCATAAAGTAGTAAGGATAGATCAAATCCTTTTTAGGGTGTTATCTATTTCTCCACATCTGAGTGACAGAGGGCCAGTTAGATCCCATCCCCGGCTACAAAATGACTCACTATAATCTATCTATCTCTAAGCTTCATGTCAAACCTATGATGTTGTTCATAATTTGAAGGAGAATCAATTTGGCTACCAACATGTTAATCGTAACTAATATGTATTCATGGTAATGACATGTTGTGGATTTGCAAATCCTTGGGTCCTTTTCTATTTTTGGGTCATTTTTAGCCTTTATTTATTGGGGAAAGTGTGGCATCAACATGTATATGATGTTTTCACGTGTCTATGTGAGTTGATGACATATGTAAGTGTCACATGTGTTGTTGATTTTCTCTACTTGGAACCTTTACGATGTTGTTTAGTGAGCAATGTAAGTCAAAGAAAAAAATATTCTGATTATTTTTACTGTTGTTTTTGTGTGTGTAAAATGTGGGTGTTACACTTGGTATCAGAGTGAAGGTTTAGGCTCTCAAATCTCTGGGAAAAATTGGAGTAGTGATGATTTGCATGGTGGTGGTGAATATTGGAAGAGTAATGTGATAGATGTTGTAATGTGAAAAACATTGTAATTGTGACCTTATGAAAGCAGATGTGGTGCACATCACTTAGTGTGTATTTGTTATCATTTTTCTGTATTTGTGATGAGAGTATTGTTAGTGTAGGTTATTATTTATCCTTTTATTTATTTATTATGATAATTATTACACTTTTCTTATCCCTACACTTGTTGGGCTGGCTTACTTAGGTGTACTAGTTGTTGTCTTACATTAGCTTCTCCGTTAGGTGGAGTTAGCTTACTAGTCTTATAGAGTTAACTTAACTACCAGTATCAGTTAGTGGGATTTTTTCACCACTGATTTAGGTAGTAGTTACACTTCCCTCCTCCTATATGTACATCTTTTTTATTGAATAATTCAAGTCATTCTATTGTAATGTATTGAGCATTATGGATTATGATGGATTTCCATATATGGTATTCTACCTCTTCTGTCTTGCAAATCTAATGTGGTGTGCTATTATCATCTGAGATCGCAGCTTGGAAAAATCTTCTTATGATTCCTTTAATGGTATCTGAGCGATAGATGATGTAGACATTCATCTATAAGTTTTTCTTTGAAAACAAGGGTTTATTATTTTCATGTATTTGGAATTTGTTAACAATTTTCTGCACCTTGCATTTTTATGCAAAAAAGAGTGCGGCATTGGATTTGGAAGGTTCCAAAACCCTAGAATCGACTATAAACTCGACCATGTTTTGAGATAGTCAAATCTAGACATTTTAAAGGTTTTTTTGGCACAATTCTCAAAAAAAAATCGTTCAATTATGTACAGACATATTTTTTTGGCTCAAAAATTATATCATCTTTCTGGGTTTTTCGAGAAAATTTTTGGGTTTCTCTCTCTGTTTTTTGATACAGGTGCCAAAAAATATATATTTGCAGTCAAATGTTGTATTCACAATTATACTTTTTGGGTGAATTCTTTTATCCATTGGATATAAGCGTGTACCTTTTGAATGCATTCTTTTACCCTCTAGATATTTCAATTTTGGATGTAGTCTTTTATCCACTGGACACAGATCTGTACCCTATGGGTGCATTCTTTTTATCCATTGGATATAAGTGTGTACCTTTAGAATGCATCCTTTTACCCTCTGGATATTTCAATTTTTGATGCAGTTTTTTATCCACTTGACACATATTTGTACCCTCTAGGTGCATTCTTTTATCCATTGGATATAAGCATGTACCTCCGAGATGCATTCTTTTACCCACTGGATATTTCAGTTTTAGATGCAATCTTTTATCCACTGGAAGTAGATCTATACCCGCTGGGTACATTCTTTTATCCATTAGATATAAGTGTGTACCTTCCGGATGCATTCATTTACCCTCTAGATATTTTGGTTTTGGATGCAGTCTTTTATCCACTGGATGTAGATCTGTACCCTCTGGGTACATTCTTTTATCCATTGGATATAAGTGTGTACCTTCTGGATGCATTCTTTTACCCTTTGGACATTTAGGTTTTGGGCGCAGGCTTTTATCCTTTGGTCACAAGCATGTATCGTGTGGATGCACTCTTTTACCCTTTGGACATTTGGGTGTCACGTGTACCTTTTAAAAAGATCAGCACTAAAATATTATTTTAATAGCAAAACCTTTTAGAGCTCATAACTTTTGATCTATACCTCGGATTAAGGTGATCATTTTTTTGAAATTGTATATTTTTTTCAAGATCTACACATTGGTGACATTTTTATACACATATTTCAAATGTAAAAGGTATTGTTACTGATTGTAATATTTACATGCACTCAATTATAAAGTGTCAAATTCGGGAGGGTGTTGTGATAACTTGTGGATGCAATTTTGGTTGATCACGACGTCCTAAAATTTTGGTTATTACATTCTTGTATCTATGGGTGTATACATTTATATATCTCTTGTTTGCTGAGATATTTTGGATCTGTATTTTCGACACTTTTTTTTGGCATGTTAACAGTCTCTCTTGTGGGGGAGCTATTCTGCTGGAGCTCTGTGTTAGTTTGTCAGTGTTCGAGTAGTTGATTTTGGCAACTCATACAGATATGTGGTGTCATTTTACCCATTATGCAGTATGGGAGGGTGTGGTGTTGATAATGCTTCTTTTGGTTTCGTGTCCTTGCCTCGTTACCTTGGATTTTCTTAGATCATGGCACTCCTATTTATTTGGATCTCATGTCCGTCTAATTGCCTTGGTTGTTCTTGGATCGTGGCACACCTATTTATAGCAGTTGATCAAATTATGTTTGGTGTTTATTTTTCACTTTCGACATCACTTTATTGACAGTCTCCTTGCATAGAGATATTCAAGTGAAGCCCAGTGTCAGTTGTTGTTGATTTTTGTGATCGAGCAGTGGATTCAAACCATAGTGCGCACCACACTTCTTCAGTATTGTACAATTTTTTAGAGCCGAGATTCTGAGGATATCTTGCAGCAATAGTTTTCTCTCTACTTAGTTATTACTGGTTTTGGGTACCTTGCGGTGTCCATTTTTCCCAATTGTTGTATGTGGGTACCTCATTAGGCCTTGTTTGCCAGGACCCACCTTATTTCTCTCCCACCTAAGCTATGCTTATGGGGAGGGTATTAGTTTAGGTTATTATTTTATCCTTTTATTTATTTATTAGGATAATTTTTACACTTGTGTTATCCCTACACTTGTTGGGCTAGCTTGCTTAGGTGTACTAGTTGTATGGAGTTAGCTTACTAGTCTTATGGAGTTAACTTAATTACCAATATCAGTTAGTGGGAGTTTTTCACCACTTATTTAGGTAGTAGTTACAACTTCCCTCCTCCTATATGTAAATCTTTCTTATTGAATAATTCAAGTCATTCTATTGTAATTTATTGAGAACTATGGATTATGATGGATTTCCATATATGGTATTTTAGCTCTTCTATCTTACAAATCTAATGTGGTGTGATATTATCATCTGATATCATGGCTTGGAACAATCTTCTTATCATCTAAGATCACGGCTTCGATTTCGGCGGCGCCTGACATCCTAAACTTTTTGGAGTTGCATTTTGTATCTATTATGGATTCTGAGAATGATATGATTTTCTTTGAAGTATGTGTACTTCAAGAGGATATTGTAAAAATTTTGGAAGAAAATAGATCGCTCAAGAAGTGAAATTCTCTTCTACAATCACTCATTCACGATAAGCATACAATAATACACTTCCTGCGGAACAAACTTGTTAGCCTACAACATCACCATCATATTATGGACAACCATATCCATGCTCCTAGTCCAGTTACAGCTATTGCTCATTAATCCACTGACATTGATCTATCCATCTTTGAGTCTATTCCTGCTCTTGATGCTCATACACCTATGAAGCTTGTTACTACATGTTCTTCCACATCTGTGCCTATTATAGCACCACATGGTATTACAGTACCACATGTTGTGTATCCTACTTCTGCTCAGCTATATGGCCTTTTTGAGAAGCATACCACTACATTCAGATCTCGCATGCTCTGTTCTATGGGTCTCACTAGTAGAGTCATTGGAAAAACATTCACAGGGTATTGTTTCCTCTATTCCACATGTTAAGTGGAATTATCGTCATGAAATATGTTTTTGAGTAGATACATCATTAGGAACACACATTGACAGAGCTCCTTTTTTGTTCACTTGACTCTTTCTGAGGATCATGAGCAACACATGAGTTTTGCACTTTCACTCAGGCTTGAGAAACCTAAGATTTCAGTTGTCAGACATGATCAACCTGACACACATTCTGATGTTCTTTTACATGCACCCATTGTGCATTTTGCACCAAATCATATGCAAGCATCTTCTTCATCTACCCGTGTTGATTTGGGGTGTGGATATCTAATCACTCATGGTAGCAAGATAGGAATTTATTGAGAGGACTCTACAAGCAAGGCTCTTCCACCATTAGGCCTCTTGCTCCACTTTCTATACCTTCTGCATTGTGATGCTTATTTTTTTTGAGCATTTTTTTTTAGCAGGTGTAGTGTATCTCTCTTATTTGTTGAGATATTTTGTATCTATATTTGTGACACTTTTGGCATGTTGATAGTATCTCTTATGGGGGATCTATTTTTGTGAAGTCCAGTGTTATTTTGTTTGTGTTCGAGTAGTTGATTTCAGTGTAACTCATACAAATTTGTAGCATCCCCTCCATCCATTCAGCAGTATGGGAAGGTGTGATGTTGATCCTACTTCTTCAGGTTTTGTGTCCTTGCCTTGTTACTTTGGTTTTTATTCTTGGATCATCGCACACCTATTTGCAGAAGTTGATCAAATTATGTTCGGTGTTTTTTTTGCACTTTTTGACATCACTCCATTGACAGTCTCCTTGTATGGAACTATTCTGGTGAAACCCAGTGTCAGTTGTTTTTTATTTTTGTGATTGAGCAGTGGATTCAGACCACAATGAACACCAAACTTCTTCAGCATTGTATGAATTTTTTGAGCCGAGCTTCTTGGGATGCCTTAGAGTGGGTCTTTATTCTCTTTACTTTGTTTTTACTAGTTCTAGGTACCTTGCGGTGTCCCTTTTTTTCCTAGTTATTGTACATTGAGTATCTCATCAAGCCTAGTTGTCGGGACTCATACTGTAGACATGCCACTTCTATTTTGGCCCCTAGCTTCACTTGAGGGGGGGGTGTTAGAGTAGGTATTTACCTTATCTCATGTTCACCTAGGTACTTTATTTACGTTTATTGTATTTATCCTCACCCACTTATGTTTGTGGATATTTCTTATATCTTATTTAGATATTAGGAGATATTATCTAGTTGTTAGGTATAGTTCTTTCCTTGACCTATGGTATTGACTAGTTATTTCCTAGATCTATGGTATTGACTAGATCGTTGATGTCTAGTTCTCTTCTAAATCTATGGTTTTTGACCAGTTCTTTGATGACTATTTATTTCCTTGATTTATGGCTTGATCTACGACCTTGACCTAGTTCTTAGATTGTCATTCCTTGCCTATTTAAGCAAGGCCCATTCTCAATGTATTGCATTGAGTTCCATAATAATATATGATATTGTTTCTTATTTTTTTTGCAAAGGTTTTATGTAAAGTTATTCTGGTGAATTACTTTCATCTTATTGATCGTGGTGTTTGATTAGCATCTGTGTTCTTGGCATGCCATGATCTGGTTATTGTTCCTTTCAAGTATTCACTCTAGTTTTCGTGGATTCAATGAGGAGTTCACGTGTGATGTGATGCCTTGGTGTGTATGAAAATAATGTTGTTGTGGGATTGCGGAGTGTTGGCATTTCTTGTTATTATGTGGTATGTAGGTGTGTTGATGTGTTGCATGACATAATTGGTGTATAGTGAATTGGTTTATATCATGACATTACCACCATGTTCTGATGATTTGTGTGCTGTCACCATGTTATATAGCAATTAATTTTATTTTGTAATGTTACTCGTTGTGTTCATCATACGTATTATTTGTGTAATATGTGATGGTTCATGTCGTGATATAGGGACATATGGTGAACATATGATCCTTATTGTACAGTGCTTTGCACTTTGGGTGCATTATGTTGTAATTTGAAGTATTGAAACCCGTGAAAGTAATAATTTTGTTATACCTTGTATATATACCATGCGTAAGATGCTATGGTTAATTTCTGTGAATCACCATTGGGTTAGTGATGTGGTTATGTGTTATGTTGTGAACCCTAAAATAACCGACCCTAAGGGAAATCGGTATAAGCATATGTTTGGAGTGAACAAATGTGTAAATTTGACTAGTAACTCGATACAAATACAAGATAAGAAGAGGAGTCTTACATAGGCTGAAAACCCACTTTTGTTCGTTTGGTATGTATGGCATTTTCTCAAACGGGTGTCATGTATATTGCATTTCGTGGACACCTTAGGCTCAGTAGATGGATACTTGTACTCCCTTTATCTCTCCCTATATGGTTATCGTATGGATTCAACCTAAGTGTACTTATGAATATGTTGAGCCTTGGCGAAGTGGTGGCGAGATGATTCAAAACATAGATGATGACAAGTGTATTATTTGATATGTTATTTTATGTGTTGAGGCTCAATGTGTAAGTGTCAACAACTCATTGAGTACCCCTTTGGTGGCCGTATAAGGCCAAAAAGTTATTGTGATGTGTTATTTCACTATATGTATTTTATTCATAAATTGAACACTTTCCTTTTTCTTACTAGAACCAGTAGTTTTCTGGATTGACATGTTCTTATATTTTGGGAATTTATTTGGTTGTTATACTAACATGCATATTTTTGACCCTAACCATGGCTAATTAGCCATTTTCTTTTCTTAGTTTTAGATTTGCTTATCAAGTTTAAAATTTCTGTAGACTAGCCCAAGGATTTGGATTTTTTTTCCACTTGGCATTTGAAATGGATTGTTTTGTTGGTTCTAATGTTGTAATGTGTTGGAATAGGGTTATGGGATTCACCATAGAGTGATGGAGCCTATAGACCCTCTTCATTATATAGGGTTATGCCCCAAGGAGTTAGAGATAACAAGTGGTTTGTTGAACCAAGAGTGATTATGTCACATGGGTTACAGGTATATGGACTCTATGGGCCTAAGGCCATTGGGTGACCGACTTATTTTAGGGAGAGGAAAGGAAAAATTATCTTTATTTTTTTTTCTTGAGGGAGGCATAAGAGACTTCAGGGATCTATAAGAGACTTGAGGGAGGCATAAGATATTTTTTTGGATGTAATTGATGTTTTGGGAGGTATCTGGAGTTGCCCTATGATTCTTGGGAGCTATCTGTATTTTCATTTTATGATGCTTGGAAAGTATATAGAGTTGGTGTTATGATTTATATGTACTTTTGTGAGTTGGTTTATGTCTTGTGATATTTTTCCCATCTTGAAACTATGTAGCTATAATTATGGGTTCTAGTTATGTGAAACAATTGTATGTGTAAATGTTGGAAATTCCATGTGTTATACTATGTCTATGATATGAGTACACTTGTGCCAGGGGCATTTATATGAGAATTACTATGTGTGTGGATCTTGTATGTTCTTCCATGGTTTGGTTGAGTTCTTGTGATGTTATGCACTCATAGAAGTATGTAGAGATATGTCTAGTGGACAGTAAGTGTTGTATTTGGTTCTTGTGTCGCATCATGATGTCACATCTATTGGGAACCCACGAACATAAGAAAACTAAAATATTAAACAATGAAATACTAATATATGAGGTTAATAAGTATTATTAAGGAAAAGTACTAACAAGTAATAAATAAAAAAATGGAACTGCCAATCTTCATAGAACATTAAAATTTTAAGATATTACCAAATTGAGTTACTTCCTTGTGGTCGTGTTGTACCGACCAGTTGTTTAGTTAAGGGACTTATGTCACGATTAACTTTATTATCTATGTACCCTTCGAGCTTTGGTGTTGTGTCGCATCAGGCAATGCTCTTATAAGGGGAGGGAAATGTAGTGCCAGCTATATAAAATAAATAAAATAAAATAAAACCAAATAGAGTAATTCTGAGGAGGAAGTTGGGGAGAAGAGTAGTTTTTTACATTTATCAATAGGGGTTGCATGCGGTTAGGATATGTGTGTCCTAAAAAAAATTTGACATGTTTTTCCATTGCATAATTAATGAAACCACCTTTTTTCGTATCCAGAGAAACAACCACGATGGGAACCCATGTTAAAACTGTAAATTTAGAAAACATGGATAGTTACAATGGGTTCTTGTCTCAGTGAGGAAGTGACATCTATCTTCTATTGTTTAATTGGTGTAAGCAGAAGATGACTAAGGACAAGAGGCACTTCGAACAGGACTCCGACTAGATCAGTTTACTTTTGTTTGGGTATTCCCAGCCTATGCACCAAATTAGAATTTTTTCAAATGTTGTAGTTGGAAGTGATCTGGTAGATAGGCATGCAAAATGTGGAAGGAAGCACTTAGCATGTGTAATATTCAACTTAAGGCCTGAAAACGTGGTTCATGGGACTACAACTACTACATGATATACACAAACTGGGTTTGATGAAAAGGCCTTGTGACCTTTCAAATGAAAATATAGGATTTAGATCCTTTGTAAGCACCCTCCACCCTATGCAAAAATGGAGCATTTAAAACAAGGCATGGACATCCATCAAGAATAATGGAATTCTAATCTTTGTGTGAATCACCATTGGGTTAGTGATGTGGTTATGTGTTATGTGTTATGTTGTGAACCCTAAAATAACCAACCCTAAGGGAAATCGGTATAAGTGTATGTTTGGAGTGAAAAAATGTGTAAATTTGACTAGTAACTCAATGCAAATACGAGATAAGAAGTGGAGTCTTACATAGGCTAAAAACCCACTTTTGTTCGTTTGGTATGTATGGCATTTTCTCAACAGGTGTCATGTATATTGCATTTAGTTGACACCTTAGGCTCAGTAGATGGATACTTGTACTCCTTTCTCTCTCCCTATATGGTTATCGTATGGATTCAACCTAAGTGTACTTATGAATATGTTGAGCCTTGGCGAAGTGGTGGCGAGATGATTCAAACATAGATGATGACAAGTGTATTATTTGATATGTTATTTTATGTGTTGAGGCTCAATGTGTAAGTGTCAACAACTCATTGAGTACCCCTTTGGTGGCCGTATAAGGCCACAAAGTTATTGTGATGTGTTATTTCACTATATGTATTTTATTCATAAATTGAACACTTTCCTTTTTCTTACTAGAACTAGTAGTTTTCTAGATTGACATGTTCTTATATTTTGGGAATTTATTTGGTTGTTATACTAACATGCATATTTTTTACCTAACCATGGCTAATTAGCCATTTTCTTTTCTTATTTTTAGATTTGCGTATCAAGTTTAAAAGTTCTATAGACTAGCCCAAGGATTTGGATTTTTTTTTCCACTTGGCATTTGAAGTGGATTGTTTTGTTGGTTCTAATGTTGTAATGTGTTGGAATAGGGTTATGGGATTCACCATAGAGTGATGGAGCCTATGGACCCTCTTCATTGTATAGGGTTACGCCCCACGGAGTTAGAGATAACAAGCAGTTTTTTGAACCAAGAGTGATTATGTCACATGGGTTACAGGTATATGGACTCTATGGGCCTAGGGCCATAGGGTGACCGACTTCTTGTAGGGAGACGAAAGGAAAATTAATCTTTATTTTTTTTCTTGAGGGAGGAAAAAGAGAATTCAGGGATCCATAAGAGACTTGAGGGAGGCATAAGATATTTGTTTGGATGTAATTGATGTTTTGGGAGGTATCTAGAGTTGCCCTGTGATTCTTGGGAGCTATCTGTATTTTCTTTATGATGCTTGGAAAGTATATAGAGTTGTTTTGTGATGTTTTGGGAGTCGTATTGAGTTGGTGTTATGATTTATATGTACTTTTGTGAGTTGGTTTATGTCTTGTGATATTTTTCCCATCTTGAAACTATGTAGCTATAATTATGGGTTCTAGTTGTGTGAAACAATTGTATGTGTAAATGTTGTAAATTCCATGTGTAATATTATGTCTATGATATGAGTACATTTGTGCCAAGGGCATGTATATGAGAATTACTATGTGTGTGGATCTTGTATGTTCTTCCATGGTTTGGTTGAGTTCTTGTGATGTGATGCACTCATAGAAGTATGTAGAGATATGTCTAGTGGACAGTAAGTGTTGTATTTGGTTCTTGTGTCGCATCATTATGTCACTTCTATTGGGAACCCACGAACATAAGAAAACTAAAATATTAAAGAATGAAATACTAAGATTTGAGGTTAATAAGTATTATTAAGGAAAAGGACTAACAAGTAATAAAGAAAAAAATGGAACTGCCAATCTTCATAGAACATTAAAATTTTAAGATATAACCAAATTTAGTTACTTCCTTGTGGTCGTGTTGTACTGACCAGTTGTTTAGTTAAGGGACTTATGTCACGATTAACTTTATTATCTATGTACCCTTCGAGCTTTGGTGTTGTGTTGCATCAAGGCAATTCTCTTATAAGGGGAGGGAAATGTAGTGCCAGCTATATAAAATAAAACCAAATAGAGTAATTCTGAGGAAAAAGTTGGGGAGAAGAGTAGTTTTTTACGTTTAGCAAGAGGCGTTGCATGCGGTTAGGATATGTGTGTTTTAAAAAAATTACGACATGTTTTTCCCTGGCATAATTAATGAAAACACTTTTTTTTTCGTATCCAAAGAAACAACCATGATGGGAACCCATGTTAAAACTGTAAATTTAGAAGACATGGATAGTTACAATGGGTTCTTGTCTCTGTGAGGAAGTGACATCTATCTTCTATTTTTTTCTTGGTGTAAGCAGAAGATGACTAAGGACAAGAGGCACTTCGAACAGGACTCCGACTAGATCAGTTTACTTTTGTTTCGGTATTCCCATCCTATGCGCGAAATTAGAATTTTTTCAGATGTTGTAGTTGGAAGCGATCTGGTAGATAGGCATGCAAAATGTGGAAGGAAGCACTTAGCATGTGCAATATTCAACTTAAGGCCTGAAAACGTGGTTCATGGGAGTACAACTACTACATGATATACACAAAATGGGTTTGATGAAAAGGCCTTGTGACCTTTCATATGAAAATCTAGGATTTAGATCCTTTGCAAGCACCCTCCACCTTGTGCAAAAATGGAGCATTTAGAACAAGGCATGGACATTCATCAAGAATAATTGAATTCTGATCTTTTTCCTACTGCAATCTTCTCCTAGCTTGCACCAAAAGGGGGAAACCATGGATCAAGGTGATGGACATCCAACAAAGCATAAAGTTAGAGGATTTGTTTTCATGTGTTGTATTTGCAAGTGATTTAGTAGGTATTTATAAAAAAATTAACGCTAGAAATGGATTTGAAGCTTTACCTGAAGCGATATTAATTTTTTTAGGGTAAACTCTGTCAATGTTTATCCTTTTCACCACTTGATCTACTTTTGAGATATGCTTCATCTCGTATTGAAGTTATAGTTTTTGTTTTCCAATGGCCTAGCTCAACCCTATTTGGAAGACTTTTAATTGCTTTGTATTGGACAAGCTATTCTTGCAATTCCCTAGGCACCAACTAGATTCAATTCATGATCTAGGCATGCTTGAACATCTACGTCACCATTTTGGTATAGAGATGAGCCCTACGTTTGTTAATGTTCTCCCATAGCACACTGTTGAGTTTAGTATCAACTAATTTGGAGTTAAAGATGGATGTGGGTTTTGTGGGTTACCTTGTTAACAACTTGCCATTCTTGTTTATTTTCACGATTTTGCTATGTTGGACGGGCCTTTTTATGATCTATTGTTATTGGTTTTGTATTATGGAATTCTATGTAAATTATGCTTAGCACACTAATGTTTCTCATGTTTCTAAGAAGCTCTCGTTGTATCAATTGTGTAGTTTGTTATTTCCAAAGATCGGTATTGGCTAGAGTTTATCCAATTCCAAATTAACTTTCCAACAACACCTCAACCTGTTCTAGTCATAATATGGACATCCGCAAAAGTGTATTAGAGGATGAGAAGCATTCTAGCTAATATTTTTAGCTACAACTATCAGGAGGATATGTATGCAAAATGTATAACCATGCTCTTGACACGAAACCACCTTGAGAACCTCTTGCTTGCAGACGCAAATATCTCCCAAACATGGTTCATCTCTCCTCATCTTTCATAATTTGTGTTCTTTAGTTTTTATTTTACAAACAGAATAAAATTTAGAACTGAAATATTTTCATATATTTGATTGCATTAAATAAACTTGTTTTAAATCAATAAATCATTATAATGTAACTTATTGGATCTAATATCCCTTGGTAGACAACAGACTTAAACCCTCACCTTTTGATGATCTAGAAAACTTCCTATCCAAACTGGATTACATCAATACCCATTTTTATTGACAGATTGAATTTTTGTTGCCAATAATTGAGTTGACCGCTCCCTTGTTAAAATAAATAAAAAATTTATATATATGTTAAATTAAATTTTTATAGGAAACTCCAACATTTGTGAAGTATGAAAAGGTTTATAATTAAATTTTTGTAATATTTTAGATGCCAGGGTTTAAGGGGATGTTCATCCACACGTGAGTGTTATTTTAATCCTCAAATATTGTATGGTAAAAGTTGAATATGTATGTTAAATGAATTTATATTTAAAATATTGTAGTTCATTTCTAGTGTTCAATAGATGATTAATTAATTATGGTGTTGTATTCTTACCTTGTAAATGTAATAAGGAGATCTAAACGAAACACTCAACCCTACTGTAAGACTCATGTACAACTACCTTTTTTGTGTGAATTCTTTTAGTGTGGAAAACTAAAACCTCTGGATAAACTTCAATCTCTACACTCGTTATCATCCTTCTTCCATGATCTTTCTTAGCCAAAAATAAATTGAAAGCATAAAATGAACATAAACTTTTTTGCTCGATGAAACTTCCTAGGTTAGGTAAATAAGACCCCTAGTTATGTTCTCATCATGGTTGGTATGATTAGAATTATCGTCATGAACCCAACTATTGTGAATGACCTGGAAAAACATTATCTAGATTAAGTACAACTAACACCTCCTTAGTATCCTAGTCGTCTATCAAGTCTTACGAAATTAGATCTAGGAATTTTCTTCATCATCGAATGAATTATTTGTGGGTATTAAATCATAAGTAAGTCTGTGCAAATGAAATTGATTTGAAAGATGTTGACTTTAGAGAACCCAAGAAACTAGAATATTGGTCCCGTAATCCCTTGTTTGTAACACCCACATATAAAAAATACCCAAAGGATCCAACACTTTGAAATCAACAATCACATTTCTTCCACACACAAAACAAGACAATGTTTCACACTCAAATTATTATAGAATTCTTGAAAAGGAGGAAGAATACTCTCATCTCCAACACATCAAAATGCTAACAATTACACCTTAAGTGACCTACACAACATGTGTGCTCTTAATAACACAATTACGACATAGTTCACATCATGCTTATATCACATTACTCTTCCAATATCCACCACCATTGCGTAACACCATCACAACTCCAATCTATCCATTAGGTTTGAGAGAATGAACCTCCGCTCTGATATTAAGTGTAACACCCACTTAAAACACATACAATACAATATTGAAAAATTTAGATAACCTTTTTTTACTTACTTGGAGTTTACACGTCAACACAAGTGACCAGAAGAGGCTACGACCAAATCTCAATAAGATTGACACAACGTTGACCACATAGAAAACAAGGAAACATACAACACCCAACATGAACAATTCAATTTTCTCTTCAGCAAGACACAATGTAAAATTCCAAACACATTACACAGTTACAGCTAAGGCAATCCCACAATGTAAAATATTTTAAGGTTGTGTATTTAGGAAAATGTCTTTCAAACTTGACTTTATAATCTAGAAGATTCATGTTTTGATTCGCACCATTCCTTTACAAAGGTGAACTTCTTTCTTTTATATTATTGACTAATTATCCTAAGACCAAGTTTTTTGAAGGAAAATCTTTCTATAATATGTCAATAACTTGCTTAATTCATTTATTTAAGAACATTTTCCATTTCTCTCAAGGTTAATTAATCTTAATCAAGAAAAGTTTAAATGAAACTTTTAACCAATCCTAATAAATTCTTAGTCTCAATAAAAGACTGGTTAATAAGCAATGAGACCCTGAAGCTGAATTCTTTTAGACCTATTTTCCCCTTAACCCTTTCCTTGGTTCATAGTAATCTTTATTAATGAATGTTAATTTTGTTATCCTTGCACAAAGAAGGTTATTGTTCTAAACCTAAAACGGCACCTTCCCTCAATCGAATCTTGTGCTTATCACCTAGGCAATAGAGGTGTGGAACAAGTTTCAATGGCTTGAGTAAGATTAATTAACCTCGTGAGAAATGGAAAGTGTTCTTAAATCAATGAATTAAGGAATTTATTGATATATTATAGAATTATTTTCCTTCAGAAAACTTAGACTTAGGCTAATTTGTCAACAGTATAAAAGAAATAAGTTCACCTTTGAAAAAAAATGGTGTGAATCAAAACATGAATCTTATAGATCGTAAAGTCAAGTTTAAAAGAAATTTTTGTAAATACATAACCTTACAAGATTTCACACCGTGGGATGGCCTTAACTGTAACTGTGTAATGTGTTTGGACTTCTACGTTATGCCTTGTCGAAGAGAAAATTTAATTCTTCATGTTGGGTGTTGCATGTTTCCTTATTGCCTATGTGGTCAACGTTGCATCAAGCTTATTGAGAGTTGGTCATATCCCCTTCTGGTCACCTGTGTTAACGTGTAAACTCCAAGTAAGTCAAAAAAAAGGTTATCCAAAATTTTCAGTGTTGTATTTGTGTGTGTTTTAAGAGGGTGTTACATTGTTATACCCCTTTTTGACATTAAGAATAAAATAAATTTCACATGTTGAATCATGAAATTCAGAAAAATGTGATCTTACCTTGAACACAAGTAACTTGTGGTTCATATGTATCTTATAATGCTTCCAATCTTTTACTTCTTCAATATGATAGACAAGTACTTTCGTAACTCTTTTGTTATAAATTGATGCCAATAATTAGACCATAGCGCAATGCTAGAGTAAAACATATAAGAGTAAAATGAGATTTGAGGTTAGGGAATAATGTCCCTCTTTTAGTCCTTATAACTCAATTAGACATTTACTTAGAATAAAAGGAATATGAATTTCCTTGGCGAGAATAAATTTCGAGAAAACAAAATATATACATATAAACCTAAATAGAATTTCTTGATGTGGAAAATATTGAATGGATTCAACAAGTTATAGAACTTTTTTTTAATTACAATGGGGAAATAAGGATACCATAATCGAAGAATGTTCATGGAAAAATGTGTCTTGAATGTAAATATGCCTTAGTTCCTAAGATTTATTTCTCGACATCACGTCAAATTCACTTTTCTAGCAAGGGTAAAATTATAACATTGAATAAATATTTGAGAAGCATAATATGAACATAAGAATGAGAGAATTAAGAACTTTGTGTGGTAATTTGAAATATGGAAAATAATTATGTAAGTTATAGAGATTGTCGGAAGGGATAAAGAGCCAATTTAAATTGGTCGAAACTATAAGTTGAATGTGAAATGAATTTAAGAATTTGTAGGTGGAAAAAGGAGAAAAGTATCCTTTCATATTAATATTTTTCGTGGAATGTTAATCATAACTAAGATTTATTCATGCTAATGATGTGTTGTGGGTTTGTAAATCCTTGGGTCCCTTTTTAATGTTGGGTCATTTCTAGCATTCATTCATTGGGAAAAGTGTGGCATCGATGTGTATATGATGTTTTCACGTGTCTATGTGAGTCGATGACTTATGTAAGTGTCGCATGTGTTGTTGAGTTTCTCTACTTGGAGCCCTTACGGTGTTGTGTAGTGAGCAATGTATGTCAAAGAAAAAATAATCTAATATTTTTTACTGTTGTATTTGTGTGTGTAAAATGTGGGTGTTACAATTTTTAATTTAGATTTATCATTAGTCGGCCTAGTATATTATGTTGGATCATATTATTTGATTATGTTTAAATCAATAAGATCTCGAATGACTTGATGAATTTTAATACATTGATTAGTGAGGTCATAAAATACATCTATGATAATCATAGTAAGCATTAACATTCAAATTATTACTTTGATTTTGTCTCGTGTCAACCTCTAGGGGTGGATGGATGGGACATGAGAATTATTTCAGTACAATGTTTGGGGAACAAGGTAAACATGTAAACTGTCATTGTGTAAGTTGTAAATATATATTGGGTAGGGTTGAAAAAATAACATTGACAATGTCCTTAAAAGTAACCTTAGAATCAGTATTCTTTCCTTTAAATGTATATTTTCTTGAAACTTTTGCATTAGATGTATTAAGAGTGCTAGCAATGTACTTGACTTTGTTCATAATAACAACTTATCTTTGCAATCTTTGAGTGTGTGACATAGGTGGTCAAATGATTGAAATTTTTCAAATATAATTAATTATTGCAAAGGAGAAAGATTTTTGCGAAGAGATGTTGTAAATCACTATCATCTAAGATATTATTCATCTTAGTAAGCATGGTCTTGTTTCATAATACATAATCATTGATACGATCATTAGATTCTTTTCGTAAATTTTATCTATTTGTACGTAAGAAACCTTTTCCCCAAATATTGATAGGGATTTGTACCAAAAATTGATTCTTTAAAGTAGTAGAAGAGTACACAAAGTGTGTGACGAGATCATAGAAACATTTTCATGCAAAGCCTTTAAGAATTCTAAGGAAGAGATTGAAAAACAAATCATAAGATGCAGAATAAATGCAAGCCACGTGAAATGATCAAAGATGTTACGCAGGCTCCTCTTTTTCATCATAGATAGGGATTTTGATGATTTAAATACACTAAAGGGATGCAAAGGAGAGCTATATGAGGTTATTCTAACTAATTGACTTCTAAATTTAACTATGCAATATCATAATGACACATTAATTTTTGTAACATGCGATATGATAAAAACTTGAAAACATAAGTGGATGAGTGCACTTATATGATTCTAAATAAATCTAGGATGTTCTAGCTTTGTAGAGTGTTGGAAGTAGGAGATCAAAAAGTGAGAGTGCTTGGTTCCTAGAACTGTAGCTAGAAAATAACTTGGTATAAGACCATACAATATTTCCAGGAGCGTCCATTACTGTTTTGGAGTTTTTGTTAATCTTGTTATGTAACTTCCTAAGCTTTTCACTTTCCTAGAAATGTATGTTGTTGTTAAACCCTGATTGTCACTCCCGGTACAAAGCGTTAAGAATATTCTTAGTAAGGGTCTCAAACCCTATCCATTGGTGGGAGACCATGTTAAGCAAACATTAGTTCCATTGAAGTGCAATCCATGCATTACCAATGTCAACGCTACTCTAAAGAATCCTCAAACCACGTGTCGTTTCTCCACCTAGGATGTGGATATCCAAATGAATGTGAATACATATGGCAATAGGAACCTTCCTGAAAATGTTTGAATTGAGTTTGGCTCTTGCTAATACATGAAGTGGGGATAATTGGATGTTTGTAGATGGGTGAGGTTAATTCTTTGTGCTAATAAAATGTTGTAGACCTGTTATGATTTTTTTCCTTAATTCTTGTGCATGAACTTTAGCGAGATTTAGGGAACATTGGATACCTTTTGCTAGATTTTGTAGTAGAAGGTCATGATAATGCTAGGTTGTGTCAGGTTAGTGAATGAGATGAGTTTAACTTGATTATATAAAGTTATGAAGGTAAATTATCATGGAAAGGCCAACCCAAAGGGTGTAAATGACCCAACAAAGAATATAAAATTGAAATATCAAATGGAGGATATGTTGGTCCAAAATTGTACATGTTGACCAAAAGTAGATTTCACAAGTAGACCGAAGTGGAGGTTTTTGAATAGGGATGAGAAATATGAAAAATAAAGGTTGTATCCAGTCAAGTGGAGTTTTTCTATAGATTTTATGCATTTAATTTTCAAAATTTATCGACATATCGGTGTGTATGAACAAACAATTTGGACAAGAGACCTCCAGATGTATTGGATGATGCTAAAAATAATGTGTTTGTCTTAACAAGAGTGCATTGTCAAAAACAACAGTATTAAAAAACAAATTGCCAAATTTAAGTGACTATAATAACACCTTAACAATCTACATAAGGCTTCGTCTGAAACCATCTGCTAGAAACCGTCTTTTGTCCCTGGTGTTGGCTCAAATGCCGGACCCCTCTGGTCCGGATCAGGGGGTCCCTCTTGTCAGGGTCCCTCTCTCCAAAGCCTCCCGACGTTTTGGACAAAAATTGTGGAGGGTTCCACATCAGCTCCTAGCTCGGAAAAGCTATCCCCTTCACTATCTGATGGATATTTTTCCCTGTGCATCCCCTCTCACATCACGGAGGTTGTTGCTGCTTCTCGTGATCTGTCCTTGGTGGGTACACTAATGGGCCCTAGACCCCCCATTGGAAGATATAAAAAAATGGGCTCGTTTAAAATGGCAACCATGTGGAGCACTAGAAAATAGCGGCTATGCCTAATGGTTTCATATTATTTTCCTTTAGCATGAAAGAAGACTTTGCTAGAGCACTGTTAGGTGGTCCGTGGTTTTTTGGCAGGCAGGGCTTCTATCTCAGGAAATGGTCTCCTAGTTTCAACCCACACACGGAATCCATGACCCAAGCCCCAATTTGGGTTCGCCTCCCGGGGCTCCCTCTGGAGTTCTGGCATCCGGCAGTTATTGAAGGTATTGCTCTCTCAATAGGATCTTTAATTGCTATAGATCAAGCAACAAAAGCTAAAACTAGATTCATTCATGCTCGTTTCTGTGTTAATGTTGATGTCAGTTATCCCTTACCAAAAGAAATAGAGCTTCTTTCAAACTTGGGGGAACTGGAAACAACCCATTGACTATGAATATATTCCTCATGCTTGCTCCTTCTGCAAAAAACTCGGTCATCGGGTCCTCTAGCTGCCCATCTAAACCTCAACCAAAACCCAAGTCCCCAAATCCTCCTCCCCAAAAAATCAAAAAAATATTTATCCCTAAACCGTCTTCTATTGAGATCCCGATCATCCCCACTTCTAATCCCTTCGCTCTCCTTGAAGATGGAGAAATCAACACCTCTTCTGATCCTATTTCTGAGATCGTCCCCCCCTCCATGCCCTTTCAACCTCTCATCACCCCTCTGCCCTCCCTCGGCTCTCCCCACCTCTTCCTCTAAAGGAGTTGACCTATCCTTGGCTGCCTCCTCCCCCTCCCCCTTCTCCATTGTCCTCTCCTCTTCCCTTCCCTCCCCTTCCCTTGATCCCCTCTTCTTTGAATCTTTCCCCCCTGCCTCCCCTCTGTCCACTTGTTTTAGACTCTGTCCCCTCCCCCTCGGGACATTCCTCTGATGATAGTTTTCAATCATCATTTTACTAGAAGTAGCAGCAAGAAACCCGATATAGGCATGGAAAAATCTCAGGGGGAGAATTCCGAGCAATATCAAACTTCAGCAAGAAGCAGCTATAAATGTCACGCAAGGAACTCAAAGCACAATCCCCATGGTGGTGGGGAGCAAATCCAAACCAAAGAAATGAAGATAATTTCTTGGAATATAAGAGGACTTAACTCTCTACAAAAGCAAAGAGTAATCAAAGACATCAAATTCCATAACTCTCCTGATATCATAATGTTGCAGGAAACCAAACTAAAAAATGAGGATTGCCTCCTAAAAATATGGCCTGCGGCATCTTTTGAATCTCAACCATCAACAGGGAACTCAGGGGGTCCTTTGTACCTTTTGGGATCCCAGAAGTCTCAAAGGGGAATGCCTGTTCAAGCACCCCAAATTTTTATGCATGCTCTTCCAAGAGATTAGAGTGGACTCCTCTTGGATTGCTATCAATGTGTATGCCCCCAACTTGGAGACTCATCGTGGTAAATTATGGAAAGATATCACTAACTTCATTATCACTTGTGGTAAAATTCCCATTCTAATAATGGGAGATTTTAATTGCCCACTTTATCCTTCGGAAAAACAAGGAGGTATGTCTGCCATGACTGTCAGCATGGAGGCTCTGGCTGACTTCATCAGGGTGAATTCACTTCTGGATATGGACCTCCACGGCTCAGCTTATACATGGTCAAACCGTAGATTGGGCAAGAACCACATTTAAAGCAGATTGGATAGATCTCTAGGCTCTCTGGACTGGATCTCTCTCTTTCCTAACTTCTACCTCAACTCCCTCCCTCGGGCCTACCTCTGACCACAGCCCTCTTCTGTTGAATGCAAATCACAAATTAAATGCCAAGAATCCTCCCTTCAGGTTTGAGCTTTCTTGGCTTGAAAACAACCACCTGGCCCCCCTTGTTGCAAACTGGTGGAATATCAAATATTGAGGGCTTATAGTATGTTTAGATTTTCCAGCAAGCTCAAAGAAATTAAAAAAACAACTCAAGATATGGAAGTCGACGGGTATTTGGCAACATCAAGCTTCGCAAACAGGAGCTAACTCAGAGTTTGGAAAAAGTCTCAGAACAAAATAGAGACTGTTGGAAGATTGGATCATCTTCACCAACATGAAATCTCCCTCGTCAGTGATTATCACAACACCCGTTAAAGAAGAAGAGACCTATTGGAGGCAACGTTCTCGAGCCCTTTGGGCTCGAACAAGGAGATCATAATACTAAATTTTTTCACATCACTGCTTGCAAGCATAAAGCTAGAGATAAGATCCGTGAGTTTGGGTGGTCGTCCTCGGGGTTCCTTGCTAACTGCTGAGGCTGATATATCCAATGAGCTTGTCTCCTTCTAATCAAATCTTCTCCAAGCTGACCTGCCCCCTCCGAAAAAATCAATGAATGACATGCTCCAACATATTCTGCATCTGGTGTCTCTTGAGATGAACAACAATCTGATCGAGCCCTTTGCTATGGAGGATAATTCACAAAGCAGTCTTTGCAATGAAGAGGGACAAAGCTCCGGGTCCGGATGGCTTTCCTGCTGCCTTCTTCCAAGTCTTTTGGGAAATCATCAAGCAAGACCTCTTCCAAGCAGTGAATGAGTTTCAGGGTGAAACAAAAAATCTGCTAAAGGAATGGAATACCACTTTCGTTGCACTTGCCCCAAAAGTGCATAGTTCTAAAGATGTATCCAATTTTAGGCCTATCAGTTTAATGTAACACGTATTATAAGATTATCACTAAGATGTTGGCCTCCAGACTCAAACCTCTAATGCAGGATCTCATCTCGCACAATCAGAATGGCTTCATAAAAGGTCGGCTCATCCAAGGTGGTATAATTTACAGTTCATGAAGCCATTCACTCGGCCTTTCTTTCGAAGTCCCCAGGAATGATCTTAAAATTGGATATGCAAAAAGCTTTTGACAGAGGTCAGCTAGCCTTTCTTAATTAAGGGCCCTGGAAAAATTTGGATTCGACAAAAAGTGGTGTAGCTGGGTCTTCTCTTGTATTGCGACCCCTTGCTTCTCTATTCTTATCAATGGCATTCCAGCGGGTTTCTTCAAAAGCAGCAGAGGTATCAGGCAAGGGGACTCCCTGTCACCTTTTCTTTTTGTCCTAATGGGTAGACTCCCTTAGCAGAGCTCTGGAAGCGGCTAAAAGTCAATCTATCATTTCTGGTATGAAAATCACCTCAAATTGCCCTTCTGCCACACATAGCCAGTTCACCAATGACACTTTGTTGCTCAGTTTAGCCTCTGTAATTGAGGCCCGGGCTATAATGGATATCCTTTCTCTTTACCAGTCAGCTTCTTAGCAAACTGGTCAATTTCAACAAGAGCAGCATATCCTTCATCAACACGGCCCCTAGGACTCAGAGAAAGATTGCTGATATCTTTGGTTGCAATATTTTGGATCTCCCCGCCTCTTATCTTGGCATCCCCCTCTTCCATGGGAAGCAATCTAAAACTCTATGGAATCTTGTCATTGAAAGGTATCAAAAAAAGCTGGTTGCATGGAAAGGGGCTCTGCTCAGTCAGGCTGGCAAGCTCCAGCTGGTGAAAGCCACCCTACTTACTTCATGTCCCTACTCAAGATTCCCAGTTCAGTGAGGGAGGTTGTGGAAAAAATTCAAAGGAACTTTCTGTGGTTAGGGACTGAGGATAAGAAGAGGATCCATCTTGTGGCATGGAAGGAAGTGTGTAAGCCAACTTCTCATGGTGGGCTTGGTCTTCGAAAAATGACTGACATGAATGGGGCCCTCCTGGCCAAACTTGCTTGGGAAGTGGCTAAAGGTGACTCTAATTGGGCCCATCTGCTCAGAGCTAAATATCTGGCAAATAACGAAGATCTGCTCACTTCCAATCCAATTAGAGGCTCTGCCATCTAGAATTATGTTATTAGCTTCCTCCCCATTATACGCGCTGACACTAAATGGAGATTTGGGAATGGTCGTCTTATTGATTTCTGGAGGGATTTTTGGATCGGGGATGAACCTCTTGATCTTAATCCTGTGTGGGACCCTGTGAAGAGAAGCATCATTAATAAGCAAGGAAGATTAGCTTCGGGCTATTGGAAGATTGTGAACTCCATTCCCTCATGGGATATAAAGGCCTGGGATGATATCAGCGATTTATAGAGTAGGCTCCTGTCATCGCTCAGAGCAGTGCTCTCTTCCATCTACATTCCTTTCTCCCAAAATGAGGACGAGATTATTTGGCCCCTCTCCCCGTTGGGTTCTTTCTCGGTTAAGGTCGCTTATCTTTCGATGCATAGTGCTGACTCTGGCCCCCCCCCTTTCCAAAGTCTGGCCAAATGATATCATTCCCAAAATTGGTTTTTTCTCTTGGCTCTCCTCTAAGAATGCTTTCCTTTTTGGGGAGAATCTAAAAAGAAGGGGTTTCTCTCTCCCCACTAAATGTGTGTTATGTGTTAAAGAGGCAGAGTCCTCTGCCCATCTTTTGATCCATTGTTCTTTTTCGCAAGTTATCTGGCAGTGGCTTTTATCGAGGTTGGGAGTGTTTTGGACCTTCCCGGAGTCCATTTAGGACACCCTCTCTCAATGGAGCTCTCCTTTCACTCATCCGATTCTGAATTTGGCTTGGAAACTCCTCCTCCCTCACGGATTATGGGGCATCTGGAAAGAAAGAAACAGAAGAATATTCAAAGAAAAAAGTCTTGAACCTACTCAGGTGGCTACTCAGATTGCTCTAGCTTTCCAAGAAAATCTCAACTCGATCATGTGGGCCAAATATCAGCAAAAAATCCAAATCTGTAACTCCCAGGTGTGGCAGAAGTTGTTGGCCATTCAAAGTAAAGGCACTTCCACTGCTCGGGATTTAGTCCATTGGCTTCCCCCTCTAAGGGGCTGGAAATAACTGAACACGGATGGGGCCTCGAAAGGCAATCCTGGTAATTCTGGTGGAGGATCCATTCTTCATTGCTCTTCGGGATATATTATTGTTGCCTCTGTTCATAACTTCAAATTTGGTACCAACCATCGTGCGGAAGCCTTGGCCATCCTCAAAGGCCTTGAGCTTGCTATCAAATTTGGTGATGATCCCCTTCAAGTTGAAAGTGACTCCTTCAACATCATCAAGCTCCTACAATCTAATGATTCTGGTCATTGGTCGATACAGAACATCATTGCTGATATCAGAATTATTTAAAGATCTTTCCAACAAATCCAGTTCTAGCATGTCCTCCGGGAGGGAAATAAAGCAACGGACCTCCTTGCTAATATTGGTGTTCTCATTGAGAATCAGCAAAGTTGGAAAGACAACTTCCCGGATGATCTCTGCCAAATCAGTCAAAGTGATATACCCCATTGCTGACTGGTGGAATGGAGGGCTGATTCGGGTTTCGGCAAACTCGCTATGGCCTTCTCAAAGCGCGGCAGCATTTATGTCAAAGTTAATTTGATTTGACTCTTAATGATGGACATTTTGATTACGGTGCTATGTAATGATGCGGGGGATCTCCGCACGAATGGGAATTATATTCACATTAATCATTTGAGGATGTGGCGGGAGGGTAATGATAACTTGGCCGACGGCTTCCCCATCCTGTCTAAGCTGTTAAATGACCCCTTTTTCTCTCACTTCTGCAATTATTCAAACATTCATACCATGGGGGGTCAGTTGAAGTGTCTTGAGCCTGATAACTATGATTCGGTTAAAAATGATGGGGAGGTGTGGAATATAATGCTGGAGAATGGAATTGCCACCTTCCTGGAGAAAATGGCGGGTTATTCAGCACTTTTTTCGTATGCGGTCACGGCTTCCTAGTCGAAGGGTCGGGTTCAGATCGGCAATACTCGCTTTACCATCTCCACGAATGCAATAGCTGATGTCATTGGCCTTTCTGCTGTTGGAGACATCTACTATAAGCGTTCACTACATGTGGAAATTCAGGACTTTAATGCCCCTGGGGACAGACCGGTGAAATACCTCTCTGGTTACACTCGGGACTCCCTGCCTTCTCCTTGGGACAGGTTCGTGGAGGTCATAATGTGGTATTTTACCATTGACGGTAGATATCGGCTTGTTTTTGGTCCCCACCTTTTCATCCTCTCTCATCTTCGATGAGGGAAGAAAATCAATTTGGCGGCCTTTCTGTTTCAATATTTAGAACACCCGGTCCAGTTAGCTCGTGAGGGCGAAGGTGTCATTCTTCACCAGGGTTTGTTATATCTGCTCTTCTCTGTTGCTACTTCTCTTTCCGACCTTCTTCGCTTCCCCCCCAAATCGGTTTTCCGCCGCCGCTCCCCCTCGCCTTCCCCTCGCCCCTCCTCCTCCTCCCTCCGCTCCTCTCGATGTTGTCATCGTCTGCTTCTCTCTTCTGATTCCAACTCTGATGTGGCTATTGTGAGTCCCCCCCTCACTGCCTCTATGCCCCCTGCCACCCCTTCTTTCCCCACGCCCCTCGCTTGCTTGTTCTTGGAAGGCACAGATGCTAGTGGTCACGCTGTCTCCCCTGTTTCTAGCCCTGTTTCCTCTTGGGCTGCTGACCTCTTGGGCCTGGCTCAGCTCTACCCAGACTCCCCAGACTCGGAGCAGTTAGATAACAGCCAACCTATGGTTGATCCCATCACTCAGTCTGAGGGAAACAATACTCTCTTCGACGACAAAGTTCTTACTGCTGACACCTCTCATTCCTTGCCGATTCTGGACTCGAAACCTGCTGAACCTGAGTCTGCTGACACTAATAGGGATAATTGCAGAGTCGACATGGTTTCCTCTATTTTAATCAAGCTTCAGCGCGCATTCAAGGCTATGAAATCATGGGAGGCTTTCACTGAATCTACCAAGACTGCCATTGCTAATGACTGCTCGGAGCTTATCAAACTGGCTGAACATCTTGGTAATGACTCAGGCTCTCCTAGAGAAAAAAATGCACTCTGAGCTGAAAAAGCTCTTACGATGTATCTCTACTTTCTTTCTGTTTGTTTTTTCGTCCTCCTTTTTTGGAATCTTCTTGGGTATTTTTTCTTTGCTACTTTTATTGCTAAGTCTGGCCTGATGGGATCTATTGTATAAGGTTATGGGACCTTCTAAAACCCTCCTTTTACCCTATATATTCCAAAAATAACACCTTAACAATATTACATAATAAACTAATGTTCATATTTCTACAAATCTTAATTTCAACTTAAACCATACTTAGTTGAACTCGACAATAAATTATGCTAACATTAAGAACTCTTAAGAATAAAATACTCCTCTAAAGTGTTCATTACAATTAAAGGAGGCAGGGGGGGAAATACATTAACCAAAAAAAACCTAAAAGGCATTCCCATCATGTTACTTTCCGAATCACGTACGATACTCAAATATAAATGTGAATAGGCATAAAAAGCATCGAAGGTAAAGTTGAAGCATCACAAAGAAAGAGTCAAGGCGTCTAATCAAGATTTAAGTTTGCCAGCGAGGTATGTGCATAAAAAAAATAAATTATCACTATAGATTTTTAATAATTTTAAAGTATTGCCTTACAATATAGATTAAATTAAAACTAAAAATGGATTTATTTATTTTAACTATTTTTAACATATATTGAAATATAAATTACATACGTTGTCTGTGTGAACATTGACAGCCATATTTGAAATCCTCATGTTCTGAGAGACTGGGATGTCAAAAATTGCCGAAGTATTTTACGACTAATACCTTCAAATATGTGTAAATGGCCGTCGTATTAAAGCGTAATGTTTGGGCCACACAGGTTGGAAATGTGGTGGCTATCCCTCAATGTAGGTTTGCAGTCAATGCAAACCTACGCGGCATCCCTTATGGGTGAGGGCTATTCTCCACACAAATTACACCACATACATAAAACCAAACATAAAGTGCACCATGTCGACTATCATGTCCATCTGTTGTCACGTGGCGTGCGGTTCAACAATTAGTTTTTTTTTAGCGATTTTGGTTGAAAAAAACACCGTTGAAAAATAAAGCTTGTGATTGATGCATGTTCCTACCAACCCATCTAGTGGTTGCCACATGCAACTCATTATTTGATTGTTGACACGCAGGTCCCACCCATGCATGGGCATGCATGTCTCTATGGTTTGTTTTATGAGTAGTTTTATATATGTTACTGCATTCTATGGGGAGAATAACCTCCCGATCCCTCATGTAAATTTGCAGTCAATACGAACCTTAGTAAAAGATTGACCATGTCGGAGGAATGACGAAGATCTGGAGGGAATCCATGAGCAATAACACATTACACTCAACCGTGGAAATGGCATAGCTTTACGATCGAAGCAAGAACTCACCCCGACAAAGTAATGTGCATGCATTGAGGAAAAATGGCTCCAAAAGAGGCCCCATACTCCATTGTTCATAGATCAGGAAAGGTGTGTACATATAGGGGAGTAAATGTGTAACTCCCATGTAAGAAAAGATTCCTCCATAATGGAGAAGAGGAGTTACTTTCCCAAATGGGAATGTAACTCCTATGACGCAACTTACACATATGACAGATTCTGTAAGAGAATTTGTCATAACTAAGACGACACCTAGATCCATGTCCACCTAAGTGAGATGACTCACCTAGTGAGGTGGAAATAAACCTAATAAAGTGAATAAATATACCACCTACACCAACACCCCCCCTTCATCATAACTTAGGATGAGGCGGCAAGTCAGAAACAAGAAATGGGTCCCGGCACAAAGCCTGATGAGGCACTCATGTACAAGAAGAAGTCCCAAGCAGTGAAGGAAAACCCAGTGGGAAAAACATCCACCACAAGAGAACAAAACACTCTCTAATCTAAGAAAGATGCCAAATATGGGTCCCGGCCATAGACTAGCCTGAAAGGGTACCCATGTACAAAGAGGAAATATCTCAGAAAGAAGAAGAAGAGATAAGAAGAGGGAGACAAGAGGAATGTAGAAGATGTCATGGATGAATCTGAACTCTACAACTCTAGGTCTCCCAGAAGAATGTTGATGACAAGATCATCTACCTCTGGACTAAAGAAGAGCCACCCATAATGAACTATGTGCCTTCCCTTAGGAAGGACAGAAATAATGTGTTGGAATTCCACCCACTCCAAGGAAAATGAAGGCAAAAACACAAATAACTCTGAGTTTGGTCACCGAAAGTGTGACATAGGTCTTGCAAGTGAGTGCCAAGGAACCAAAGGTAATGCCAAGTGTATAGAACTGTCAAAGTGAAAAAGAGGAACACCAATAGAATGGATGTCTAAGTGATGTGAAGGGAACAAAAATCCTCCACAACAGAAAATGGATCCACAAGCTGAGGGTGGATCAATGAAGGTCTCCAGAAATGTGGAAGTGACATGATTCCCGAAAGGGGGCACTCCCCAACAACAGAGATGATGAACTTCCTCTGAAACAATTGTAGATGGATGAGGGACCTATAGTGCATCACAAGTAGACTCTGTGAAAATACTGACTAAGGTCAGGAAGATACTCATCCCCAATGAGGGGGCTCAACAAACAGAAGAGTGATGTCATGATAGGTATGAGTCATCCAATGAAGGTAGAGGAGTGTAAGGGGGCCTCACACACTGGAAGGTGCAAAGGAGGCTGGTGTAATGACTGGTATGAGGCTAAGTAGGAGACTGCTCGATATCTAATGAGATGTGGGATGTGTCAACACTCTCTGGAATAGTGAGAGAAAGAGGGAGAAGAGTCCTCTGCAGTACTCTCAACATCAGAACTGGGTGCACAATCCTCATCATCAAAAGTAGAACCAAATGATTCTATGTCAGTGGAACTGTCATCACACGAAGGAAGAGGAGACAACTGAATCAGCATCAGCAACAAATGGCGGCAGTATGTGAAGGGTCTCCATAGAAGGACTGAAGAATGCTCTAAACATGGTGAGGTGGATCTGAGTCTGCCACGTGAAACCAAAGGAGAATGAGAGAGATGCATCATCATGTGACCCAAAGACATGGTCACAAGTGTTAAGGAAGTCCTCCGGATAATGATGATCAGTAGGTGTAGGAACTGGCCCAAGCAAGAAGGGTAAAATACCCTTTGTGGGCAAAGTAACGTTCCATGGAAGCATGCCAAACTAAATAGTTCCCTCTCCCCGGTGAGAAGTGGCAGAGGCTGTAAGGTGATCCTACGATGCTCAAGTCTAGAAAGAGCACTCTCCATGATGAAAAAAATGCAAGATGCACAAAAGTGCAAGACGTCAGACTCGGCCAATAATGCATCTACGTGTGAAAGCCCAAGAGTACAGTCAACCCCCCCTAGAATGCGGCACTTTATAAAAGTAGTGTGTTTACCAAAAATGACAATGTCGCATCATGTAATGTGTGAAAAATCATGCAACTTTGACTAAAGAAGCGCTCAAAAATGAGCAGCGAGTCAAAAGGTATAACATTAATACGATTCCTCGCAACTGATGGAAAATTGTCAATAAACACTATAAATGCATTAAAAAAGTGCCCATGAAATGGGTGCAAAGGGTGTTGTGTGGGTACTCGTTGGAAATGGCATAAAATTTTAGGCATAGGGTTTGTTTTGACTTGCGAGGGGGGGATTAGCCTCCTGCCAACCTTGTACTTCGCCCTCCGTCTTCGACACACGTAGGAAGGGCATGAATTACAAGCAAAATTCAGCGCCTTGAAAAATATTTACAATGCCAATGAATGAATGTTTTAATCCTTAAAACATTAAAATATGATTGTTTTAACCCCTACAAACAATTCTAAAAGGAATGGATCCAGGTGTTTGAAGGAGTCATGTGGGGGCCACATCCCAAGATGGAACGTTTGCTTTCCAAGGAGCTATTTGGAGTTGGTGAAGCCCACATGGCAGAGGTAGGCGAGCTGCTGCTAATAAGAAGCCCACTTTGGAGGAGTAGCCGTTCAACCGTTAGGATATCTCCCACAGTGTTGAGCTGACGCGAATGTCAGAAGACTGACTGCAGAGTTGCCATACGGTAGATGGTGGGAAAAACGGTCGCGCAAGGAGTTGTTGTTTACTGAGGCCACGTAGCTGTGGCAAAATGGTGAGAGCTCCACGTGGGCTTGCTTTGTCAAAAAAATGTTTTTCGCAGAGTCAGAGAACGGCGCAGAGATAGCAGAGGGTGCTCAATGGTAACCGACGAATGGGGTGTAGCTTGCACGATGGTGGAACGTTGGTGGCAAGTTGATGGTGTAGGGGTTTGGGGAAAACCAAGTGCCAAGGTAGATGGTGGTCGTGGTGGGTGCTGAGCAGGACTGTCAGAGGATGCCAAAGGTAGCAGGGCGGTTAAATGAAGGACCTAGTATCCTTCGAGGAAGACTCCACAACCATGGTTCAAACTTGTGCAGCAAAACAACTAAAGCCAGGAAAATGAAACCACGTCTATTGCAGCCAGGAACCACATCGCGGGTAGCAAGCCAACCACTAAAGCCAAGCTGAGAAGGGTTCCACAACATGAGGAACCAAGGCAATGGTGCATACGAGTGATTGCCATGCAAACAGAGTGCCGGGTGGGTTCAAGCTTCCAGAGGTCATGCAGATGGAGAAAATGGCCACAAATCCTTTGAGCAGGGAACAACTGGCCAAAATGCTCTGAAGCGCCAAACCAGGATACACTATAGCTAGAAGCAAACCGGATGATCCCAAACGAGTTTCAGTTGTAGAGCTATGAATAGCCACGTTCAGAGCTCCACACCCAAATAACACATGAGCCAATGTAGGTCGACGTTCAGTTTAATACAGGCTGGCATGCTCAAGCTATTAACTCGAGCTAAATCTGAACCCAAACCAGCACACATTATTTTACCTCTTATTTTTCTAGAACATGTACATGAAGTACTAAGGCACAAAACACTACGATCACCAACCAGCACTCGAAAAATCGAATAGTAGGGGTAGAACCTCTTGAAATCAATGCAAGTAGAGTACCACAAAATAGAATGGGAACTTGCACAAGAAAACTACAGAGGCGGAGAGTAGTAAGTAGCTATTAGGTGAGCAACACAATTCCCAATCCCCGAGCTCTAATACCATGTCGGAGGGAATGACGAAGATCTAGAGGGGAATCCTTGAGCATCGACACGTTGCACTCAACCGCGGAAATGGCGTGGCTTCAAGATCGAAGTAAAGAACTCACCCAAAAAGCAATGTGCATGTATTGAGGAAAAATGGCTCAAAAGAGGCCCATACTCCATTGTTCATAGATCAGGAAAGGTGTGTACATATAGGGGATCGAGTAAATGTGTAACTCCCATGTAAGAAAATATTCCTTCATAATGGAGAAGAGGAGTTACTTTCCCAAATGGGAATGTAACTCCTATGACGCAACTTACACATATGACAGATTCTGTAAGAGAATCTGTCATAACTAAGACGACACCTAGATCCATGTCCACCTAAGTGAGATGACTCACCTAGTGAGGTGGAAATACACCTAATAAAGTGAATAAATATCCACCTACACCAACAGACCATTCCGGTTAGATTTACACCCCCACAACCTCCATGTTCCATTTCTTGTGCCCCATTCCCATCATTTTATTATGCGCTCACATTTAATACCTATATTTTTGTTAAAAAAATGCAAATTGTAATTTGACGGAATAAATAACACCATATTCCAGAAATTTTTTGCCTACTGTTATACGGCAGGAAGCAGGCGGCGGGAAAATTTTCAAACTGCGAAATAACGTTATACTGCAGAACTAAAAAACAAATCGCTAGATGCTTAAATAGGAATCATGTCGGTCGCACCGTCCTCCAACCCAAATAGCTTTGGTGAGGGCTATTCTCCACACAAATTACACCACGTACATAAAACCAAACATAAAATGCACCATGGCGACTATCATGTCCATCTGTGGTCACGTGGCGTGCGGTTCAACAATTAGTTTTTTTTTTTTTTTTTGCAATTTTGGTTGAAAAAAACACAATTGAAAAACATAGCTTGTGATTGATGCATGTTCCTACCAACCCGTCTAATGGTTGCCACATGCAACTTATTATTTCACTATTGACGCGCTGGTCCTACCCATCCATGAGCATGCATGTCTCTATAATTTGTTTTATGAATAGTTTTATGTATGTTAGCGCATTCTATAGGGAGAATAACCTCCCGATCCCTCATGTACATTTGCAGTCAATACGAACCTACTAAAAGATTGACCATTCCGGTCAGATTTACACCGCCACAACCTCCATGTTCCATTTCTTGTGCCCCAGTCCCACCATTTTATTACGCGCTCACATTTAATACGTATATTTTTATAAAAAAAATGCAAATTGTAATTTGACGGAATAAATAACACCATATTCCAGAAATTTTTTGCCTACTGTTATACGGCTGGAAGCAGGCGGCGGGAAAATTTTCAAACTGCGAAATTGCGTTATACTGCAGAACTAAAAAACAAATCGCTAGATGCTTAAATAGGAATTATGCCGGCCGCACCGTCCTCCAACCCAAATAAACAGCTTGCTCGATACCTCCAACGTCCACCTTCCGCCTCACTTTTTATTCAAATTGTGAACACCTCCATTTCACTAGCAGAAGCACAACCAGAAACCATCAATGGCGGCTGCGCAGAAAGTTTATCCCATCAACAACGACGAAGAAAAGGCCACCGACCAACATGAACGCAAACTGAGCGATATCTCTGAGAAAGGTGAATCTGCCTCTTATAATTCCGGGCATATTATACACTTTCGATTTCCCAGAGATGTAGTGATTCCCACACGGAAGGGCGTTGTGGCTCCTAGATATGAATCCCGCCCTCCCGAGCGCCGCCGCAATTTCTGTTGCCGCTGTCTCCTCTGGTCATTTTGCGTCTTCCTCCTCCTCGTTGTAATGATAGCAATCGTCGCCGCCATTCTTTACGCCGTCATTCAGCCCAGGGTTCCGAAAATCTCAGTGGAGACCATTCAAATCACCAGCTTCGCCGTCGGCACAGATTCCACGGTCTCTTCGCAGTTCGTGGTGGGGGTGAGAGCGAGGAATTCGAATAAAAAGATGGGCATACATTACTTAGACGACAGCTATCTGGCGGTTTTCTACACCAGCACGGAGCTCTGCAGGGGAAATCTGCAGGCGTTTTACCAGGGGCACAAGAACACTACTAATGTAGACATTACCTTCGCTGGTAGAAACGTTCAGGTTACCGATGATTTTGTTACGTCGTTGAATGCCGAGCAGCAGCAGGGAAAAATTCCTTTGCGTTTGATGATGGATGTTCCTGTGAAGCTCAGGTTGGGCAAGCTGAAAACGCCAAAGATTTCCTATCGCGTCCGCTGCGATATAGTGGTGGACAAACTAACACCCAACACCACTGTAAATATTATCGAGAACAAATGCAAAGCTTAAGCTTTGAGTGGATGGAGTAAATTTGTTTGCTGTTTTAAATAAATGAAAGTTGGTTTTTCTCTATTTTTATCCTGTACTTGTAGTAGTTTTAGGATGAACGGTTGACCGCCATTTGAAGGGCAAAGTCGAAAATTTGACATAATGAATTAATTTGATGGTCACATGGAGGGTTGGATTTCGCAAGGCTTTAGACTTAGTCATTTTAAATGTATATATATAACTAGCAAAAGCATCCATAGGTGCTTGTGAGAGGCCGATAGACATATACGAGTATTTGAAAGTAGTATATTAGTAAGAAAATGCAAAGTTTATGGAAGTAGGATGTAAAATTACAAGAAACAACAATCCATAAGAAATTCATTTTTTATCAAGCATAAAGGTTTTTTGAGAGGGATGGGCCACCATGGTACAGCCAAAATAAATGGGCTTGGCACCGAGATGGATCAACAAGAACAATATAGGTAAAAATGTGTGGCATATGGAACAACGGTGCAAATCGTGCAAGAGTTGGTAGGCGTCCAAGATTTGCGCAATAATTGAAGGTGATCAAGGTCTAGTGCGATTGAAAAATCCTGCAATAATTAACATCATTATTAGCATCATAGTTTGGAGGCACAAATAATAAAACTGTATAAACATAAGATTTAAGTACATGTTGATAACCTTTATTTGAACTTCAAAAGAAGGTCCCAGTCTTGGTTCCATTTATTCTTGGTGTCGTACACTGGTGGAAAATGTATTCCGTAATTAGTCCGACAAGAATCCATGTAATGCAATTGAATGATAAACAATTCAGTTGAAAAGAATGGAGAAATGCAACTTAGTTGTAATTTGCAAAGATATACCCGTTATTAGCAATTGAAGATAGCATGGAGGGGCATTTTTCTTCTAGCAGTCTTTGTTTTACATACTTTGTTGTTTTGATTTCAGAGTAGTGCTCAAAAGAGAAAGGCGGAGTTATTCTCAAATGTTCAATAGACTTCAATCGGGATAATGTTGTGAAATTCAATCATGGATTCTCCACATCTCCAATATCTATTGTTGCTTTAGGCAAAGTTAATCCTTGAGACTTGTGAATAGTAAGTGACCAAGCCATTTTTAGTGGAATCTGTTTACAGTTTCCTCTTATTACGGGAAATACAAGAACCGATTTAGGATTTATTGGGTCCCATGCAGGACCAATATAATTTTCAAAATATACTAGTACAGACATGGGCAAGGAGGGTGGTTTAGAGCCAGCCATATAGATAATGTTTTCTATAGTACTACAAGAACCATTCACTAATCCAGCCTTAATAAGCAAATTACATAGTAACATAACACGGTGACCTATACATAAAAGAACTTCATTATTCAATTGGTCATCATCAACATCTTCTAATTCTGAATGCCTTGTATATTCAGCAACACTTCTTGCTATGGGCTTGGATAAATACTTAAGCATTTGTTTGTTATGGAGTTAAACAAATTTGTTTGTTTCATATAAATGGATTGTTGAATCAAAGGATGCCCTTACATTCAGGCTTAACCATGCATTTATTTGCTTCATGAGTGTTTCCCAGTCATGAAAATAAGGTTCAACATTTCTAAAAAATTTCAACATCGTTCGGAAGATGATCTGTTCTGGATCATTTCCTTTTGTCGAAATATTACATCCAAGGTAATAACAATGTTGAAAGTTTCCCAAAGTCTTCTCCCAATTGTGTTTCCTGTAATTGGTGTAAATTGAATCATGTAAGTAGAGTTAAATGTAAAGAAAGCAGGATTATTATAAATGAAAGAAAATTCCAAACAAATTCAAAATCCACGGAGGGTAAAAACATGATGTAATCCAACTGAGATATATAGGGACATCCTTTACAGGCAGTTGAGCAATATCACCAACAAGAATCATTGATCTACTACCAAATGGTTCAGTTGCATGTGCAGTAAATGCTTGTTGGAGTCCATCATTGATATTTTTAAGCATTTTAGGCCCTATAAAACTCATCTCATCAATGAGAATGTAGCGTACATGCTTCATTTCTTCTTAAAACACTGCTAAAGTTTGTCCTTTCAAAGCATGAACATTTTTAATTGGGAGTCTAAGGCTGGTATGTATTGTAATACCTTATATATTAAAAGCGGCAACTCTCATATGAGTGAGGAGCAATAAAGGTATTTTTCCATATATTGAGCGAGAGTCCAATGTGTTCCTAATATACTTGATTAGATACAATTTACCAGTTCCAATTGTTCCTTGAATAATCATTTTTAGCGGCTCGTGATTCCCAACATGGTCACAATGTCCCACCACCATAGAATATGCAATATGTTGGTCTTTAGATAAACTTCCCACATGGGAAATTGATTCTACCGTGGTACTGTTTATTGGCATTGAGAAATGGGCACCATTTAGAAAATGCACACATGAATCATGTAATGGTGATGGTAAATAATTTTGACTCCAATCATGGTCTATGTCAAAATCACGACAACCAAGAAATTCAATATCTTAAAATTGCATGGCATTATGAGGAACCAATCCAAACATTTCTTGTCACTCATGCATATCTGAAGTACTCGCATCTGGGTTGTTGTCAAGGTCATCATCAACTACATCACTATGTATTGGTGATGTTTACATGCAATTAATATGCCATGGTTTGTATGTAGTCCTTATACATTCCCAAGAGTGAATTATTTCTTCATTCGTGCTACCTATATCAACTGAAATGTCTCGAAAGGTTTTATATAGTAAAATCTTACTCCAACAAAATTCCACATATTCATCTGATTTTGTATTAGGGATGGAATAAAATCTTGGCCATACGCGGACTATAGCTTGCAGTTGTCGAATTTTCCATTGATATTTTTTTCGGTTTGAAGAATACAACCATGACCTAGTAGCATCTAATATTTCCATATCTTATAATTGTGAAGGATGATGTATGTAAGCATGTAAAAAAATTGAATCAGATGAATCATCCTAAAAGTTTAGTTGCACATGTCTATATACTTTTTGACCAACACTAAGTGTAATAAATTATCTACTACATTCCACAAGCGGTAGTTTTAATAACATATCATATGTTTCTTTTGCACCAATATCACGCTCTACTATTGTGTCTGTAAGAAATTTTCAGTATGCACAAAATGTTGGGTCTTGTGAATGTCCGCTAGAAGCAACACGTGTCATCATATCATGATAGATCTCAGAAGTTTTTTCTACTTTTGCAACATACTTTGCAATGTAATTCAAAATTGCTCAATGGGAAAGGATAGGTTGACAATCTATGTTTTCCCTACACAAAGAAAGCATATCAGGATTGTGAACATTGATTCTATCATCATTACGAACTGGAAGATATTTTTTTAACCTTCCTCATCTATAAACAATGTTGACTCTATCTGTAACTCCCATGGAGCTTTATATCGACAAACATTTATGGAGCCTTTCTTTTGCAAACATGTATCCAAGGTGCATTTCGTATGTCACTCAACACAATTAACAATTTCTTCATAATCATGTCTTATATTATACTGCAATATTTTTGATTTGTCCATTAAACAAGGGTCATCATTAAAAGATCTAGAAAAATGGTTATTCATTTGATGCTCTTCTCTTGGATTCCATGCATTAATAAAGTTATCATAATATTCTTTTCCTTTACAACCTGGGAGGGATCATTCCAATTCATATTTTCAACATCTTGAGCATTGTAATGCTGACTCCTCTTCTACGTTGTTTGAACCGTGTTATCAATTTTGAATTGATTATAATCTCAAACCCTGTTGTTATATTCTAGTTAGCACACAAATAACATGTGTGGGACATCTTGAATACTATTGTGTTTTTGTTACCTTTTTTACTGTATTTTCATATTGTAGACTTGAAGGGAAATTAAGGATAAGACAATTAGCTAGAATGGTTTCCTTGTTATAAATTGATTTTGATGTCATTACTCTTCGATATGGCGTTGTTATATTTAATCTAACACTATGACTTGACACATAGACATCATTGCATAAGGTACCTAGAAATATTAATAGATGAACGACATTGACACATTGTGATATGTATATTAAAGGATATACATTACTGTAACTGAACTGATTAACTTTTGATAGACATTCAATATTGAAGATAATGATGTGTTGTCATCTTAGATATATAGTGATATTTTGAATGTTCTTCGTATTGATTTTTATTAAGATGGTCAAAGTCATTTTGTGATTTCGTTGATATTGAAGGATTGACGAAATGGTGAACAAGTGAAAGTATTGCTTAAATTAGATGATTGAGTTGGTTATGATCTTAATTGCAAACTGATGTATTAGTGGAATCGAAATGTTGGAAATTGAGTGTAATTGTTGAGTCACTTGGTATTAGCAATAGTAGTTATGACATTTTACGTTGAAATTGATATTTAGATATAAGAATTTTTATTAGTTAGATATCACTAATATGTCCATGAGGCTAGAAAGGTATTGTGTGATTTTTCAAGTAATTATTTCACAACAATATAACTATGGGAGGTAGGAGACCAACATCGAAGGAATGTTGGATATTGAAAATTAGTCACCATGGCAACTTGTGTTATGTTATGTTTATCTTGTTGTTGTTAGGGGGTCCCCATGGAGGGGATTACCTCCAATTGTGACCAAGGGGTTTGTGTGTTTTTTTCCTTTTTATATCTCCTTTATTTTATTTTAGTATGTGAATTTTAGTGATGTAATTTCCTTGTATTAATGATTTAGATTTTGATTTATATTCAGTTTTATCTTTAATTAGTTTAGTTTCCTTATTTGAGTTAATTTAATCTTATTCTAAACCAATTATGAATGGGTCAAAAATTTTCATTTATTAGACTATATGGATCTTGGATTTTGTGTTGTAAGTTGAGTGCTTGGGATCTTGAGTGATGTACACTCTACCCCTTTATGGAAATTCGAATTTGGCCTTAGGGGACAATTTTGAAGGCTTGTGGGACAAGTTAAACTTGTCCCACACCTCTTAAATTGTTATGTCAACACTACTTATGGATTGGGGGGTCACAAATAGACCCCATTATGTGTTTTGTAAGTCAAAAAGTGACATTTATTTCACTTTTCTTACATGGATCTTTAATTTTGTCCTTAGGGGGTGTGGGCTTGGTTTGTATGTGTAAGTAAATTGTCATTTCACTCACCCACCAATTTATTGTTCATTGTGGTTGACTTTTGACTTGTGATGTGGAGTTGAGGATGAGTGATGTGGCATCCTACATGGAGCCACCTCACCCTCCTCTTCCCTTTTCCTTTATATGCATTTTTTTTTTGTTATTTTAGGGGTTGCTTACTCTTTTTTCTTTTGGAGAATCTTGGAATTTTGGGAGAGCTTGCTTGAGAATGGCGAATGGAACTTGGAGTGGATTGTGTTTTCTTAGGATTTTGGAAGGCTTGAATCTTGTTGTGTATTGACACTCTTCACTTGTAAGGTAGATCTTCACCCTTATTCCTACCTTGTTATTTTGTTTGTGCTCATATGTGTTGTTGATGATTGTTTATTGCTCATGATTTTGAGAAATATATTTGATTCTTAGGTTGTGTGAGAAATGGAAATGGGGGTAAAACTTGAGGAAGACATAAGAGAAATGTAATGGGTATTTTTAGGATGGATTTGGGTTGGGATGTCCACCTTGTTGATAAATATGAATTGTGTTGATCTTATTTTCTTGAGGGAGGCATAAGAGTGTATTGTTTTCTTGAGGGAGGTATAAGAGTGGTGTATCTTTTTGAAGGGAGGAATAAGATTGTTGTGTGTAATGTGATGGAGTTTTTAGAGGCTCAAAGGTGGATACCCCAGCCCTTGGGAGGCATAAGAAGAACCCCCATGTTCCTTTCTTCTCTATGGCTTTAGTATGAAGCCTTTATGTTTTGAAATTTTTGGATTTGTTGTACAATTGGTATTGTATCATTTTATTAAATGACTTGATTTGATGTGTATGTGGAAGCCATTTTTTAGTTGTCATGGTTGTCTAAATAGCCCTCATTGCTTCCTTGTTGGGGCTCGGAGGCTAATGAGGAAGAAGGCTTCTCTCCCTCATTGGATATTTTGGTTGGGTGAAGAGTGTTGCCTACTCCCCCATTTTTTTGTGTGAATAGCTTGATGAAAATGGTGAACTCTAAGGATAAAGTAATCTTGTTGGAGAAAGGCATGTGAATTTGTAGCTTGCAATATTAATACTCCTTCACTTGTAAGTTATACCAATAGTATATTGGATGTAATTTTATACATTGCTTGGATCCTTGTAGATTGTTTGTTTTGATGTATATTAGTTCGTATAAAAGTGAGCTTTGTAATGATCTTGTATTGGAAATTAAGTTCTCACAAATCAAAATTATGTTTGGGTATTTCATTGCAAATGTGTTTATTTTTCAATGCTTATGCTCTTG
Organism: Taxus chinensis; assembly: GCA_019776745.2. Classification (NCBI taxonomy): domain Eukaryota; kingdom Viridiplantae; phylum Streptophyta; class Pinopsida; order Cupressales; family Taxaceae; genus Taxus; species Taxus chinensis. The sequence goes on from CM034155.1 coordinate 543,895,657, forward strand.
GATGGGAAATAACTGTTGGTCTCTTATATTATCGAAAACCCTTGTTTATTTGAATATTGGAGCAAATGTCATTTAAGTGTGGTTCAATTTTCTCTTATCCAACTAATTATACAAGATGGAATAGATAGAATAGGTTTCATAATCTAGTTTGTTTTTTGTAATAGAAAAAAAAGAAAAAAAATTGTCCCAAGTAGAAAAATTAAATCACAAACTAGTTTTACCCCTATCTAGTTATATGAGTAAAATTGAAAGTGATAGTTTAATAAATATATATATTTTGATCAAGACATACGATTTACTCAACTATAATATTATGTATATTAAAATTCCTAGTCATATAAATCTAAAAGTTTCAATTGATTTTATTACACTAATCCACAAAATTCCTACTTTAAATGGTAAATTTGATCAATACATACCCCTTACAATGTTAATATATTATAAATAGATTGTTAGTATATATTAAATATATATTTTAATAACATATATTAGTATATTCAAAGTTATGATAGATGATAAATGTGTCATTATTATATATTAATATATATATACCATTATACTTATATGTACATAGACCTATATAGAAATAACTATATATAATAAAGTATTTATTTTTAATAAATAAAAGCTTAAAAGTGAAAAGTGTTTTTTTCTCCCTACGGCCACATGTAGTTACCCTTGTTTGAATTTTTTAAGGAGAACATACAATAAATAAAACAAAAGAAAAGATTTTCTTTTGGTTATTGGCTATGGCCACGGCTTGGTTAAATATATTGTTAAAAAGGTTGGGGGGAGAGGCACCAACCCCATCGGCACCCCTCTCCCAACATTTGTTTTTAACCCCTCTAATATTTTCAAACCTACCACCCCTTCCTTTAAAAAAGTGGCCAATATGTATTTTTGGGGTCTGTGTTTGTGAAAAAAAAAATTCTCTTTCAAATCCACGGCTTTTAACTTTTGCTTGTGACCTCCGTTTTTTTTTTTAAAGAGTGGTTTGTGTATATATATATGAATCATATTTTAAATTGTTTTTCTTTAAAACCTATATATATTGTAATATATTATATATGTATACAAATGCATATATATTTGTATATATATATATATATGTATTTATTTATATATACTCTTTCAAATGTTATATATACAGTGTGTATATATATTTTTGTAACACAAAAATCATTAAAATCAACAATATTAAATTGGGCAAATACCCCCAATCGATTGTGGTAACCCGATACTAAAAATGACATTTTTGAGGAGAAGCAAATCTTAGGAGAGGGATGTTAAAACTACCACTCTTCTTGTGAGTATCCATCGAAGGGTTTGAGCTTCCTTCCATGGCTTCATCCTCTTGCCCTCTTCCTTAACTTAAACACAAAACAAGAGAAACTGAGAGATTAGATTTAGAAAATGAATATAAGAGAACCCATAAGGATATCTAGGGTTTCTTTAGTCTAACCTAGATCTAATGGTTTAGATAGATTAGATCTAAGGGTGTAGCATGAACCCTACATTACTTAAGTGATGGGGTATTTAGGTGGGAATTTATTAAATAAAAAGGTGTCTGTGTAATGTTAAATGGGGACCTAAGGGGTTAGCACAAGTTCTGCACACTTGACCTTTTAGAAATAAACTAAATATTAAGGTGCATGATTTTGAGCTATAGGATTTCAGTCTTGCCCAATTAAATTTTAAATTTAATTAGGGGTCCTTCAGTTAATTAATTTAAAAGGGAGTAATGGAGATTGGGTTTTGAAAAGATAACGAGGATTATTTAAATGAAACTTGGGAGCCTTGTTAGTGAAAGCGTTAAAACGTAATTTTAATTTTGAAAATTAGGGAAATCTTAATTAGTTGATAATTTTTTTTCCAATTCCTTGTAATTGTTTAAAATGTTATAATCCGGATTAGATTAAATCTCGGCTAATGCCTTGTAACCTTTAAAAAAAAAGCCATAGTTTTTCTTGTTTGCTCTTTGGGTTTCTCGAGGTTTTATGTGGGGAAAATGTGGGCATGACAAGCATCTTTAAACCAAATGACCATATGTCTTGTGAACTGATGATCGATACTGCCATTCTTTCCTAGAAGAAATTGGATAGAGATTAGTAATCACATATAAGTGTCCACGATGATGAATATATATGAATTTTTCATTAAATGTATTCAAATTAAATTTACAAAATGTTTTATATTGTACACAAATAAAGAAAAGAAAGAACATACCTCGACCAAATGTCTCTCGTACCAAAGTGTTTGATGAAGACCTCATTAATGAAAATATTGAAGCGGGGTGATGCATAAACATAGCAACAATATTTGGATTTGTAATAATATTTGTATTCCTCCATTGGTAATAATTTGCACCTTTAGTCGGGGATGAGCTAGGCATGACTCGATGCAGGTCTAGCCATTTCGTATCAGCAATGCTCAATGTAATGAGGAATGTTGGGAAACCTAGCTGTGGTAATCATGTCCACCAATTAATTCTTACATGTTCTCCAGTATGCCGTAGTCCCTCTAATATTTGATGCATATCACATCACCTGATCAGGAAGCTTATTCATCTAGCATCTCTTGAATATGGAGGTGCAAATCTTCAATAGTATTAGGTATATTATCATCCAACATTTTTCTTCACAAATAATGAGGTTGTGGTTTGCATTCGGTGCCTCAACATAAGGTTCAATAAGAAATACTTGAATCTTGGATGACTTCCAAATCTATTGTCATGGTATTTCAGCAAATGTAGAGCATATTCATAGATACGCTAAATTTTTTATTCGAAGGTTGTAACCATTCTGATTTCTCATTTGGAAACAATGTAGGGAAAGCCATTTCAAACAAACCTTCGGTGTTATATTCATTAACTGGAGATAACCCAATCTTGGCCCAATCAATTATGTCAATCACCCCCAGACCTGCATTATCAATAATGTTCCTTACTTCTTCCATTTCACTACGTGCATTTCCCATTCTAACCAACAAACGACGATGGTTGATCCTAATTTTCTTCAATATTTCTTACTGGTAGAGTCTTCAATAATTTGATCCACAGTATCATTGTCTTCAATGTTTGTCTCAACAAAATGGAGTCTCTGAGACATGTTTGTTTCTTCTTCAGGAAGTTCTGAAATTGCAACGTTACATAATTCAACATCCTTGTAGTATTTTTCATTGGATATTTTTATACCAGAGAGAATCCAATACATGATATTTTTTTACCAAATGATCGTAATTTTTTGACTGAGTTCCATGTCTTCTAACGATTGAATATATCAAGGTACTCGGAACACGTCGAGGAAGGTATGTAGAAATTTATGTTATGTCTTTTGGAAAACATATAGTAAGTCCCCTGTACTTGTACTTGCCACCTTGTGTATGGGTGGAATTTCATTATTGGATTGACACGAGCTATAAGCATCTCTTCAAATTATGTCAGAACTCGTACAACATATGGTTGTACACTCAGGGTCCATGTTATTCCCATGATGAAAAGTGACATGACTGTTACGTTCTGAGCAACATCTTGTACAAACAGGTCTTGCATTTGTAATTTTGACAATGATTCCAGGGTATTCCTCTTTACAAATAGTACACATAGGACATATTTTTCACTTTCATCCAATCTCTGGCGAAAATGAATTTTGAACTAATAGAATTTTTGCGGATAATTTTAAATCAAGATTCCAAATCATTTGTAAATCACATGTGTTAAGATTCATAGTGGAATTGTGTATCTTGAAATTTCTTATGGTAAATGTAGGATTTTCAAGACAATCATTAGAAAAAAAAGCATTTGTTTGACGGATTTGTGATATAAGGGAATTGATATTTTGTGCACTTGAAGAACTAACATCATTTTCATGACCATATGGAGGATTGTACACTTGTTGGCATTTTGACTTCCCTTTGCCTCTTTTAGTTGTGCATTCTATATTGTTAATGCAAATATTATGATGGATAGTCAAGGACTAAACAAAACCAATATTAATTATTTTATCTAGTGAGCAAAAATCAGGTGCCATCAAAAAATATATTTCTCGTACTTCAAGTTACATCAGTAAGGAATTATTATCTAACAATTGATTCCTGGATGCATATAGTTCTCTTCATGCATGATACCTTTCTCTTGTCTTTCTTTTTATCTCCTCTTTTTTCTTGATATCTTTCTCTTCTCCTTATATTTATTTCTTCACGATTCTCTTCATAGCGTGTTCGACGAGAAACATTTATTTTTTGTTGATTCCAGGGTACACAATAGTTTCTTGTGTCGTAGGATGATCAAACTGTTGTTAAGGTGGGTACACAATAGTTTCTTGTGTTGATGTAACAATTACAGGTATAACAACATCTGGGTTTGACATCTACAATAGTAATAACCACATCAAAGAAATAATCAACCCCAAATTAAACAATAGTGAACCTATATAGAAAGGAAAATCATACTTCAAATGAAGACACGAATATAAAATTTACCACACAAATTTACAATATTCAAGGCATTTAAATAAGTAGGAAAGTCCACAAGTGAATATTATATATCTTCTACATTATTTATTCAAATCAATACTAATGATAAGTATAAGAAGTGCCACGTAAAACAATCAATCATTATATAATTCAAAACATACATAACATTCTAAATTTCAATCACATTGAAAAGAGCTTGATTAAGAGCATAACAATATAAAATAGTCTTCAATGCCAACATATTCAACTTAGTTCATTACAAAAATGAGAAATACATACTATAGAAAATGTACTCAAATCTTAGTAACTAATCCTATGATAAATTTGCTCTCCGAAGAATAATCAACATTTTCTACTTTGACAACATTAGATTTCAACTTAGGTGGATTGTTGAATTTTCCCATACGAACATGTAATGTGAATGAATATTGATGAAAGGCTATCATATTTTTGAGATAACGTATGCGCAATGGATCTTCATGAGACTGGTTGAATGTTTCATTTCCTATTGTGCCAAACAATTCTTTTCATGCATCATCGAAAAATGTAGCCCATAACCTTATAGAGTGGTCTGAAATCTTAACCCTGAATAAGTACCAATAATCATAGCCTTCCACAACTATATCTCATGGAGAGAAAATCCATTTTTCATCAGAGATCTTTTTAGTTTTCTTCTTACATGGAGTTCCAGTGCGCATTGATGGGCAAGATGGATAAGTAAAGCAATCCATTTCATCAATTGAAACTATAGTTCCTCTTAGTGATACCCAAAGTGGTTTTTCAAAACTAAGAGATCCAGGTGCAACTATCTCCGATATATTTTTTTGAACAGAATAGTGAACCCTAAGTTCATCATGGCTTGTTAGCCACCGACCACCATAAATTTTTCCATACACCTCATACCAATTTTTCAATATAGCCACCTCTTCAATACTTGGATTTATAAATATCTTAGTGTTTGATATTGTCCCTAAAGACATTCCATAAAAATCAGTTATGCAAGAACACTTGAAGGTAATAATAGGATGTGGACACAAGTTAACAAGGCGTTGGATTTCATACCCTTCCCTCACAGAGCAATCAGCCCAAACTACAACATCAATAGTGCAATTAGACGTATATGTAATTTGTATTGTCCTCTTCTTAACTTCTCAACCATCCTTCCTGAATAGGGTTTCAATTTCACCAAAAAATGCAACAATTCCAAGTACGTCTATCATTGAATTTTCCTCCATGTTACCGATTTCACTCATCAAAATAAATTGAAACTTGTTAAAAGGAATAGAAATATCATAATCTGAAGAAGCTTCCATGTGTGACATGCCATGAAAAAATATTTCATATTTGGATAGTTAATTATTAAATAATTTATCAGCCTTTTGCAATCTCCCATTCGAAATTGTGTACACATTTGCAACTCGAATATTATCATAATGTTAATCCACTTGTTCATTGAAACACACAATATGTATTTAGTTTCGATCCTTATCAATGATATCGAAGTTGAATACCTTTCCACTCCCTCTGGTGGTGTTAAAGCTACGAATGTTTGACTTAGAAGTGACTCTACCTTGTATAGTCCATCCATCATGAAATGGAGACAATGCTCCTATAGGAAGTATGCGAACAAAATTCTGTGTCATTCGCGTTGGCGGGTTATTTCTAGTGGAAGCATTCATTGATGTAGATATATTTTGAGGCTCCATTTTATAATAGAGTATCCCTACATAATTTTAGCAACCAAGAACAAGGAAAATTAAATGTTTAGCCAATATAAATTATAAGAAAAAGTAATTGAAAAGTAAAGAAAGAATAACTATAACATGTTAAATTTTTAAAATGTCTCAAACCCAATTAAGTATATTATCTATCAATTAAAGTTGTATTATAGGAAAATAGAAACAACCAATAGAAAGTAACCCTAATAATGGTTTTCATTAATTGTATAATTGTACCAAAAAATGTGATAAGGGGGTCACATAAACTAAAACTACCCCGTGAAAAGAAAAAAAAATCATACAAAATTAGGTGAAATTTTGAAATTAAGATTTTCTTTAAATATCCAATAAAGAAATGTACATGACACATTTGTAAATATGAACTTTATAATAAAACCCAAAAATACAGTAAAGGGCCACATAAACTAAAATTAACTCATCGGAAATTCAAAATTAAGATCTATTTCAAACATTCAATAAAGAATGTACATGAACACATTTGCAATAATGAAATGTATAATTGCAGTAAAAATATGATAAAGGGCCACATAAACTGAAATTTCCTTGTGAAAAAGAGATACACATACAAAATTAGACAAAATCTTAAAGTGAATTTTTCCTTGAAACATCTAATAACATGGGCACATCTTGACAAAAACCTATTTAGTTAGCATCTTTCTTGCAATGGAGACAATGTCCTATAGGAAGTAATGCGAACAAAATTCTGCGTCGTTCACGTTGGTAGGTTATTTATAGTGGAAGCATTCATTGATGTAGATATATTTTGAGGCTCCATTTTATAATAGAGTATCCCTACATAATTTTAGCAACCAAGAACAAGGAAAATTAAATTTTTAGCCAATATAAATAAGAAAAAGTAATTGAAAAGGAAAGAAAGCATAACTGTAAGATGTTAAATTTTTAAAATGTCTCAAACCCAATTAAGTATATTATCTATCAAATTAAATTTGTATTATAGGAAAATACAAACAACCAATAGAAAGGAACCCTAATAATGGTTTTCATTAACTGTATAATTCTACCAAAAAATGTGATAAGGGGTCGCATAAACTAGAACTACCTCGTGAAAAGAAAACAAACCATACAAAATTAGGTGAAAATTTGAAATTAAGATTTTCTTTTAAATATCCAATAAAGAAATGTACATGACACATTTGTAAATATGAACTTTATAATAAAACCCAAAAATACAGTAAAGGGCCACATAAACTAAAATTAACTCATCGAAAATTCACAATTAAGATCTATTTTCAAACATTCAATAAAGAATGTACATGACACATTTGCAATAATGAAATATATAATTGTAGTAAAATATATGATAAAGGGCCACATAAACTGAAATTTCCTTGTGAAAAGAGAATACACCATACAAAATTAGACAAAATCTTAAAATTAAGTTTTTCCTTTAAACATCTAATAACACGAGCACATATTGAAAAAAACCTATTTATTTAGCATCTTTTCTTGCAACATTGAATTTTCTTACTTGAGGAGTTTTTTTAGCTCTATATGGACAATCCTTCTTAGATTTAGAGTTTGGAATATCAATCCCATTTTGAATCAACTTGGTTCCATGTTCATATTGAATGGCATGATGCACATTGTCATAAATTAGACCAAAACCTCTCAAATACATTTTTTTGTCGTAAACTTTGAAAGAAAAATTGTTCGAGGATCAACAACATCAAAAAAATTCATAAGGTCCTCTTTTATCTCTGAGGTACTTAATTTTTGTCTTCTATGAAAGACAACATGAATAACAAATTGTTTTCTAAAATACTCTTCTTCATAATGAATTTTTTCATAGACAATGTCTATGTGGGTGCGTCACGAGAAATTGGGATGTTTGTTGTGTTCCTAGTCCTCATTTTATTCCAATATAGCTACACAAAAAAGTGGCAGGCTATGACAACACATCACATCAACATAACATGGAGAATACAAATTTGGTGATGACACTCGTTAGGCTACTTTAAAAACCTTTCGTATACATAGTCTAACGTCCAACTTGGGACGTGTTAGGATTGCTTCCTATGGAAAATTTCCATCAGCAAATCCTAACTCTTGGTACCGAACAAGGCATGTGTAGCCCATACAACCGAGCTGGACAAAATTCCAATGTCTAGCAATTAATGCAAAAATACTCTGATGAAAGTAATTGTAATTATCAAATACTAACATATAAACCCATCCCACAAAAATTAACTCAAAATTCACCTCTTTGACAAAAAGAAATGAAAGGCACGCCAATAATGAGATACCAACATTATCCATAGATTATAATGAATGTTTTACAAATATTTTTATTATTTACAAATATAATCCTATAAAATATTGTAATTTCAAATAATAGAATTTACAAACAATGGGAGAAATGATACAACATATAATAGTATTAAATGAAGAAATTGGAACATATATTTATTTATTTATTTACACATATATTTAAAATTTTATTTGAATTTTATTTGTTAAATTTTAAAATTACATAAAATTAATGAAAACAATAAAACACATGGAAACAAATAGTTCAGTTGAAAAGACATAATAAAAATAAAAGAATATACAAAAAATGTCTACTGCTAAGAATAAAATTACTCAATAATTTTAACTTGACAAAGGCATATCCGTCAAATATCAATATAAGACCTAGCATTTTACTATTTCAGGAGAGTGAAAAATTCAATCAACAACATCTTTCGTATTTATGTAAATTCAGTGAACAACATTAGGGCGTTTGCACATTTCTCATATTTGCAATAGGGGAAGGAAATCCATGGTTTTTTAATTATAAATGAATCTGAGTCTGATCATTTTGTGACCAGTACACTAATAGACATGTATTCTACATGTTGGGTTAGTAGTGATGCATGCCATATATTTGACAGAGTGTCTGAGAGGGATGTAGTTTTGTGGAGTGCCATGATTTCAATATATGCATAGAATGGATATTGTCTTGAGGCATTGCAAATTTTTAAGGACATGAACATGTTTGGTATGGATCCAAATTTTGTTACTACTGTGTTTTTTCCTAGAAGATTTTTTCTGAAATGCAGCTATCTGTTTTGAAAGCTGACTATGCCACCATTGCTAGTGTTCTTCCTGTATGTGCCAATGCACCAGCTTTGCAACATGGCAAGGAGATCCATAATCACATTATTCGGTTTGGGCCGGAGTTAGATGTTTTTGTTGTAAGTTCCCTGGTAGACATGTAATCTAAGTCTGGGACAGTATATGTTGCTTGTCATATATTTGACAAGATGCATGATAGGAATTCATGGAATGCAATGGTTGCAGGCTATGTGTAGAATGGATGGCTATGAAGTGTCTTGGATGGTTTCATAGTCCTATTTAGAAGCAAATGCATCTTTAGATATTTAAGATTTCAACGGGTGAAAAAAATAGAAATCTATTTGGAAAGAAAAGATAACACAACATGGTTGGCTCCAGGAAAAAAAGTTCAAAAGTGCAACTTTTCAGGTAAAGAGCATATAAATGAGGCATGTTTAAATTCTATCTACATCAAAATGGAGTCGAATAAAAAGAAACAAGCAAGTTCCTCCGATGCTAATCAAGTAGGGACAGTACAAAAGAAACCAGGGATGAAAGAATAAAGTTGTTATTATATCTACTTAATTTGTTCATATTTCTCATTTCAGTTTTTATTTACCACGGATGAAAGAATTTCTTATCCATTTGAAATAAATATTATTTATGTCTAAGTTATTATTTTAGAGCATATATATGTTGGTTGTTAAATACTTATGTCCCATGGTATCTAGTGGAGTAATTATAGAATAACAAATACCAAGTAGTTCTCATACCCAAACTGATACATTTTGTCAAACAGTTCATGGGAAGTCTTGAAAACCAAACTCAAGCCAAAAGAATAGTTGACGTTTGATCACGATCATAAGTGTTTCCTATTTTTTTTTTAAATGTTATTCTAGTAATTTATTTGGAAATTTTGTCAAAGAGTTCATGCGAATAATTCTCATTCATAAAATGTACCATTTTGTCAAACAGTTCATCAAATAGTTGATCTTTGTAATTTTATCTCTTTACTTTGAAATATGGATGCCGACATTCTATATTTAAATTAGTGTCTAAGGTAATCTGTCTAGATTAACTTGTAAAACAATAAAGAATGAATATATATATATATATATATATATATATATATATATATATATATATATATATATTACATTTGTTTGGTCCACTACACAGAGCATAATAGGTACTTTTAAAAAGAGGGACATAAACGTGTCAAGCATTTACAATTGCACCACCGCTGGGGTACTGGCTACTTATATAACATGCATCTTGGGATTCCAGGAAAACATAAGAGATGACAACCTCAAAGGGTTGGCCTAGCCTCTGCATGTGAATGCTCTCACTTCATTTCCCCTTTTCTACCTTCTCTATAGGAAATAATGAAGGTATCATAGGTGTCCAAATTGGTCTGGATGATACTCCATTCACTCTAACTCCCCTCATAACCAGGTTCACATCAAACCCCCTCGTGAAAGCTACGATGGCTCCCCTTTTGTTACAATAATCCAGCAATGGTGTTTCCCCCTTGTATGCAACTATGGAGGTTTGTTTTATGAGTCAACTTCCTTTCTGCACAAAAACAAAAATAGATTATTATTTTTCCTCTTAAATACTAAAGACACATATTGATATGGAGTTTTTTACGATACCTTCATGTGCTTTAGAGAGTGGCGGATCCAAAAAAAAGGAAAATATGTTACTCATAAAGGTTCTCTCCAATTGCTCAGGGGTTATCTCCTCAATGCTTTCCTTGTAAAATTATTTCAATGCCTTGTTCACCAAAATGTCAATATGACCAAACTTTTGGACGACGCAGTCTACCACGCTCTTGCACTGATCATCAAAACCAACATCAGCCAAGCAAACAATCACATTTTCCTTCCCCTGCATTATGTTATGTATAGCATCTAGTGTTTCTTCTTTATCTCTCTCTTCAATTTCTCACTTGTACGCAATGGCCACATATGCACCTTAAAAAGCATAAAGGCGTGTTACAAAGCGACTTGTTATTAGAGCACTCTACCTTGTAGTTTCCCTGAAATTATTGATTTTATTTTGTTCATATGTTATTTCTTAATGAAAGTGATAGTTTAAGAAAATGAAAACAGTCTTTATAATTTTGCCATATTGCCTACCGATTTGTAAGTTGTAGAGAAGAATTATGGACGGGGCTATTGGTATCCAAATTTATTCTCCTTCAAAGTCTGAGCATCATCATAGGTTTATCAGGAAGCTTAGAGACAGATAGATCATGATGAGTTGTTTTGTAGCCGGGGATGGGATCTAACTAGCCCTTAGTCACTCAGATGTGGAGAAATGGATAGCACCCTCAAGAGGATTTGATCTATCCTCACTATTTTAGGTTGTTCCTTTCAACCAAGGTAAGAGAACCCTTTTGTAGCCTATTGTTTATGGAGGAGATGGTGATATCCTTCCTAATGAAGTTGTTAAGGAGACCTTGAAGAAAATATGATCAATGAAACAAAATCTAACTCTCACGAGTTGTCACTCTAGATAGTGGAGATATTCTCTAGACAAGGTTCAGGCTACTAAAGACATTTTGGAATCCTGATTGTTTCTGCATGTTTTGGTAGTAAAATTTATGCATTTGTATACACACATGACAAAAAGGGGTAGTATGGGTAGGATTAGTTGGTTTTAAATAACTTTTGGTAGGAGGTGAGGCAAAATGAACTTGATTTTCCAAATCTTTGAGAACTCTTACAAAATGGAAAGTCTAGACAACAAAATACTTCATAATAGCTAAAATGTTCCTTTAACCAAAATATGTACTCAAATGGAGGCCCAGATTTGCACTTTTTCACCCAATCTACGAGATTTTAACACAAAGGCTCGAGTTAGAAGACTCAATAAAGCATCAAGATCTAAGATCAATCACGCCTGAGGTACAACCAGAGGCTTACAAACAATCTCTGTCAACAAATAAAAGAAAAGTTATTTTAAATCATTTATTTCACTCCAAGATGATAGCTCTTCTGAGAAATGAGATTGCAGATACCACTAAACTGTCACAAGGATTGAGACCTATGTGATTAAGATGGATTTTGATACAAGATTGCAACAGGAATAAGAAGAACTATTTGCAAACATTCCGGAATGAAACCAACACATTTTTCTCAAGATCAACCTAGGATAACTCGAGTTTGATTAAATTTATTAGTGGGGGAAATTTTCTAGAACAATCTCAGATCTTTTCAATGGTTGTACACTTGCAACCACCTTGACATGATCAAACTTAATACAAAAGAGATATACAGGCTTATTAGACAGCTTCTCAAGAGACAGGCTTTGTCAAATTTTCCTCTTGGGAATTTTCTTCGACCTCTAACACTCCAACCCTTTTACATGAAATTTTTTTTGCCCTTTATAACATTTACAACAAATCCCCTTCTTCCCCAAAAGATAAAAAAAATTTAATGTACCAGTGCTCGCCATGATCTCGATCGCGATTCGTAGAATCAGATCTGTAAAAAAATTTCAGGTGCTCATGGGGCAGATCTCTTCAAAAATCTCAGCATTCAACTCTTTCATCTAGTAGAAAACTCCTCCTTCAATCTCTCCAACCACTTCTGCCCCTAATCTGTCAAATTTGGTTCCTTGCATGCTAGGGAGAAGAAAAATAGAAAATCAAATTGAGCCTAATAGTCAGACCATTTTAATGGTGAAAGATATCTCTAGACCTCTCCCACCAAACTTATATATCAAAATTAACTCCCCTCTTTGTTTGGCGTGTAGGAAACACCAATAAATCATGAAGACTCACAGTTCCAAACATGTTTCAATAAAAATGGGGGGAAAATCAGATTCAGACTCACAGTTGTCGTTGATCTTTACTTTGAATTTGGGCCGTCCATGTGGAAGATTCAATTTTTAAAAAAATAGGCTTAGGGGTTTCCTTTGACATTTTACAACCTTTTGAAAATATGGAAAAAATTTCCATTTCACTCCGCATCTCCGCCCTTGGGAAATAACCCTGACACATGTCCTAAGGTGGGTCCCAGCCGAACCACAGCCAAATTCTGCCATTTCACCTCCCTTTTGGAAAAGGGAAAATTTTCCAAATTTTCCCCACAGCTCCGCCCTTGAAAAATGGGCCTGACACGTGTCCCAATGTGGGTCCCAATAGAACCTTGCTTCCTTTTTTCACTTTTAACCCTTTTTTCCCAAAAGGAAAGTTTTCCAAATTTCCCCCGAGAGTCCACACCTCCGCCGTTGATTGGAGCAAGCTTTGACTTTTCCCTTATCGGGCCTGCGGACCATTTTGAGATTTTAATCCTTTTGATGAAAAGAGGCAAAAAATCCAATTTTCCTCCAATGGTCCACTTCCCCACTCCTTTGACTTTTCAACCTTGACCTTTCCTTTGTCGAGCTTGCAGGCCATTTTGAGATTTTAATCCTTTTGATGTCAAGAGGTAAAAAATCCAATTTTCCTCCAATGGTCCACTTCCCTACCATTTTGACTTTTCAAACTACCACATGTCACAATGGTGCATCTTGAGATGATCCCCAAAATTTGAGACCTTGAACAAGCACGGGCTCGCCACGTGTCGTTATGGCGCAACTTCAAAAACCTTAAGGCTTCCAAAATGATTTGGTGGGGGAACGCTTCCATTTTAGAATTTTACTCCATTTTTCCAAAGGGTAAAAACATCCAACTTACCTCCGAAGGCCCGCATCCCCCCCACTAGCTTTGTCGTGTGTCCTCTTGCGTGGTCAAAGTGAGACTTTTACCTTGCCTCTTAAATTTGCTCCATTCAGAGCCTGGAGGGCTGTGGGGTGGGTTCAAATTTTTTTCCAAAGTAGCCAAAAAGAACAAGTTCAAAAATAGACCCACTACACCCCATCCAATTAGAAGAAGCCACATAAACACCAAAAGAACCAATTAGATTTGAGCGGGGCTATGGGACCAAATTTGCCTTTTTGCCAAAAAAGTAAAAAGCGATAAGTTAAAGCATTTTCCCGTCATCCCCTGACCAACCAAAAGAATCCACGTGACCACTGAACGCTGAGGAATAAATTTTGATAGGAAAAAGACACCCGTCAAACCGTCAAAATACAGAAAATCACCATTCATGCCCAGAACCTGATTTTTCGCTAAGGATGAAAATTTCTTTTGAAACAAAAAACAAGTGAATCATGGTTTTGAGCATCTTTCTGACCATGGATTTGGATTTTCAAAGGCATAAAAATATAGATTAACCATTCTCGAGCTTCCATGGTCATAGGAAAAATAGGAAAAACGGAACAGAGCCCGTGGATTTTGAAGAAATTAGGGCAAAAACAGGGCAGACTTAGAGACTTCTTTCAAGGAGGGACATGACAATGGATTTTGCAAACAACTCAAGGCATTTCAAATGGAGGTAAAGGATACAGAACATCCTCATGGAGAGATAAAACATTTCACAACATGTGGATCAGAGGAAAATAATGGCAAATGGGGCGAGACAAATCTGAGCACCAACATCGGCTCCGACTCAGGGATGGGCACTCCCTGCGAGTGCCACAAGAACAAAGGTATACCAAGTGCCAAAATATCCATTAGGAAAAGGATTCATCTTGTAGAGCATAAAACCAGAACCATTCCCCAAAAATGAACAGAGAAACCAACAAAAATAGGCCACCGAGGGCTAGAACGAACAAGAACATGAAAGACAAAAAACAAAATGACAAACTATACACTGTACAAATGATGTTCACCTTGGTTCTGGGGAATCAATCCAAGAAATGCTTCAAATTCCTACCATTAATAATAAATTCAAGTAATTATCCATCCAAATCCTTCAAGAAGAAGGTATGCTCACCAATCCGAATATCAATGGAGTAAGGGCCATCCATAATTCATCAAATTTACCATGCTTGCCTTTATCTCATGCCTGTTATCCCATAGCAACACAAGATCTCCAACATTGAAAGCTCTGGGAGTGACCTTCTTGTCAAATAGCTTCTTTATCTTTTCTCTGAACTTTACATGCCTCTGGTGGGATGCCCTCCTTTCTTCATCAAGTTCAACAATCTTGTTAATGCGAGCATCATAAGGACTTACTTCTTGATCCTCCAGTTGTTGAATGAACTGATATGAGGATAATTGCATATGCAGGGGCAGCAGGGCTTGAGTTCCATACACCAACTCAAATGGACTCTTTCTAGTGGCTCTTTTAATAGTGATTCTATCAGCCCAAATAACAAACTTCAACTATTCACCCATTTTCTCTTGTTCATCTCCAAGGTTCTTCTGATAATCTTCAACAGGTTTTTATTACTGGACTCAACTTGTCCATTTCCTTGGGGATTGTAATTAGATGCATATGTCAAGTTGATCCCATATTCTTTACACATTACCACCAAAGGTTTAGCTCTAAAGCTCATGGTATTGTCATTAGCTACAATCTTGACTGGCACCCCAAACCTGCAGATGATGTGGTTCAACACAAAAATCCATGACAATTTGGTGTGTTGCTCTTTTGGTGGGGATTACCTCCACCCACTTGGTGAAGTAATCAGTGGCTATAAGAATCCAGTTATGGCCAGCACTTGAAGGGTCTAAAATCTCACCAATGAAATCCATTCCCCATTGCTTGAATGGAGCTTCAATTGATATAGGCTGCAAAGGAAGGGAGCCTGAAGCTTTCAGTCTTCCAGAGAAGCACTGGAAACTCTCACATCTTCTAACCAACAAGGTTGTATCCTTGAAGAGAGTTGGCCACCAATAACCAGCCCTCAGGATCTTGTGTGTTGTGACTCTTGCAGCAAAATCCCCCCACAAACTCCTCCATGGAGATCAGCAATTATCTTGGGGGCTTCTTCTTCAATAATGCACCTTAAGAGGACTCCCTCTGGGTTCTTCCAAGCTAACCCATAATCAGTAATGACATATTTCTGGGAAGCCAACTTAAGGGCTCTTTTATGGTTCTTGCTTAAATACTCAGGGAATTTCAAATGTCTAAGATAAAAAATTACATCTTTGTACCACTCAGAACTCATCAATTTTTCAAAAACATCCACCCTACCTTCTTCTATCTCATTTACCTCAATAGTTTGCAAGTTGCTCTTAGCCATAAGCTTAGCCAAGCCCAAACCTCTCACCAGCTTCGTGGTTTGGATATCCATGTCATATTCTTGCAACATTGTTCACCCACCTGCACCTTTTGCTTGAGACTTCCATCTCTGATAAGATGTCTTTGACCATGGTGTGGGGAACATAAGCAACAATTTTAGAACTTAGAATATAAGGCCTGAAAACCTTTGTTGCTTTTACTAAGGAAAATGCTTGCTTCTCCATAATAGTGTACTTTAACTCAGCCCCCTACAATTCCTAACTAAAAAAGGAAATTGGCCTTTCAGCCCCCTCATCATCCTTCTGTAGTAGGACAGAAGCAACAGTGTTCTCTGAAGTAAACGAAACATTTGAAAGGGCTTCTTATAATCTGGAGCTGCTAGAACATGTGCATGCTTTAGTGCCTCTTTAATATCATTGAAATCTTGAATGGAAGCCTCCTCCCATTTGATGGCTTGGTCCTTTTTTAACATGGAAGTAATTGGAATGGTCAACTCAGCGAAAATTTGATATAAATCTCCTGATGAAGTTTATCTTCCCGAAGAAAGACTAAATTCCTTTCTTGGTCCTTGGAATTTGGACCTTGTTGATGGCCTCTACCCTTTCTGAATCAATCATCACCCCTTCTTGTGACACGATGTGGCCAAGAAATTTTTCCTTCTGCACTCCAAAATGGCACTTCTTTGGATTGAGTGAGATTGCCATATTCTCTACATCTTATCAGCATCTTCTCCAAGTGCAGCAGGTGATCACTTCTCTTCCTAGAAAATATAGTTACATCATCTTGATACACTGCAATAAACTCATTGATGTATCTAGCAAAATCAACATCCATTTCTCTTTGAAAAGTGGCTCCACCATTCATCAAACCAAAGGGCATCCTGACATATACATAGGTTCCCCAAGGGGTAGTAAAGGTTGTCTTGATCCCTTATGATTCCTTCACTACAACTTGGTTATAACCAGAGAAACCATCTAGGGTGGAGAGTAATTCAGAACCAGTCACTAACTGTAGCATGTTTTCCATATTTGGTAAAGGATAATTATCCTTCATAAATGCTCTATTTCGATTCCTAAAATCCACACACAGCCTGATGTCACCATTCTTCTTTCTGACTGGTACTAGGTTTGCAACCCAAGAAGAATACCTCGTGGGTTGAATGATCCATCCATCCCTCAGTTTCTTCAGCTCCTCTTGCATCTTAAGAGATAAGATTGGATTGATTGGCCTTGCTTCTACCTAAAAGGCTTTGCATTAGACTCCAAGGAATCTCATGTTGAAACAGATCCTCTTTGTATGCTTTTAGTTCAGAATAGGTCCAAGCCATGCAATCTTGATATTTTTTTAACAATTGGATGTATGACTGCTTCTCCTCCTTACTGAGATTTCTACCTAACCAAATCTTCCTTGGTTGCTCCTTTGTACCAAGATCATGCTCCTCAATATCCCTTGAGGTTGCCATGCATCTGTTAACAATGCGATCAACATTATCAAAATTGGACTCAAGGGAAACTAGCCCTCTAGGAATGGTATTAGTCTTTAGCTGGATGATGCCCTTTCCAAACAAGGTTTCCTTCCCCTCTGTGGCACATACCATTGGCTCCCAATCAATACTTTGATAGGAAAATTCTCCCTTGTTCTGCAGAAAATCTTTTGATCTGAGCATCATCAGCAAATACCTGCCAGTGTTTAATGTTGTCAGGGATAGAGGGTCTTGTCAACACTTCCACATCATATTCACAATATGGGGACACTACACAATTGTCAAAATGAGACCCCAACACTACAATTTTTTCTTCTAAGTCATTGAACTTCCTATCATGATGCACAATGTTGAATGAATCAAACATCTCAATGAAATCCCAAACTGCATGCTTGTATTGTTTCATTCACTAATTCTTTGTGGCATACAATTTTCAAACTTGTTTTACTATTAATTCTGAGTCTCCTTTGACAATGATGTCTTTGACACCATACTTCCAAGCAATTCTTAAACCCAACAACAATGCCTCATACTCAGCAATGTTGTTAGTGCACTCAAAATTGAGTTTGAAGGAAAAAATAATTTTTTCCTGACCTGGAGAAAGCAGAACAACACCAGCACCATTCCCAAACTTGGAGCAAGCTCCATCAAAAAAAAGAGTCCAAGGAGAGCCTGTTTGTTCAAGGCATTTGCATTCTTCAATCTTGTGCTCCTTTCCATCAGCAAATCCTACAAAGTTATCAGCATCAACACTTGTGTACAATACCTCATAGGACGCATTGTTGGGATCCTCAATAAGGTGTAACATCTTATTTTCCCCATATAATTTGACAAGTCTGCCCTCAATTGGGATGGTGGCATAGGAAATATCCATTTGAACACTCCCACCAACACTTACAGCCCATTTTCTAGACAACAACATACCCCACTTGGCTGGGAAATCAACAATAACTACATCAAGCTTCAAATTCCTTCCTGGATAGGTGCAAGTTGTACCACCAAGACCCTTCACACATCCCACCACTGGCGCCTCTCTAGATTCCATAGCAGTACACTTCCCATATGTTGTTGTTACTTTGATATTCAGATCATTCATGACTCCAAAGGCATAACATTGCATGATGCCCCTGAGTCAAACATATAGTTGTGCAGCAATCTATCTTAATGATCAGAGTGGTTATCAAGAATGGATCCACATTTATCTAAGAATCTACCAAGGATGTTCCCAAATAAACCTCAGGTGGTTCATCTATCTCTTTTGATGCTAGTGGTGCTTCTAGTTCTTCAATGACTAGTGGGGTCTCCACAATGTTTACATTTCTACCCAGGGTAGTCTTCTCTTCTTTCAATCCCAAGTATTCAAATGCTCTCTTTCTGTGCTCAGGAATCCTAAGAAACTCAAAAATTGGAATAGAGACTTTGATTTGACTTAAAACTTGAGCAATGTCATATGGGACATTCTTTGGCAAGGCAGTATTGGAAGGATGGATAAAACACTCACTTGGTGGTACATGATTTCTTACAACTTGGGCATGAGGAGGGGTATGATTTTTGTTTAGAACTACAGGGATTTTAGTAGATGCATCCTTCTTAGGGCCCTCTTTAGGAATGTTTGAAATTATGGAGCTTTTGGCTTGGCCTGAGGTCCTGCCCCTTTGACAACCTTACTGATTGTTTTATATTCCTTCTCTTGGGCAATAACAGCATTCATCAGTAACTATCTATCTTCCTCAGGTGGTATTCCTCCATCATACTTCTTTATCATTAAAGCCCTTAGATATTCAAAGTCATTATTGGGCAATTCCAAAAAGCTTGTATAGTATCTACTTCTAAAGCATGAGAGGGAGGAAGAATAGGTACCCTATGAATGCAGTCCCAAAAAGTGGCAGCAGTTTGGGCACTTATCACCTTTGTTGAAGTTTTCCCTTGTTGTGAGCTCATGGAACAACCCATCATGCAGACATCATCATCATTATCATCATCAGCTTCTTCCTCTCTCTTTTTGATCTTCCTCATAAGGAGCATGGGGCATGAAACATCTGTCACACCAGTCAATGACATATGTCTCCTCTACAACAATAACTCTGGTAGCCAAAGGATTAGGAAGCATTCTATTTTCCCTACCTTAGGACTACTTATTTCCAAATCCAACATATCCATTGCCTATGTCATCATATATTTGGTGATTTTTGAACCTGTCTTGGCCTTGCTTCTTGTGTTGACCTTGTGAGCTCTGTGCAATTCCTTTCTCAACTCGGGCTAGTTTGTAGGAAATTTATTTGACAACGCCTGCCAAAGTCTTCACGACTTCTTCCAAATCAACATCCTTGCTTGCTTGAGGTTTTTCTGGGTTAATTAGTTTTACACCCTCCCTTTTTGGAAGCTTTCCAATTTCCTTGATATTGTTTTCAATTTGTAAATCCATAGTGAAGGCCTACCTCAAATTAGTATGGATTTTGTCCCTCAAGTAGTAAGCAACCTTTTTATCAAATGCATCTGAATATTTGATCAAACATGATTCATCACATGGCCTTATCCTAACAGGAAATCTCCTCAAGTTCTTATTAAACCTTGTGTTGAAATCATGTACTGACTCATTAGGATTCTTTTTGATGTTTTAAAATTCTGTCAGAAGAAACCTAGGGTCAGTTCTATCACCATATTGCAATCTAAATACATTTCTCATCTCTATCCAAGAATCAATGGAGTTATCTGGTAAAGCTTTATATGAGTCCCTAACATCCTCTTCCAACGTATGGATAAACCGTTTGATATATACATCTTCATGTTCAATCTCAAAGTATTCCATCATATTTATAAAAAGATTTAGATGTTGATCACCAGTTATAGCGTTGTTTCCTTGGAACTTAGGCAGTATGTTCCTTACTTCTTGGGGAATTACATTTGGATAACCAACCATCCCTAAAAAATTTATAGGTCCAAAGGTATTTACAACAAATGGAGGTCTGGGTGGGGGTAGGGCCATGTTTTTTTGAGGAGGTGACCTTGGAGGGGTGAAAATTTGATAAAGGGCAGAGGGTCTTTGAAACAAAAGATTATAAATTTTAGGATGGATACCCCCTAAAGGCCTTGTTTCTTCAAAATACCTATCAACTTCTGAAAAGACAGGGGTAGAATGAGAAGAAAAAATTTCAAAATCAAATGAAGGGCCCCTCTCCAGTTGGAGAATTTAATTCCATAAAGAGGCTACCTGATTCAAAAGCACTTAAATTGCAATCTTCAATAATAGGCTGGTAACTTTCATCAATGGAGATCCCCTTTCTTGTTTGCTAATTTCCCACATCTCCCCAGGTTTTTCTTCCTTCTTATTTTGATTTTCCTAGCTCTGGAAACAATGTCCTAGTAAGATCCCTAGCAAAGAAAGATCTTCTTCCTTCCAGCTTTGCAAAGGTTAGCAACAAATTTTACTTAACAAAGGTTAATACATTGGTATTCATCAAGAATAAAATCAACAGGGAGTCGCCACTAAGGATTTCCACCTTAGTTGTGCAAATGCACTAAAATATGATATGTCAACACTAGAAACTAGAAATGGAAAGATCTGAATTTTCTTTACACAGATTTATCAATTAAATCTAGTGTACTCAGTGTAGAGACTGAAAAAATTACACATAGCACTTGGAGCATATACGAAGTGTTATACCAGGGTTTGACTATTAACTACACTCACAATGTCCTCAGTAATAGCGCCACTTAGGTGTTGGTATCCAAATTGATTCTCCTTCAAAGTCTGAGAAACATCACAGGTTTATCAGGAAGCTTAGAGATAGATAGATCATGATGAGTTGTTTTGTAGCCAAGGATGGGATCTAACTTTCCCTTAGTCACTCAGATGTGGAGAAATGGATAACACCCTCAAGAGGATTTGATCTATCCTCACTATTTTAGGTTTTGCCTTTGAATCAAGGTAAGATAACCCTTTTGTAGCTTATTGTTTATGGAGGAGATGGTGAAATCCTTCCTAATGAAGTTGTTAAGGATACCTTGAAGAAAATATGATCAATGCACCAAGATCTAACTCTCATGATTTTTCACTCTAGAAAGTGGAGATATTCTCTAAACAAGGTTCGGGCTACTAAAGACATTTTGGAATCCTGATTGTTTCTGCATGTTTTGGTAGTAAAATTTATGCATTTCTATACACACATGAAAAACAAGGGTAGTATGGGTAGGAATAGTTGTTTTTAAATAAATTTTGATAGGAGGTGAGGCAGAATGAACTTGATTTTCCAAATCTCTAAGAACTCTTACAAAATGGAAATTCTAGACAACATAATACTTTAGAATAGCTAAAATGTTCCTTTAACAAGAATATGTACTCAAATGGAGGACCATATTTGCACTTTCTCACACAATCTATGAGATTTTAACATGAAGGATCGAGTTAGAAGACTTACTAAAGAATCAATATCTAAGATTAATCACACCTGAGGTACACCCAGAGGCTTACAAACAAACTCTGTCAACAAATGAAAAAAAAGTGATTTTAAATCATTTATTTCACTCCCAGATGAAAGCTCTTCTGAGAAATGAGATTGCAAATACTACTAAACTGTCACAAGGATTGAGACCTGTGTGATTAAGACATATTTTGATACAAGATTGCAACAGGAACAAGAAGAACTATTTGCAGACATTCAAGAATGAAACAAACACATTTTTCTTAAGACCAACCCAGAATAACTAGAGTTTGATTAAATTTATCAGCGGGGGAAAGTTTCTAGAACAATATCAGAGCTTCTCAATGGCTTTACACTTACAACCACATTAACATGATCATACTTAATACAAAAGAGATATGCAGGCTTCCTAGACGGCTTCTCAAGAGATAGGCTTTGTCAAATTTTCCTCTTGGGATTTTTCTTTGACCTCTAACACTCCAACCCTTTTGCAAGAAAAATTTGTGCCCTTTATAACATTTACAATATATCCCCTTCTTCCCCAAAAGACAAAAAAATTTAATGTACCAGTGCTCGCCATGATCTCGATCATGATTCCCAGAATAAGATCTGTAAAAAGTTGTCAGGTGCTCATAGGGAAAATCTCTTCAAAAATCTCAGCATTTAACTCTTTCATCTGGTAGAACACTCCTTCAATCTCACCAACCACTTCTGCCCCTAATCTATCAAATTTGGTTCCTTACGTGCTCCGGAGAAGAAAAATGGAAAATCAGATCAAGCTTGATAGTCAGACCATTTTAATGGCAAAAGATATCTCTAGACCTATCCCACCAAACTTAGATATCAAAATTAACTCCTCTCTCTATTTGGTGTGTAGGAAACACCAAGAAATCATGAAGACTCGCACTTCCAGGTGTGTTTCAGTAAAAATGGGGGGAAAATTAGATTCAGACTCACTGTTGTTGTTGATCTTTACTTTGAATATGGGCCATCCCCGTGGAAGATTTAATTTTTGAAAAAATAGGCTCGGGGGTTTCCTTTGACTTTTTACATCCTTTTGAAAAAGTAGAAAAAAAAATCATTTCACTCCGCACCTCCACCCTTGGTAAATGACCCTGACACGTGTCCTAAGGTGGGTCCCAACAGAACCGCAGCCAAATTTTTCTATTTTACCTACTTTTAGAAAAGGGAAAATTTTCCAAATTTCCCCCATAGCTCTATCATTGAAAAATGGGCCTAACACGTGTCCCAATGTGGTTCCCAGTAGAACTGCACTTCCTTTTTTCACTTTTAACCTTTTTTTCCTAAAAGGAAAATTTTCCAAATTCCCCCATGGAGTCCGCACCTCTGTCGTTGACTAGAGAAAGCTTTGACTTTTCCCTTATCGGGCTTGCAAACCATTTTGATATTTTAATCCTTTTGATGACAAGAGGTAAAAAAATCCAAAATTCCTCTAATGGTCTGCTTCCTCGCTCCTTTGAATTTTCAACCTTGACCTTTCCTTTATCAGTTTTGTGGGCCATTTTGAGATTTTAATCCTTTTTCTGACAAGAGGCAAAAAATCCAATTTTCCTCCGATGGTCCGCTTCCCTGCCCTTTTCACTTTTCAAATTGCCATGAGTCACAATGGTGCATCTTGAGGTGATCCCTAAAATTTGAGATCGTGAACAAGCATGGGCTCACCACGTGTCGTTATGGCGCAACTTCAAAAACCTTAAGGCTTCGAGAATGATTTGGCGAGGGTGCGCTTCCATTTTAGAATTTGATTCCATTTTTCCAAAGGGGAAAAACATCCAACCTACCTCTAGATGCCCGCATCCCTGTCAATAGCTTTGCCATGTGTCCTCCTACGGGGTCAAAGTGGGACTTTTTCCCTACCTCTTAAATTTTCTCCACTCAAAGCCTGACAGAGCCGTGGGGTGGGTTCAAACTTTTTTCCAAAATAGCCAAAAAGAACAAGTTCAAAAATAGACCCGCCATGCCCCATCCAATTAGAAGAAGCCACGTAAACACCAAAAGGACCAATCAGATTTGAGCGGGGCTACGGGACCAAATTTGCCTTTTTGCCAAAAAAGTAAAATCCGTTAAGTTAAAGCATTTTCCCACCTTCCCCTAACCAACCAAAAGAATCCACATGACCACCAAATGCTAAGGAATAATTTTAATAGGAAAAATACACCTGTCAGACCATCATAATACAGAAAATCACCATTCATGCCCATAACCGAATTTTTTGCTAAGGATGAAAATTTCTTTTGAAACAAAAAACAAGTGAATCATGATTCTGAGCATCTTTCCGACCATGGATTTGGAGTCTCAAAGGCATAAAAATATATATTAACCATTCTTGAGCTTCCATGGTCGAGGAAAAATAGGAAAAATGGTAGAGCCCGCAGATTTTGAAGAAATTAGGGCAGAAACATGGCAGACTCAGAGACTTCTTTCAAGGAGGGGCATAACAATGGATTTTGCAAATAACTCGAGGCATTTCAAATGGAGGTAAGGATACAAAACATCCTCATGGTGAGATAAAACATTTCACAACACACAAATCAAAGGAAAATAATGGCAAATGGGGTGAGACAAATTTGAGCACCAACAAGGGCTACATTTCATGTTCTATACAAGGATGTTGCTTTTGAACCTATTGTGGAATCACCTCTTTTGTATTTTCATCCACGTTGTTCATTTTCACGATCTTGAGTGATATGCATTGCAAACTGTAGGAAATATGTTCTTCTATTAAGCAAGCAACATTTTACTTGGTTTATATTTCACCATGCATACCCATCCAAAAAGAGAGGTCGTGGTTGGAAATGGTGTAATATTGAAGTGGATGAGACACATGGTAGAAAGTAGAAGAGGATACTAACAATTAAATCCTGGAACATATTGAATATGAAGAGATCTGAAAGTGCTCGAGGAAGCAAAATTGCATATATGTAAAAATAAATATAAAAATATTAAGGATACGATGACAATGACTAAACAACGGCTACAAATAAATTTAACTTTAGAAAGTTATATCAGCCATTAATAAAATATAAACACCTTGATATCTCATTGATAAAATAGAAACATCTTTTAGTTTTCCTTTTTAATTAGTTTTATTTTATTCTTTTGTTTCATATTTTACAAATATAAATTAAACTACAAACATTAGATTTGGGATTTTGTTAGAAAGGTGAAACTTGCAGGTTGAACTTGGAGTTCTAAAAGTTAAAAGTTGGGACTCATTTTCTACAAAGTTATAGGTTTTCACTAGTGAGTCTTTCTTTCAATTTTTGTATTTTTTTTAATTTTATACTTGTAATTTAAAATAGTGTTTAAATGATCGCAAAAACTTTAATGGTGTTTCTAGATCTTTCATTTGAATAGTAAAGATCCAATTAATTAGTATACAATCAATATTTATGGAAAATAATTGTATCTCTGATAAACTATGAAATTGATTAATGTAGCATTTTTTCATTGGTTTATAATTATATATCAAAGACCCAAAAAAGTATAATGATTAAGTTTGTTAAAATCATTTAGATTCGATCAATTAGAGAATCCCACATAGATTTTTAGTTATAATGTAATTTAGAAAATATAAAAATATGGAATTTGCAGTAGAGAAAAGCCCGCCATAAAGTTTATGTAAACATTATTATTTTTTAAATATCAACATTGGTTGCAATTTAAAAATTTTATTATCACTTACCTAGTTATTTTTTGTGACCATGTTGTTCTCTCTACACGGAGAATAGAGTATGAATGATTAAATAGATATTTTTCTGCGTTAACAATGGGATGGGTAATTGTTGTTCATGAAGGTGTAAGAATCTATCTCTGCATACCTATGGATCATCAATAGGAGGTCAAGGATTTATAAAAAAAAGTTATTTATCTCCTGATCTCCCAAATGTAAAATTTAAATTCATCTATGTATTTGCTAATAATTAATATAATTTTTTTGATGTGCATCTTAATTTTTAATGTAAAATGACATTCACATATTTTTTTAGACCATCACCTAATTTTTTGCAACATGTAGCCTTGAACGTCATATTACAAAACTGATCACAGGTGGCACTGAAGCATTTCAACTAAACAATTTTGGTTTATGTATATTAAATTTTTTGCTTTGATTCAATAACTGAAAGAAAAAAATATAATAACATAAAATTAACTAAATTATATAACCATTATAACCCAAAATAGTGATAATGACTTTCAATAATCATCACATCATTTCAAAATAATATTTTAAAATGGTATGTTTATTTGGTATGATAATTGGTAAAAAAACAAATTGAGATGTCCAATAAATAATATGAACTTGTTTTCCAAATAAATATTTGGAATCAAAACCTAGGAGATTTGGAAAGGGTTCACATGATACAGTTGCAAATTAGTTAGACTAATAAAGGGATTGATTGTATTAAGGGAGATCTTAGTTTGAGATGGAAGATAAAAGTATATCGAGATTTAATTTGTCCTAAGTCTAAAGTGAAACCTTATAGACACATTATAGAAGGGCCATATATGTTTTTTTTAAGAGTATTTGTCTAAAATAATATCAATTATGCAACATCTTGATGGTCCAAGTTTAGAAGTTAAGCTAAATTTTCTTGAATATTTATTTTGATCATAATAATGAAAACAATGTTGTATTGAGACTATAAATTACACATGAGTTATTCGATGGAAATGTCGAAGAGGATATATCAAAGAAGATAAACTTGAGGGAGATAAATATTAGAGTAAGGAAATGGGTGATGAAGACCAATATTGACGGAGGTGAAGTTCAAGAGTGCATAAAATGTTGTGGAAAATCTATGTAAAAAAAATATTTGTTACAACTGGATGAAACATGAG
Source organism: Taxus chinensis (assembly GCA_019776745.2). NCBI lineage: Eukaryota > Viridiplantae > Streptophyta > Pinopsida > Cupressales > Taxaceae > Taxus > Taxus chinensis. The sequence goes on from CM034155.1 coordinate 543,922,772, forward strand.
CCATTTGTGTCTCTCATTTGAAGGAGAAAGGGGGTGTGTTGTGTAGGTTGTGAAGGCAACATACTTTGGATGTATCTTATAAATAAAGGCATGGTCGATGAATACTTGCAAGGTGAACCTGCATATATTTGAATTCTTGATTTTACATGTGTTAGATACGGAAACTCTATGTTTAGGGTTATTTATGTTGGAAATTTCATGCACATTTGCGATTAAGTTTTGTCTTTAGTGATTAGGGCTTCCACTCATCATTTTTTTTAAGATGCCCTCTATCAATGACCACTAACATAAAACCTTGACCTTCCATTTCACAATACAATGTTTGTAAGAAAAATCATGAAATAACATCTAAAGAGTGGTTCAATTGGCATGACAATTATAATATAGTAAGTTATCACCTACCTATGAATACCCACATGATTAAGTGGAATTCACCCTACATGTTACACCATAGCTATCATAGTCTATTACTTATATGACAAGATATTTGATTTTTCCCTTCCCCTATTTATATATTAATTATTTAATCCAGATCATTACTCAAAGCCGAAAATAAATGTAGCTTATTTAAGTGCACATAAAAATCCCTACAAAGTAGTGCCACTAGCAGGAAATTTTTATTTTGCAATAACTTCACATAATTCAGATATAAGAAATAGTTGCAAAAGAATTTATGTTTTACTGTAAACACAATTTTGTTGCATTTGTTACAGATGATGTTCCCTGCTATACCCACAAATAGAACCTAACCTTCATAAACATGTAATAATTGTTTCTAACAAATTTATTGAAATGAAATATGTGCGGTAATTTAATTGGCAGAGACATTACTTTTTAGTAGACCATCTCCATAATATAAATACCCACATGAATAACATAATGAAAAAATCACCTTGTAAGTTACACCAAGGATTTTAGAAAAAACAGATCGTAAGTCAAAACATATGACATAGCTTTCCTATTGTGGGAGTGCAAAACAAAACCTAAAACATAGTGCCAGTGGCATAAAAATTTGATTTCACCAATAAGTTTACATAAATCAGCCATGAAACAGAGCTACCCTTCCAAACTGGAAAACTAACACTAGTTGTACCTTATTTTTGTGCAACAGAGCTACCCTTCCGCACTAACAATATAAACCTAGTCCGACCTCATATCCGAATTAAAGGTTAAGACTGCCCTATGAAATAATTTGAGTGGACGCCCTTCTCACAATTTTAGTTTATAAGTTTTTCCCATCAAGTAAATAAATAAAAGACAAGTACATTCTCATATTTTAAAATTTACATCAGGATAATAATAAATCACAAATTTTAAGAAATCGCTATATATAAAGAATAAAAATATCATATAAAATCATCATAGAAGGATGCAAAATATTACATGGATGGAAAGAATTAATTATAGGAGAGACTCAAAGTGTGACAAATACATTTTTTAACAAGGTTGCTTGCAAATATGATTTACGGATATCAAGTATGTGATGGGACTCAAACCCGAAAAAAGTGCCATTTTTCATATATTAATTAAATAAATTATGTATCTCCCATGGTTTTGTGAAGAGTGATATTTATATTAGACCTACCAATTCCTCCATTATAACAACAATAGACATTTTCCACACATAATAGAATTAGATAATTAAATACTTATTTATTGTAATTATATCCACCCCTATTGGCTACACAAGTGACATTATCAACAATAAATTATTTTTTATTATAAATATTACACTCTTAAATAATTTGGTGTTACATCAAAGAATGAGTACCAATACCAACAAAATCATATGAACTCAAAAATATGTCATTTTTTACTTGTATAAATATTGTAGTACCTTTTTATATGTATCTGTGAAATTTATGTTAACATTTAATGATATAAATAAATTCTAAATATTTAAAAAATAAATAGCTATACATTGATTAAATTACGGTCACTAGATTACCTATTACACTGAAGCTGTAACTGTATATATGATAGACATAAATAGTGGATAGGCTACCCCATGCTTAGAAGCCAAATTTATACAAGATCAAACCCTCGGGTAATAAATCTAGGATACAGACAAGGCATTAGTTCTAGGTATGCCACTACACATCCTAGCCAAAGAGATTTGAACTCAAACCTTATATTCACCAGTTTACTTATTTACCAATATTTCTATGGCTTGTTTATTTTGTGATTCCCCTCTTCATATAGTAATTATCTAAAACATCATAAAAAAATAAATAGAAAACCATAATTCAAACCAGAAAACATATTTTACTAGATAAGAGAGTGCATTTAAATGAACAAATTCATTATCACTCTTCTTCGTAAATTTTCTACATGAAATTTCTAACCTGAGAGAAAATCCAATTATCATTCTTCCTAATTTTTCTTCCTGGACATTCTATCTCATTCTTTAGAGTGTACTCACTTGATGACTCACTCTTTTTCTATTTTAGTGCTAAGAATTTGAGTACTCACTCATCTAGACTCAAACCCAACCACATCTCTTTTAATTCAGCCATCATAAATATTTATACCTTTGTGGATGGCGCAACCATTATAACTTACCAACATCCACACCAAATTAGCCACATTTGTGACTCACCGAGTTAACAACCTCTACACCAACTAGACTACAACCCTTTCCATCATAAGTACACAATTTGAGAATAATAAAATATGTTATTTGTTCTTGATTTTTTTAAATTTCATGTTTTTCCACTTGAAACATTGCAGATAAATTTTTAACTTATACAGAGAATTCCAAAGAGTCTGTATTCCTCCAGAGAAAACAAACTATATAGCATAAAAATAAAGAACCATTAGAAGGAGGTGAAATGAGTTTATTCCTCAACAACAACATGAAAAGTAGTGCAATGTGGCTTTCAAGAAACCCCATTTCACCAATTGGATGCAAACAAAGATAAATAAATAACCTTTGGACGGAGGTAAAAGGAATACTCCATTACCCATCAATAGCATGAACAACAGTACAATATGGCTTTCAAAAAACCCCATTTCACCAAATGGATGAAAATAAAGTGATCCCCTACTTCACCAACTGGACAAAATCCCATTTCAAGTGATCAAAAATGCAATAATACTCATGTCAATGACAAGATAAAAATAATGTGATCCCCACTATAGCATACTTTCATGAGAGAAAATTGCTTTTTGATCTCAACACTCCATAATTTGTAGCAGAATAAAAAAGGAGCATATTCATCCTATGGGGCTTTATACAAAACAAATATAATATTTACATTATGGTAAAATGAAAATTCGTAACATCTTGAGACCATGTTAACATATCTCCTTTAGAATGGTACAATTGTTTATAGAAATAAAGAGATCACAGTAGGAGTATGATATTGCATGGTGTTTATAAATGTTGAACATATTCACATGCCTAAGAAATATGGTGGATGTACTCAGGGGAAAAACCCTTGAGAGAGCATCACCCAATAGATGCGAGTTAGAAACGAGATTATTTCCATTAATGGTTATACTTACTTTAATTTTGATGATCCTATTGATGCCCATTTTTCCGGAAGGGGATGACCACTTGTCCGCAGTTGAAGCCACCATAAAAAAAAATGGGGTGGTGGTGTTCCTGGACTTGAAGCTAGCTTGGTTCGGAATTTTGACAAAAAAATTCATTTTTAACGTCATGTTTAGGTCAATATCTAGGCCTAGAACATCCATTTTGAAAGAAAAAGTGTTTCAGTGACATAGAATTGATGGTCACCTTGGAATCTAGAGCCTTGAACAGTGTGATAGCTAATATGATGTTTATTATGATTAATCCAAGGATAATGACAATGTTTGTTCTACAATAGTAAAACACCCACCGACGTTGCCTCTTTTGACGGAACAACTCTTCGTCTTCGTCATGTCACAAGGTCGCAACACTAAAGAGGGTGCATAGTGTAGAGTTTCAAGATGGTGATACATATCAAAATTCATAGGGACACAAATCATGACAAAGTAAAAGGCCTATGAAGAAAGAGATCATAGAGGCCAAGAAAAAAAGAGAACACAAAGGTAGCCACAAATGATTTTGAAGGTTTAATGGAGGTTATGGACCGTTTTCTACAACGAATTGGTGACTACCATAAGTGAACATGGGATTCCATGACATTTACAAATTGTAACTAGAGAATAGGCATCACACAATCACTAAGAAATTTGAGTGAATGGAAAACCAGTGAACGATTGGGTAGAGAGTATTTAGAGCCACACATGATATGAGTGGTCACATTTTTTCAGTAATGGAGAATTACACAAATTTTAGACGATATTCTCAAACCTAGAGATAATTGATAGCCTTTGTTAATATTTTAAAAACGATGCTTTTCAATGTTTGGAGGATGGTTAATCAAACATGAGAATTAAACCAAATTTGTTGGTTGTAATTAAGAGAGAGATCTAAACCTTGGTAAGCAAGATAAAATTGTCAAAAGAGTTTATCAAATATTCTTTATAAATATATCTCTCGCCATTTATTGTAATAAGAAATATTATCTTTTTTAATTTCTTTTTGCGTGATTATATTCAATTGAATTTTTTTTTACATAAATGTATTGGATGTTAATGCAAAATGACATTCTTATAAAAACAATAATAATATAGAGTACATCAACAATACCAATTCCTAAGTCAGAGGGGAAAAGGAATTCAGTAGGTAGTGTCAACACATCATGACGTATTTCCAAGTGGGAACATTTTATAGCTGTGATCATCCCACCCCCGTTGTTTGTAGCTCAGACTAATAACAGGTCTTTAAAATAGCACCGGAGGTAATATGAAAAAAATAATTGCATCGGCCACACAGATCATAAATGAGAAATTGGGAGGAAGAGAGAATGTGGGTATCATTGTTGGCTAGTCACGTTACAGGCCTTTTTGGGAGTTCTCTCGCATATACTCTATTAAAATCCAAATGGGAAAGTATACAGTATTTCTCAAGCTCCACACCATGGCCTCTTCCTGTCTCAAGAAACCATGGAATTAATAGCATGTGATTTCAGAAATAGGCAGTAAACAGTCCATAAATTGGCTGCTCTCAATGACATTATTCATGTGGTTTGGATCCACTGGACCACCCATCCCACAGATGACTTGATGCACAGTCACATCGAAAATCACATCATGTTTTTGAATGCAATGGATGCCTTACTACTAGTAGCGAAAGGATTGAAGCATATTTGCCTCCATACGAGGACCAAGCATTATGGTGCCAATTTTTTCTCCTTCCCTTGGTTGGAAGACACACCCAGGGGTATCAAATACTTTCAATTTCTACAATGCATTGGAGAATGTTTTGTTCGAAGCCGTGAACAAAAAGACCATTTTTGACATGATTGGTGCATTGGCCAGGGATAATTTTGGGGCAGTCCACGCCTTAAATTCTATAGGTGAAATTCATATGGTCATCATTTAGTGGGGATACAAGGGACAAAGCTAATCTAGCTGAGTGAATAGTAACCGCAGGATTTCAATGCATATATTCTAAAATCCTCTCCACCGTCGATTTTCTGGAATGTTTCAGATTCAATAGGTCTTAGTTCACTATAGAACGCCTTTGGCATAATGATTATTTATTTTCATCTTCCATAGATTATAAAATATTTATGAATTTCAACTTTTTTTTATTTTAAAGAAAAACAAAATACATATATAATTGAAAGAACCCTAAAATTTACAAAGCAAATAACATGACTAATTAAGGGAGGCTAACACCATTTTCATCTATAGCCAAGGATTTAATTCTAGGAATGTCACACTAAAGACAAAAGCTTAATGGAGTGTTAACTAATATGAATATGATTCAAAATATAGTTACTCATGCCTACTAATATATTAAATTCCTAAACTAACAAAGACCTAAATAGATCTAAGAGGGAAATCAAATTACTATGGTTGTTACTCCAAAGAAGGTGAAATGGCCTCTCTGAATGATTACATGGTCATTTTGGATATCCATCTACTGACCCCATTGAATACTTTAGGCAAGGATTGAGCTTGGCTATAACTCATATTTCTTAGATGAGATGCAAATCAAAGCATGGTGTAAAATATTAAGGTATGAGGTGAATCTTTTTTACAGTTTTCTATTTGGGGAACACTTGTATTCTGGTGCATGTGGGACTAAAAGCTCAAATTAGATTAGAATTTATAATCATGATTAATATTTTCTAATCATAATTAGTGAAATAACAAGTTATTAAGATGTGTATATCCTTAATCAGTTGTTTAGGGTCAACTAGCCAGCTAGAATAAGATTTTAAAGCTTGTTGAGATGTTTTGGAGAGAAGTGGGGTGATTTTGAGTGGCTGGAAGAGGGGGTTGGAGCCAATACTAGTGTATATTGATTAAAACATGCGAAAAATAATCTTAATTAGATAATAATTGCTAATTTTCTATTTAGAAAAGGATTTTGATGTATGAGTCATCGTAAAGTGGAATACTAAATGCGAAAGAGGTTTGGAAACTAACAAAACATTGTTAATTGACTAAATTGGTAAGAAATGTTAGTTAATTTGTTGAAATCAATAATTGTAATAGAATTGGTAAGAATGACAGTGATTTTTGTGTGTTTGGAAATAAGATTGCAAAAGTGAATTTTAGGTGTCTACATTTTCCCCTGTTTGAGGTGAATTAATTGACTTCACTTCAAATATAGTCGACAAGCATAAACAAGTAAATTTTTTAAATAAAAATTAGTAGAATGAAGGATGCTCCCTCAAGTTTCAATGGGGGTGATAGAAGAAGTCAATCGATGATCAAAATTATGATTGAAATTGATAGAAGAAATAGGATAGAAAGGGGGCAAAACCTGTGTTTATTGCATGGTTGTTTATTGGCCTATGTGATTTGCAAGAAAAAATAGTAGTTATAATAAATGATAATAGGGAAGAAATGATAATGGAGAATATAGGACAAGCCCAATATTTACATCTAACCTTTCAATAAGTAACTTTGTTATATCATTTTTGCCCTAGATCTACATCAACAACCTTTATTGAAAGAAACAAACGTGTAAGATAACATGAAAAGCTAAATTACTAAAATTTGTTCATCGTTAAAAATGTGTAACTCCAAGGAACATATATAATGCAATGCAATACAAGAAAGTAAACCATCTAACCTAACAGAGAAACCAGTAAAATCACATATATTCAAACAAGCAATGTTCAAGCCAGTTGCGCCAATGTTTTTGTTATCAAGCTTCAGTTCCTGAATGTTCATGTTATAATGGCAAGGGTTAAAATGGTGTCCCAAGTAAGGATACATGTGATGGGAATAACGGAGGACACAAGAAGTCCCACGGAAAGTATTCATGTGATATGAAACAGTCTCTGGAAACTCACTGTTGCATGGGAGTACCGACATATTAAGCCAGCCAACTTTGTTAATGGAGGTAGATCTTGATGATCCGCAAGTCTTATGAAATAAGAACAAACAACCTAACAAATATGCTTTTGTAAGAAAAAAAAATTATGTTTGAGGAAAATGCAGTTTATACAGGCTTCAGTTGCATGCATGTAGTTTACTAATTTTTGAAAAAAAAATGAATTTTTACAATTTTTTGGATTTTTAATGATTTTACTAATTTCTTGGATTTTTTAAATTTTTATAATTTTTTTGGATTTTTTATTGTTTTACCAAATGTTTTGGGTTTTTGATGATTTGATCTTTTTTTTTGGTTTTTGATGGTTTTACCAAATTTTTGGGTTTTTCCATCTAACATATTTGAATATTTTTAAAATTTTGAAAACATATTTCAATGTTTTTTTATTTTTAGAAGTTTTTTAAAGCTATGCATAAGAAACGATGAAACATGGATGTCTTAGTGATAGATGGGATGTACAAGGGTAGAATGCCACATGTATGCACAAGAAAGTAAAGATGTGAAATTTCCACCAGTATTAGGTGGGGAGTATTCAAATGAACAATCTCCATGCATAGAAGTTAGATCAAGGCCAATATGGATAGGTTCAACATGATGATGAATGTAACCCAATGATGTGCTAGGAAGGAGAAAGGATGCCCCCAGTATAAGTTGGCCAAGAAGTATATGATAAAAAGAAGTACAAGATCATTTTTGTGAAAGGGGACAAAGGTTCTTGCAAAAATGGGTAAAAGGCAATCTTATACACCTAGATGTTCTGAATGAAGCAGAACAACAATGAATGTGAATGAATGTGGCTTAGAAGCATTTCTATTAAGAATGGATTACTCAAAGGCACAAATCATGAGACAAGATACAGACTAGAGTAAGAGTCTGACCAAGGTCTAAAAAAAACACTTGGTAACATACTAATCATGTTTTCTCATAGAGATACAGTCTGTGCACATGGAAATTTATTACCTTTTCAAGGGAATATTTGATAGACAACAGGTGAAGACACCATATCCAATGTGTAGGAATGATTTATTTTTCAAAGTTGATTTTGTTTTGTGAATGGATTGTGGAAGGAGAGTCGTACATTGCTCTACTACCAACCCTGCATCCATATGCCTGACGGAGATGCATTTTATTCTAATCACAACATTTATCTACTTCCAGTTAGGCATTCATAGCCCCAATAGAGATTATTGGAAATAGCCCAAGAGACAGTTATATATCAATTTTCTTTTTCTTTTAGCTTTGTCTTTTTTATTTGATTGATTTTTTTTTGCTTTCTGAAAACTTATTTCAGCTCTCTTGTTTAACAAGGGATTAAGGGCTTAAGAACTTAATTGGGATGATTCTGTCTTCATCTACATTGTTTTTTCTTAGTTGTTGTTTAAACGCTGCATGTTGCGGGTTTTGATGCTGGTGTTTTGGATCTTATGTTGTTTTACTTAGATTGACACATCCGGCTTCTGAGCCACTATTGTTCAAGGGTATAGTCCCTTTCATAAAAACTATTTGCCTATAGTAAAAAAAAAAAAGGGCTTAAGAACCACTGATGGCTTGATGGAAGGAGGTAGAAATGATTGTGATGATGACATTGGCTAGTGTCAACAAATACGTCAAAAATTTCTTTGCAACAAGTTTATTAGATGTATATTGTGATAGGATCTCTATAACGTCAATTGTTCTTTAATTTACTAAGATGATGAAAGACCAAGGCCCAAACAAATACTATAGAGATAAAATTCATAAAATGTGTGTGAATTGGTGAACCAAAATATCACTAAAGGAATGAAAATGGTAGGAAGACTTGTAGAAGAAGAGAAACAAAGGGAAGAAAGAACATCCATGTGTATGCAATACCTGATTGCAATGTTTGATCTTTTTACCTTTTATTTTTTTGACATTTTTTTCTCATTTTTTGTATATTTTTCCTTTTTTGAAAGGTGGGACCGACAAGGTAACTTTTCGTGATAAAATCCAATAACAATTTTAGTGATTTCCTTGACAAGGAATACTATGTGTTTTTTCTTATCAAGATTCATATTATCTCTGATATTGATGATCATGGTGAGCTCATACTCAACAGATGACTGTATTTTATCATGAAACATGGATTTCATAAGTGGAAGATTGAGTTCCATATCCAGAGGTTTATCCACTTTACACCATACTTGATGGTTGTTTGGGTGTGAATTCTTGAATTTTTTTTTATTTTGAACTTTATGATGGTTTAAATTATTGGGAGCTTGGGAGCTCTTGAAATTTTTTATCTTAGTCTAATGAAGAAATTGTTTGGGTTTCATATAAGATACTACGTTACCTTTCTGATCTCGAGAAGTGGGAGAAGAAATTGGACGAATAGAATTGATGTGAGGAATGACAGTGGGCTTTCCAAAAACATTGATAGAAGAATAATATGATGGATGCAAAAGGTACGGTCCAATAATTTAAGAGGATAGGCTACTAGGAGGTGTATCATAGACTAAAGATAACTAACTTCTAGGATGTGGCCCTAAGATCGAAGATGAAAGACTACTTGGTGGTATTCCATGTATAGAATATGATGGGCTACTAAGACGTGGCCCAAGAAACAAATATGAGGGACATCTAGGACATTCTTCTAGTATAGACGAAGAGGGGCTACCCAGAGGTTAGCCATATATAGAATAAAATGGTCTACCAGGAGGTGAGCCACACATAGATGATGAAGGGCGACTTGGAGTAGCCCAACATATAGAAGCAGACGATGGGGATACCAGGTGGTGATCAAAAGTGAGAAGAAAATGGGCCACCAAAAGGTGAGCCATAAATAAATGATGAAGGGTAACTTGGAGGTGCCCCACATAAAGAAGCAGATGATGTGCTACCATGTGGTGACCTAAAGTGAAATTGTAATTAAGGAATCATGGTATGCAAAGAAGTATCTGAAGAAAATATAGGATCTTCCTCAATGGTATTAGGATTTTACATAGTATTCCAACAAAACGAATTAATTTTTTCTTCCCAATACGCAATCGTGTTGAATTCAAGATTAAATCCTTGATTGTAATCCTCTAAGGGAATGCCATCCTGTGACCCTAGGAATTCCGTTATTGTCACCTCATCTCGAGATGAATCAATCAGTAGGGGTATTTTTTATTCGACCATACAAGATTGATTAGAGGAAATGGGTCCAATTCATGTGAAAGTTTGAGAAGATAATGAATCAAGAGATGAAGTAGATTTGGATCTAGATGTCTTTTGAGTAGAAGAAGATGTGGTTTTGAGATAGCTGATTGGTATAGATTTTCCTAGAAGATGACATATTTCTTTGAAACAACAAGGATCACATGGAAACTCGGCATATGATTGGAACATAGGAGTCACCTGAGGTGTTTACGACATATGTGTTGAATTAGATGATTGTGACATAAGATTCAAATTAGGTGATTGTGACATGAGTTCTAACTTAGAAGATTAAAACATGGGAGTGGAATTAGGAGATTGTGACATGATTTTCAAGTTAGATGAATGTGACATAAGTGTCGAATGAGATGACTACGACGTGGGAGTCGAATTAGATGAATGTGACATAGGTTTTGACTTAGAATATTGCAACATGGGTGTCATTTTAGAAGGATTTGGATTCACCCATATCTTCAATGGAGGAAGAGCTTGTCGAGGTGGAAAATAAGGGAGGTCCTCCAAAGAAAGGGAGGACCATGACTCAAGAACCAAATTAGATGTTTGATTGATGGATCTTGGAGGTGCACAAATATTTAAAGTAAGAATATGTTGTTTAGGTGAGTGTTAAGGGGACTCCTATTAAGGAAGGGAGGAATGTGACTCAAGAACCAAATTATATGTTTGATTGATGGATCTTGGAGCTAGACGGATCTTTAATGGAATATATCATTTACGTGACTGATAAGGGGATTCATGTGAAGAGAGGGATCGCTGCAACTTAGGAGTCGAATGAGGTGAATATATTTGATGAGAATCTTTAGAAGACCAAGGTGAATCTGAAGAATCATAATAATATCTTGGATCGGAGTAAGATGAAGAGTGGGGGAACCCGAATAATAATTTGGATCAGAAGCGTCCAAACCATACCACCGACTATGAGATGAATGTGGGGAAAAGGGTACCTAATCAGGTTCTCTAGCATGAAGAACACAACGAGGCTTATCTTTGATGGACATCCTTTGATGGGAATGCCGAAACTATGATTCCTTAGTGTTGTACGTATAAATAACCTCATGATAGTTTCTCATTGTTGGCATTAGTGTAATACAATGTCTAGACTGAGATAGTGCAATTAAAATCCTTCAATTGGAAGGAAGTTTCGTGTTGATTTGGGTGGCACAATGGAAATCAGTTAGAAATTTGGAAAACATGGGCCCTAGGACAAACCAAGTGGCATAACGATGCTAAGTTGTCACAAAAATAAGGTGACTATAAAATAGCCACAAATCCAATAGGTCAATATGAACCTAAGGAAGATAAAGAATAAATAATGATGTACTCTAGCAAGATAACATAGGACACAAGTTTTCCTAGAGCAATACAATGATGTATGATGCTCAAAATTAAGTCACAACAAATAGTTTACTCCCAAAGATTTATCTCGATAGGTTTCAAACCAGATAGTGACAACACAATATCAGATAGTGACAAGACCTAAATGATAAGAGACTGTTGACATGATCTTCTAATAAGGTATATTTAAGAACAGTTTCTAAACACTAACAAATTCTAAGTCTTGTAAAATGGAAAATACAAATGTGAGTAGCATAACAATGCTATTTGGACACATGAATCAAGTTTTCTAAGAAAGCAAGAATTTTAGTATCAAAGTGTTGTTATAGTTATGCGAACAAAGTAAGATAAACACTTACAAAACTCAATACAAATCTAGGATATAAAAAAACTATGCCTACGTATATCAAGGAATTATTATGTGTGCAAGCAACATAATGATACAATATAGAGATTTAGGCCATGTTTCAAAATGGAAACAAGACGCAAATATCCCAATTATATGGCTATAATGTGGGTAGCGTAACAACTCAAAAGAATAGAATGTTGCTATCACCTAACTAAAAATGATAATAAGTCTCAAATATGGGTTTTTCAGACAACAGGGCCTACTAGATCGTGAGTACGTACTACGCACACTTTAATTGCACTACATCATTACAACCTATTTACGCAAGTAGAATAAAAAGTGGTGGACATGCAATATGATCAAGTGGTATCCGCGTATGTTGTTTCTTTTTTTCCCAAAATGGGCATCAATGAAATGAAGGTGTAAACCAAGTGGCGTTGAAAAATACTTGGTGCAACTTTGGTAGAGTTTCACCTTGTCTTAGGACAAGTGAAAAACTAGGTCAGAGTAACACTAAATAGATTTCATGATCAAATATCACGTAGTTTCAAATTTAAGAGATTATTCCCCTTGTTCTCAAAATAAGAGTTTGAATCTAACAAAGTTGTCACTTTGTGAGAGCTCAATAGAATACGATGTCAAAAAAAAATGGCTCCAAGCCAAAAAGCTTCCTAGGTGGTTCTCTCTTTATGTGTCACAAGTTTACTTCTGTGAGCTTGGTTTGCCATGGTTTCCGAAGGAGTATCCCTGATTTAATTTACCCCTTATAATATAATGAGAAACTAGTGCATTCAGTTGTATTATCATTGGGGTTGTAATGGAAATATCTTTTACTCTAATCTCACCAAGGTGCACTAATCAATTGGGTATTTGGAGCACTTTCCCATTTCGTTCACAAGGTTCCCTCTTATGTGACCTAATTTAGGGTTCCTAGGACCACCCCCATTGTTGTAGCTTAAGGATTATGTCAAAGGGGTTATGTTCTAATTTAAAGAAGATGACTCGTATCTCCTAACCGAAACCTGCAATAAGTTGTTTTGAATTTGTGTGTTGGTGTGTTTTTAATCTTTTGGATTAAAAAATCTGGTTTAGACATCCGTTGGCTACCTAAAACACGCGCGAATGTAAGATTTTGGTTTGAAGAGATCCCTTCTTTCTTTGACAAGTTTTTTACGTCCTTCACATAAATGGTTAGTATTTCAAAAAGAATCACAATATCATAGAAAGATAACAATGAAAATAATTATAAATCAACTAACTACCATCAAACTTTGAAAAAACAAGGTTTATTCCCAATTAAGCCAAGTCCTCCTTAATTAAAGACTAAAGTTACTTTTGGTTCTTATTATGTCTAAATCGAAGCACCCCCCAAATATCGCAATTTGAGATGAGGTATTTGGCATGATTGCATAACATGGAGCTATCATGAGTGTGGTACATTGCAAAATGGGATAGCTCTCTTGAGAAGGATGGTTCCTAATCCTAACCTACCTGCAACTAACTACTCCTAATGTAGGAAAACCTACCGACTAATCCTAATCTAATGCTTCCAAGAGGACAGAGAGAAAGATACATGGAATGAAAACCTGCACTAAGAGCGGTGATACACCAAGAAAGGAGTGTTGATCACTTCCCCAACCTATAAAATAATGGAAGAGATGAACCTAGAAAGGGTGGACCTTCACCACAAACTAAATTACATCCAATACATCATTCCCAAATGAGCACAACACACCAAAATAATGTAATAACCAAGGAATTACACATATTAAGCAAGAACAATAAAAGGTAAGATGAAGATAACAAACCATGAGAGGTTAAATAGATCAACACAAAAATAATCTTATTACTCCATATGGAAATACAAATTACATTGTTGTAGTAAAAAAAGGCATGAAGTCATTACAAATATTGAGAGGAATACTTGAAGTCCCAAGAAGAATGGGGTGCATGTGAGGAGAGAAAAATGACCAACCTTTTGCACATGTAAACCCCTTACAATTTTTACAGGAATAGATTAGGAGAGAGAAAGAAGAAAATCTGAAAATGCACTCTAATCTCCTGCGAAATCAGTTATTTTCCTTATGGGAGTGATGGGCAAGTCTTCCAAGCCCATACTCCATTATACCTTACTTGTTGGTAAAGAAAAGAATCCCATACCTCATCATTTTTGTAGGTGATAAATTTGGAACCATTCCTCTAAAATGGTAGACTGTATTTCCACAATTGTGTAGAGGACACTGAGAGATTTCAAAAAAGTCTGGTTTTGTGAAAATATGAACTCCGAGTCAAAATTTATGGCCATTTGAAGATGAAGGTGATATACTGCAATAAATGTGAGTGGTTTATTTTCTTTTTCAGGTTTCGACCCTGCATCGCACCCTTTGAAATCAAAAATTTTAGACTTTCGGGATTCAGATCTTCATATATCTTGTCTTCGGAGGTCACTATCACTCTTAATCTTTATGAGCTCATGAAACCTCCAAAATCTCAAAACCCCAAAGTCCAAAATTCATACTTTGGGTTTTGGACCTTTGTCTTTTCGGGGGTTTCGGGATTTTGGGGGTTCGGGTTTTGGGTACTGTTCATCTACCGGGCACATGAAACCTCTGAAATCCTAAAAGCCAGAAGTTTGAATTTCAGACTTCAGTATTCAGACTTATTTTAGCCTCTCTGCATGACATTATTCATTTCTTGACCCTACTGCCAACTCCAAACTCTTGAATGTTCAAATTCTAAATTTCAAACTTCAAACTTTGATGTCCTTCAGACCTTTTGAGTTTTCCAATTTGGAATTTTTCCCACTAAATCCATATTATTCCATGTAATTTCAACTTGCTTGACTCGAGCCCAAAATGTGATCTTCCATGGCTAAAACAATCCCTCCATTTTCTTTGTACGGGGTCATGTTTTTCTAATTTCACCTAAAGGGAAAAATCAGATAACAGTTCCCAAGATCACATGAGCTACAAGGGAAGAGCATAAAAAAATTTCAACCTTGATTATTTATCAAGTGAAAAATCTCTTAAAATAAAAGATCAATTACATGTCAAAAATTAATTTTTTTTTCACGAAGCACAAAATGAATGATGATTGTTCCTACTCACTCCTAAGAAGAAAAAAGTGGTTTAGAGGTTCTTTTTATTCCCAAGATCACACTAGGTGCAAAAGAAGAGCATACACAACCCTATTCCAAACTATAATAAAGTATAAAAACATAATCTCTCGTCAAACCCTAATTCAATTTTATAAAAAATCCCTTATCAAATCCTACAGCAATTTTGTTAGGAATATTGCTCTAAAATCTAAAAATTGAAAAAACTAAAACTAAAAACCTTTAAAAATGACAAAGATCCTAAAAATCAAAAATTGAAATTTTGAAGTTTAAGAAAATTTTACCTTAGTGCACACTTGCACTCTGCCGAGCATAGGCACACACAATAGTGCACAAGAACACATAGTAGTGCACAGGAACACACAGTAGTGCATAGGTACATCCTCTATCAATTTTACATATTCATTGATCCACATGCACATCCAGTGAGGTGTAGGCACAACCAGTGATGCAGAGGCACAAGTTACACTTAGAGACCGAAATCTAGTGTTGCACAGGCACACCTAGTACTGCACAAGTGCACTCTTTCATGCACATTCACACCCTTTGTTGCACAGGAACACCCTTTTCTGTTGATTCTCAAAATCTGATTTTTGAAGAGGATTTATTGAAAACTATCAAAACTTTGGCATTTTGAGGAAATTTTGACAAGGCTTCACCTCCTTATATCCTACAAAGAACATGAAAACAAAACTTCTACTGCTAATCTAGTTGAAACAACTACCTAGCTAGAAATTTGATCTACAAAACTTTGAAAATTACTCTAAAACTTTGAAACTAATCTAAAAATATTGAAAGTACTCTAAAAATATTGAAATTAAACTAGAAAACTTGAAATTAATCTATGAAACTTTAAACTAAGCTAGAAAACTTGAAATGAAATTTTTTGAAACTAAGTTTAAAAAGCTTTAAAAATTGAATGCAATGTGGTATTCTCCCACCGGGCATGCCAAATGAAAGCACCCTAAACTTTACAAATAAAATAACATGACTAATTAATGGAGGTTAACACCATTTCCATATATACCCAACGCTTTAAGTCTAGGAATGTAACACTAAAGATAAAAGCTTAATGGAATGTTAACTAACATGAATATTTTTCAAAATCTAGCTAATCACACCTACTAATATATGAATTTATAAACTAGCAAAGACCTAAATATATCTAAGAGGGTAATCAAATTGGTATAGTTGCTACTCGAAACAAGGTGAAATGGCCTCTCTAAATGACTATATGGTCATTTTGGATATCCATCTACTAACCCCATTGAAGACTTCAGGCAAGGATTAAGTTTGGCTATAAATCATATTTTTTATATGAGATGCAAATCAAAGCATGGTGTAAAGTGTTAAGGTATGAGGTGAATCCTTTTTATAGTTTTCCATTTGGGGAAAACTTTTATTTTGGTGCATGTGGGACTAAAATCCCAAATTTGATTTGAATTACTAATAATGATTAATATTTATAAATCATAATTAGTGAATTAACAAGGCTTAATATGTGTGGTGCCTTAACAACCGCTTAGGGTCAACTAGGAGGCTAGGATAAGCTTTTGAATATTTCCGAGAGGTTGTGGAAATAAGGGGGGTGATTTTGAGTCATTAGAAAATGGGTTTGAGCCAATAGTAGAGTATATTGACCGAGACAAGGGTAAAATAGGATTAATTAGCTAATAATCTCTAATTGTATATTTTGAAGAGGATTTTGACCTACGATTCACTGTAAAGTGGCATCTGCGATGCAAAATAGGTTTGGTAACTATTATCACCAAATCATTGCACCCTGTGAATGTCCTAAAAGTTAAAATGACATTCAATGTGATTGGGAAACATGGATCACCTCTTAAGTTGTGGGACTTGGGCTCAAGGTGAACCTCCAGAGAAGGCCAACTTCCTCTTACTAAACCAAGCATTACACTACTCGTAATGTAATAAAAATGGCTAACTAGACATATGCTAATATTTCAAGGGATTAGGGAGAGAGATTTGCAAGGAAATAAAATCTATACTAGAAGCGGTGATGCACCAAGAAAGGGTTTTCCTAGACAAAATTATGGCTTGCCAATAAAGAGAGATGATCATGAGGAAGAATGAAAATGCATTACAACCCCAATTTACATGTAGTACTTCACTCTTTGATAAGTACAATGACCTCCAAAATTTGCAAAAGAAACCCTCATTACACAATTCACCTGCAAACATGAGAGAGGAAAATAGAAGAATAAAAATCATGAAAGGACAAATAATTGATCACAAAACATAATTTCCATTACATCAAACACTTGCACAGTGCATCATTCCATCATCGTAAACGCATAGGTTGTCATTACAATTTGAGAAGAAAGGCTTGAGAGCCTACAAATTCATAGCATCCCATCTTGTGAAGAGAGGGGAAGCTTTGAAAGTGTATAAATCTAGAATAATCACCCCTTTAACATTTATAGAAAACTTTCTGAGTGGTGAGAGAAAGAATAAAAAACCTTGAAATCTAGGCTAGAATGTAGGAAATAGTTAATCACTATTGTTGGCCATGTTTGTTCATTTATTACATCTCCACCTTTCGAGGAACCACTCAAGAAGATATGGAAACCTGTAATTTGTAAATCAAAACCTATAACAATCCATATTCTAATAGCTCCATGGCATAGCTCTCTTTCTCCCGGTTCCAACAACTATATTTTTGTGGAAAACGGGAAATCGGGGAAGAAGTTATGGCTTATTGAGAAAAAGTTATTTTTTGGGTATCCCGGGGCATTGTACTCCACTAGTTTTCATAAATTCACAAATTTTAATTTATCCATTAAAAATAATACCTTAATAATTTTCCTCAAAAAATTAAAAATGTATTTTAAAAAATTTCAAGACCCACAGGTTGAGTTTTTGCACTTGGGGATTTAGTGTAGCATGGTCTAAAAAATGGCTCATTCGGCACTTACCAATGTGCTCTTACCATGTCGGGATTATATTGGATGGATGCCATGTTTCTATATTTTTCATTAAAGGTCCTTTTGCAATAGGTGAGCCATTTACACTATTTTCTAAGCACCCCATATTTGTCAGGGGAGTCGCTACGTATCCATGTCTTATTGTTCAACCTCACCTTTATTTATCACTACCTTACTATCTCAGTGAGCATTTTTCTCCATGTGACACTTGCCAAACATTGCATGATAATCAAACCACTTGACTTTGCCAATTGTCGACAGCAAAATTTTCCTCCGTAATTTCTATTTTATTAATGTATGTATTAGGAATAGGATGTTGTTAAGTATAATTAGTAGTGGCGTCCAATAGAAGATAACGGCGCCATCAGTACGGTGTCACCAATAATGTAGAGTACGGTAATAGTCAAAGTAAAATAGGAATGTTGTAAAAAGTAAATATTTTTCGTAAGTGGTCCGGTAATGTTAAAATGTCAAAGTTGGGATAAGTAGAGAAGTAGGGTCTACATGATTAGGAATTAGAAATATTATATTTGTAATAAGGACAAGGACTGATGTCATACAGGGATAATTTTAGCGGCGAATATTTGTAATATGGTGAAAATTTCATATTATGAAAATTTGAAAAGGTGAATTATTCGGAGTGGGTCGGCGCCCTGTTCGCCTAAAATTTATAGTATATTTTTTCTGGGGGGTCAGCTTCGCCTTCATTTGAAAATATCTCCTGTAAAAACCTAGCTGATTCGCCGGGTAGTATACCTCAAGTAGCTTACCAAATTACCAATACTGTGAAATTTGAACTCGCGTACCCTTAAGCACCAGAGATTCAAATTACTGTTAGCCTATGATTGTTGACGCGCGACAAATGCAGTGTTGACGCGCGACAACAGCCGTACTGATGCGTGACAGAGGACAAGAGTGTACTGACGACGTGACTTGGGCAGTATTGACGCGCGACAGAGAGCTGTGTTGACGCGTGACAGAGGAAGTGTCTGACGCGCGACAGAGGAAGTGTTGACGCGCGACGCAAGGAAGAAGTTGACGCGACAGAGGAAGTGTTGACGCACGACAGAGGCAATGTTGACGCGTGACAGAGGAAGTGTTGACGCGCGACTTGAGGAAGTGTTGACGTGCGACAGTAGATTAAGACAGTTGACAACGTGACCTCAGATAGTGGATGCACGACAAGACATCAGACACTGGACAAAGTCGCTACTTGGTTTTTTTGCTGACGCAGGACTCTTTTCAGAATAATGGAAGGTGCCAGCTCAAAGAATATGAATGACCTAAAAGTAAGTAAGAAATCTCAGAAATCACTCTTCAAGTATTTTGGAAAATCTGCGGATACAGATATTGAAAATACCAATCATATAGATGCCACCACAAAGAATCAGAATACTGACTGTGTGGAAGGTATTATTGAGGTGGACGTGCATTCTGCACAGTATCAAAGTCAAACAAATGGAACCTACAATAATATGCTAGATCTTGAAGATATTGTTCCTATTGGGGTGCAACCAGAAGTGCAGCTAGATATCACAGATACAAACACTCAGCAAAATGGAAGACAAAAATCAAAATCAAACTCCGGTCCAAGAAAGAGGAAACCTGGTGACTGTGATATTGCTCAGAATTCTACTCAAAAAAGTAAATCATTGAAAATGAACAAGAATATGTGGACCATTGGCAGGACATACAAGTTTGATTGGGTAGCTAAATTTCCATTTATTGAACCTGTACAGTCATCTAATTATGAAGAAATCCCATCTGAATGTACATGTACAATATGTACGTGGAAATTGGGAAAGCAACAAAAAATGCAACTGAAGCTGGACACTATAGAAAAACATTGTGGAAAACAATATTTAACTGTAACAGGGGCGGATGGCCAGAAAATCAAAACACATAGGTGGAAAACTGAAAAAGAATGCATGCATGTTAGATACGCAGCGGAATATGAGGCAGAGCAGAAAAAACACAGACATCTGTTGGAAAAGGGAGGAACGATCACATCGCATATTGGTAAGATGAAAGAAACAAATCTACATGCAAAATTCATACAATTCTCTACTCTTTTTCAAATACTAAAAAAAGGAAGAGCGATTTCAGATTTCCTCGATTTCAAAGTTTTGTATCAATTTAACGGAATGCTGAATGTACCTCAGTCTCATTGGTCTGAGAGTAGTGGATGGGAAATGGCAAAATGCCTCTCGATGATAGAGAAGGAAGATTTGAAAGAGAATGTAAAAAAAGAAAACTTTATCTCTCTTTCAATTGATGAAGTGACAGCAGTCGACAACACCGCATGGGTATGTATCCACATCTATACTTTAGAAAATCATATAAGGACACCTCATCTGTTGGGTGTTATGAAAATGGTTGAAAACTGCAATGCCGAAAACCTATATAAAATAGTTGTTTCTCATTTGAAAGATGTTGTTGGTATGACTGATTATGAAATTGCTACGAAGTTGGTATGCGTTGGAGCAGATGGTGCATCTGTCATGCAGGGTCACCGAACAGGGCTCTGTGTTAGATTACAAACAACAGTGGCCCCATATATGCTACCAATTCACTGTATGGCTCACAGAATGAATTTAGCGTATAAAATGGTAAGCAACCACGAAAATGTTGCTAAATTAGAAGACCTTATAAGAGAACTTCATGCCTATATGTCAAGCAGCCCAAAGCGTTTTCTCGAGTTCCAAAAATTTGCAATTGGAATTACAGATGGCAAAAAACTTCTGAAGGATGTGGAGACTAGATGGATCTCTTTGTATGAACCTGCATGCAGAGTTCGTGAGGAGTATCCTTCATTGGTTGGTTTCATGCACAAATACCGTCATGAAGTTGATAGGGCAAGGGACTTGTTGTTCCGTTTAACTGATTTGGAGACATTTCTTACATTGGTTGGTATTCTTCCAATGTTAAAGGAGATCAATACACTGATGAAGCATGCACAGGGCAGATTAATCTATATTGTGGATTTTATACGGATGAGGAAAATGGTATGTCAAAGTCTTGATATATTGTACTGTTCCAATGATAGTTTTGATGCACTTGTTTTTGAAAATTGGAGAGATTTATTAGATCTTAAAAATCCTAACACCTTTTTGAGATTTAATATCCACGATCACCTCTGCATCACTGTTAATGGGAGGGAAATACCTGTGCACATTTTGCAAAAATGTCAAGATATTACAGGATCGGAACGAGAAGATGTTCCCGTGACACGTAATTTGTTTGAGTCTGTTATAGTTGAAACAAGAATAAAGCTTAAAAAAATTTCAGAAACCTTGTCATCAGAAATTAGGGAACGTTTCTGTAAAGATAAAATTCTGGAAGCCATGGGTGTGATGAATCCTAATTTTTGGAATACTGAAGGTGGCCGTGCAGACTTTGTCAGTAAGCATTTCCATAAATCAATGGGTACAATAATGGAACAATTTACAAAGACGTCAGAGCTCAAGGGTGTGGAAATCAAAGGTATACTGAATGCCGATTTATTAAAGTTTCAGTCAACAAATTTTGCAACAACAATGAGGAACCAATATAAGAATTTAGATCAACCTTCTGAAAGTGGTGCTATTACAAGGCTCTGGCGAGGAATCTATCAAAGTTCTATTTTACAAGAAGATATCAGTGAATATTTCAGATTATATGAGCTATGCCAAACAATGATTTTGGGGTCTGTGGAGGATGAAAGGGTTTTTAGTGCATTGTCATTTATAAAATCAAAACTGAGAAACAGGTTGGATAAAAATATGGAAAGTTGCATGAGGTGTTATGTTTCTCGATACTCCATCGAAACCTTTCCGTTCAACAGAGCAATTGCGCACTGGAATTCCCTTTGCGAAAGAAGAGGTGTGAATAATACAGCTACAAGTACAAATATTCCCAACCTTGAGAGTGTAATTGGCTCTTCGTCACATTCTACAGAAGACAACATCGACTTTGATGAAGCTATTGATAATGGATTGTTTCAACTTTAAATAGGTATCTTCTTTATCTATCTTTTATCTTTATCATTAAAGATGTTACAGGTCTATATACTAAAAATGTCAGGCAATTCACCCATCTATCTACTAATACATTTCTCGTGTTGGGTTTTTTTAAAACACAGATCTAGCTCATTACCAGTGGCAATGATGATTTCAACTTTAAGGAGGTATCTTTTTCCCCTTAATCTTATTGTTTGTTACTATTCATTTTTTTCAGCTCTGGTTATCATTAAAGATGTTACAGGTGTATGTATTTACATTTAGTTAAATACAATATTTTTACTTTTTGAAAATGTGGGTTGACATCCGTCCGAGGAAGCTGTTACTTCTCGGGACTGACAATGTCAGGCAACTCACCCATCTATCTACTAATCCATTTTTTGTGTTGAATTTTTTTAAGACAAAGATCTAGCACATTACCGGTGATGATTTCAATTTTAAATAGGTATCTTCTTCAACATAATCTTATTGTTTGTTACTATTCATTTTTTCAGCTCTGGTTATCATTAAAGATGTTACAGGTGTATGTATTTACATTTAGTTAAATACAACATTTTTACTTTTTGAAAACGTGGGTTGACATCCGTCCGAGGAAGCTGTTATTTCGGGACTGACAATGTCAGGCAACTCACCCATCTATCTACTAATCCATTTTTTGTGTTGAATTTTTTTTAAGACAAAGATCTAGCACATTACCGGTGATGATTTCAATTTTAAAT
This sequence comes from Taxus chinensis, assembly GCA_019776745.2. Classification (NCBI taxonomy): domain Eukaryota; kingdom Viridiplantae; phylum Streptophyta; class Pinopsida; order Cupressales; family Taxaceae; genus Taxus; species Taxus chinensis. Next base: position 543,945,815 of record CM034155.1, read on the forward strand.
AGGTATCTTCTTCAACATAATCTTATTGATTGTTACTTTACATTTTTTCAGCTCTTGTTATCATTAAAGACGTTACAAGTCTAATTCTATATATTTACATTTATTTAAAGATATTGTTGGTCTATATATTTAAAGATGTTGCTGGCACTTCTCAGGAGTCAGGACTGACAATGTCAGGCAACTCACCCCTATATCTACAATGTCATGTAAAACAAAGATCTAGCACGTTACCCTTGATGATTTCACAGCAATCTAATACGCAAGAGGTAAGCTAAACCCTACATATTTGCAATTATGTTTAATTTCTTACCAGTGATGATTCTTTCTTGATTTCTTAGAGTTATACGATTTTAAATATAAGTCCACATAAAATTCCTCATCATCCATATATATCATATCATCACCATATCATTATCATATCCTGAGTCCTGACAGTACAATTATTATTAACACAATTATTTATCTAATTTAAATTTATTAAATCATTATAATTCTATTCGTTCTAATGTCATCTATATCCATTCTAATCATTAATGTCATTTATATCCACTAACACATTCCATTTATTGACATCTATATCCATTCTAATCATTAAAGTCTAGAGAGAAGAATTACTGTGCTCGATGATAAATCTACGTCCACATTAAATTGATCATCGTCTTTCATCATCATCTATCATTAATTATCAATTATCATCATTCATCATCTACGTCCACATACAATTCATGACAACTCAAGTAAACAAGAAACATACATATAATTCATGATAATCACCATCTAATGCAATTAAAATTAAAGATTGTATATAAATCCATATAATTAAATTCAAAAACCATAGTACATACTCAATAGTAGAAGTTTTCAAATTCAATATTTAAAGTTTCCTCAATAATAAAAGTTTCTAGTTTTCAAAACCCTCTCTTTCTTTATCCAATTCTACTCTGCACTCTTCCCCAACGGCTTCTTCCACTGTGGCTGTACCTCTTTCCCCAAAACCAGAAATCTCCATGCGACAGCAAATTTGGATCAGCTGCAGCGTATAAACTATCCCGTTGCCAATAATTTTCATAACGACTAATAATCTCATTGATAAGAACCTTAGCCCTTCTCTCCCATTCTATAAGCTGATTGATATGAGGAAGCATCTCCATCTTTCTCATCAACCCACACAAAATCTTTTTTGTGCTTGTCTAGTTGATATGAAATACTCCTTGCCCTCTTTAGAAGTACTTGTGCCAAAACCCTGTATGGTCCAAGCAACAAGTGATACCTAATCAGCAAGTGAACAAAACCAGAACTTGAAAACATATAAAGAGAAAACAAACTAGCATTACTTTGTAGTACTATATGGTCCAGCCAGTTATCGATCCACTCAATGATTCTCTCCAAGCTTCATACTCAGGAATTGTGTAAAAAGATAACACATTTCCATTTTTGTGAGTTGCCTACATCAACATGTGCCAAAATTAGACATGGAGATACATAACATCTGGAGGCTTAAAAACAAATATAAAGAGTCTCAATACACTCAACCAAATATACAGGGGGAACAATTACCCTGACAATAGGAGTGATAAATTCCACAACAAATGAAGGAATTTTAAGCAGTGATGGCCAGGTATGGTGTATGAAATTGATCAGCAATCCTTTGATGTGGGAACCATCATGGTCCTTTAAGAGACAAAGGACAAGTCAAAAAGGATCTCACTAGAAAGGATGTGTCAGAATTAAGCAGAAACTAAACAGCGCTATACAAAGATCATGTACCTGGTCTGTCATTATCATCAGATGGCCATATCTTAAAGATTTAATGCTGTCATATATTTTATCTTCCTGTAGACCAAGGATTTTTTTTATATTTACTATCTCTTTATTCTCCATTTTTTGGTGAGTGGTAGCTTCCCTGACATTGAGTAGCTTACCTCTGAGAGGAAACATGCCATAATAATATTGACCAACAATAGATATTCCTGCCACCTGATAGGATAAAGATAACTAAAATAACAAAAAATTAAATTGGAAAGTGATGTCGAAACATGTCACAATACTACCAAATTCAGTATTCACATTTCCCTGATTCAAGGCACAAACACTTACAGCAAGAGCCTTGGCTGAGTCACCCTCTGTTAATATTAAAGTACATTGATCAGAATTCTTCCCCCTTGATTGATTTGCATCATCAAGTTTGGGAACATCAATTAATTTCCCCTTCTTGGTTCCATCAGTTTTCTTAAGATCTTTTTTTTTGTTTAAACTTTTCCACTGCACTCATCAGGTCAATCAAAGTTACAAAGCTCATCTTAGACACTAGCATTGCAAAAATTACATGTACTCAGAAATGCTACATATTAGACACCACGCCTTTATTTATTGACATGGGCTGCAAATGCGAAACAGTGAAAATTACTATAAATTTATAACAACAAATTGTTTCAGAATAAAAAATATGAATTAAAACGAATTATACTTACAATCAACATGGAAACCGAACGTTGATTCGAGAAAATTCTTTTCTTCCACGAGTGTTGCCTTGGTTGTAACAATTGGTAAATTTTTGAACGAAAGGGCCGTAAACCGATGGATGTCATTTGCTTCGATACTGAATTGAAAAATTCGGCCATCGTTCAAAGTCACATAAAAAAATGTCGTCCTCTGAATTGTAGGATGACAGAAAGTAATTCAAAATATCCGGATCTGTTTCGAAATGGGGCATATTAACGAGCCCTGTAAATTCACACGCATCCATTAAATCTTTATATTCTGAAGACATCTTTAAAACAGTATGGATGTGAGGGCATAAGATACAACGATTGAATTGGATTCTCTTGATTTTTGTTACTGAACTTGCAGTTGGGAAGCATCGAGACCTGCAAAAAATCAAGAGCTGGAAGGTGAAAATGAGAAAATGACCGGTTGAAGGGTATTTATAGGCTAAATCAGGCGTCAATGGCTTCAATTGACGCGCGTCAAAGGATCTCTAGCTGACGCGCGACAATAGTCCCAGTGACGCACGTCAATAAGTGAGCGAGCGCATCAATAGGAGAAAGTGACGCGCGTCAATAGAATCCAGTGACGTGCATCACTAGGAGTCTATTGACGTGCGTCAAAAAGAGCTAGTGACACGCGTCACTAGTTGACAGTGACGCGCGTCACTAGGCATCCAGTGACGCACGTCAATAGATGCCAGTGACGCGCGTCAATAGGTGCCAGTGACGCGCGTCACTGAATGCCAGTGACGCGTGCGTCAATAGCAGAGAAAGCCCAAATAATTGATTTCTTATCCAAAATTTAATGGAATTCGAAGTTTTCACCTCTTTTCTCTAGAGGAAATTCCCTTCATGTTTGCAATGCAGCCAATTGAGATGAAGCCTTCAAATTTATCCCCAGACCAAAGAAACAGTGTTTGGTGTGTACTTGATGATGATATAGGGTCTTGTTTGATAAGTTCAAAAAGAAACTTCATGATATATGCTAAGACTGAGTTTGAGATGAGGTACCAGTAAGGCACTCTTGACAAAATTTACACAATGTTACCTTTTTAAGATGATCCAACCTTGCACAGAGAACTTTATGTTGAGCTGTAAATTTTTTTTCAATATTTGAGACACTTGATTTTATCAATTTTACTTCAAGAAGATCATGATTAATCAATTCAAGGCATAGAAATGGGGGAGCTTCAAGAAAATTGTCTTCAAACATACACTTGAACATTGTATCTTCAGCAAAGGAAAACAAAACAAGGTGGTAGCAGGAATTTTATACTTTGATACTCATTGCAATGGTCAACCAAGTATTTCATCAGCTCAACAATGATAATTAGAAGAAAGTAAAAACAACTTTCCGTTACACAACAATTTTGATCACTTTACCCTTATTGTATCTTTCAAACCTCATTCTTGTAACTAATATGATATGTAAACAACCTTATTGAGCTATGATCATATGCACCACCTTAAAAATTTGAAAAAAAAAAGAGACATATTTTAATTCAACCACTCCAAGAAGCAGTCCTGAAGAGAGAATCTCAAGATGTGAATCCTATACAACATATTTTGATACTGATCCATTTTCCCCAAAACATTTTACAATATCTCAAGATGTGAATCCTATACAAAATTAACTTCTATGATTTATCTGAAGAAGGCACTGTATTTTTTCTTGGATGCTAAGAATACAGGTTGTTTAGTCTGCATTTCAGGCAATTCACCCATCTATCTACTAATCCATTTCTAATGTTGGGTTTTTTTAAAACACAGATCTAGCTCATTACTAGTGGAAGTGATGATTTCAACTTTAAGGAGGTATCTTTTTCCCCTTAATCTTATTATTTATTACTATTCATTTTTTCAGCTCTGGTTTTCATTAAAGATGTTACATTTCTATATACTAAAAATGTCAGCCAATTCACCCATCTATCTACTAATCCATTTCTGAAAACGTGGGTGTTCCAAGGAAGGTTTTTTTTGAAACACATCTACTAATATAGCTCATTACCAGTGGCAGTGATGATTTCAACTTTAAGGAGGTATCTTTTTCCCCTTAATCTTATTGTTTGTTACTATTCATTTTTTTCAGGACTGGTTATCATGTTCAGGAAACTCACCCCTCTTTCTAAGATGTCAGGCTATGATCTAGTTTACAACCTTCAATATTTTCTTACACACTCAAAATTATTCCAACTTATAGCCTCCCAGTTCTAATCCACAATTATTCTTCACCCTTATCAAATATTAAAAAATGATAGGATTCTTCAACCTATGAACTTGATCTATACAGACTAATCTTCATGATAAGAACCTTATATGTTTTACATTAAACTTCAAAGTTCTATATAGAGCTTGACCTATCTTTTAATCACATGGTTATTCCAACATTTGGTTAATCTAGCCTCCATAACCTTGACTATTTACAGCAACTTGTCAATCTACTCTACACAAAACAATATCCATGATAACAAAACCATATCTTTTAAACCATGGTCTTGATTGTTTCCAGCAAAACGTTATTTTCTGACAAATGGTCTTGACTATTTTGGATGTCAAACAACCTCTCTAATGAGAGATTATGCACTTATATAGAGGTGAATCTCTTTAAAATAGAATTTTCCTACACCATAAGTCTATTAAGGAGAAATCCTAAAGATCTGCTTCAAATCTTAGTTGCTATTTTTTCCCAAAAACATAATTTTCAAGATAATTAAAGTCCCACAAGATATTTAGGCACTACATTTTACATTATACACATTAAATTGATCATCGTCTTTCATCATCATCTATCATTAATTATCAGTTATCATCATTCATCATCTACGTCCACATACAATTCATGACAATGCAAGTAAACAAGAAACATACATATAATTCATGATAATCACCATTTAATTTAATTAAAATTAAAGACTATATAAATCCATATAATTAAATTCAAATACCATAGTACATACTCAATAGTAGAAGTTTTCAAATTCAATATATAAAGTTTCCTCAATAATAAAAGTTTCTAATTTTCAAAACAATCTTTTTCTTTATACAATTCTACTCTGCTCTCTTCCCCAACGGCTTCTTCCACTGTGGATGTACCTCTTTCCCCAACACCAGAAATAACCCCTGAACTTATAAGATCTTCTGCAGCACTGTCCAGATTTTTTATAATTTTTTCTTCTTGATTTGTTGTATCTCCATGCGACAAAAAATTTGGATCAGCAGCTGCTTTGGCTTTGAATAATATGTCAGGGTCGAGACCATGCTCTTTAATTATCCGCTTTAGTGTATTGTTTTGTTTGTTAACCAAAACAATATTTTGCTTCAAATTTTTTGCTGCGGATAAGCTGTTCTTTGCTGTTTCCAAGTGAACTTGCAAAACCTTCGCCTGACTCTTCAAATTTTCATATTTCAACTGCACAAAAAGAGTAATGTCAATTCAAAATATTAATGTAAATTCAAAATTTCAAATTAACAAGAATGATTGTTTAAATGTAATAGTACTTACAACTGCTCTATCTCTTTCGGCATTTGCGATTGATACCAAATCCTTGTCCTTGGACCATTTGTTAAAATATGCCTGGGCCTCGGCACTAATATTTTCCAATTTGTTTAATGCCTTATCTAAAATGTCGTCTTTATAGTTGTTGTTAAATGTGACAGTCCCACATCTTACTTGGGTAAGTAAGGAATCCATCTTCGCAGGTTGATTCTGGACTGCAGCGTATAAACTATCCCGTTGCCAATAATTTTCATAACGACTAATAATCTCATTGATAAGAACTTTAGCCCTTTTCTCCCATTCTATAAGCTGGTTGGATCTGAGGAAGAATAAAATCACTGACATGGGATTGACAATCATACCCAATTAAGTTCTCCAAAGGAAAAGGTTGCAACTGTTCACTATCTGAATCTGATGCAGACGATCTTGCTGGAGAAGAATGGCCTCTTTCACAAAGATCAACTGCTCCCTATTTCTGCCTTTGGGTGGGCTGATCCTGTTTGTGAAAAAATTAATCAAGATTTAGATAAATAAATAAATCAGAATGTAATTAAAATTGTAAAGCATATTAAAATTGAAATTTGAAGTATACCTGCTGGCCTTGAATCATCTCGCGGGTATCAAAAAAACCAGTTGGGTCATTGCTATCAATGCCCAAATAATCTTCATCTAAATTTATATTGTTCAAAATAGATATGCCCGTTGCACTGGGAAAGCCACCAATTGAGAGAGTTGGAATTCGAAACGAGGAGGCAAGGTTTAGTGTCCCACTAGGGGCCGGAGCAAAAGGCATGCGTTTACCAATGTTCTTTTTCGTTGTTCCTCTGGTTGGCATTTTAAAAATTAATATGTTGAGTGGGTGTCAAGGCGCCGTGGTTTGATCATGACTGACATGTGTTGAAAAGTATAAGAAAAAAATGAAAAACATTAAAACAATCCATTAAGTCAAAACTATGAAATTAAACGTACTATAGAGAAGCAACAAGTTGTACCTTGTTGTCGAGGGGTTGTTTTTCTCGGTGCTACGGATGGCCTTGTAGGAGTTGTACTCAGTGTCTGTTCAGAAGATACGAATGCATGCGATTGTATGGAGCGAGTTGGGGAAGAATGTTCCAAAGTCCCTGCAATTCATCAATATTAAATGCTGTCAATTCATTTGGTTAAAATTTAAATTGAAAAATAAATATGCAACTTTGGAAATTTTAAATAATATATGCGAATGTATTACTTCTCTAGCATTTAACGAGTTCAAACTGTTGAGGGTTTGGAGAGGAGTGAGCTTCCATTTCAGATTGGGATTCCCCCGAAGCCTCAGCGTGTTGTTGGCCTCTTCCTCTCGATAACACCTTCTTTTTTCGGGGAAGGGCTTCAAGATATCTTCTCTGCAAAACATTAAAATTTAAGTTTTAATAACTGTGCACTGTAATATCCAAAATTGAAATACAATTACAAACTAAATAATTTATACATGTTGTTCTTCAAATGGAATTGAGAATTTCAGCAACTGCCTCATCAGAGCAAGTAGGAATTTTTTTATCTTTTAAATTTAAAATTGCCTCATAGTAGAAGCCAAGGATATAGTTTGTTGAATAAATGAAAGGTTTTTCTGAGAGTTTTGAATTTATTATGTCAGTTCTTATTTTTTTGGCCAGATATGTGCACCAATCGAATTTTCATTTTGAGATAGTGGAACAAATGTATGCGATGGCCCAATTTGGTATATCTGTTTGACGACCTTGCAAAACAATTCTAGCTTGAAAAAATTGAGGAAATAAGTGCAGCAAGAAAGTGGTGTGCAATTGATTGTGTATCCACACCCCTCCTGGATTTATTGACATGGGCTGTAAATGCGAAACAGTGAAAATTACTATCAATTTATAACAGCAAATTGTATCAGAATAAAAAATAGAATAGAAAATATGAATTAAAACAAATTATACTTACAATCAACATGGAAACCGTATGTTGATTCGAGAAATTTCTTGTCATCTTCCAGGAGTGTTGCCTTGGTCGTAACAATTGGTAAATTTTTGAACAGGAAGGCTCGTAAACCGATGGATGTCATTTGCTTCAATACTGAATTGGAACATTCTGGCCATCGTCCAGAGTCACATAAAAAAGGCCTTCCTCTAAATTGTAGGATGACAGAAGGTAATTCAAAATATCCTTATCTATTTCGAAATGGGGCATATTAACGAGCCCTGTAAATTCACACTCATCCATCAAATTTTGATATTCTGAAGACATCTTTAAAGCCGTATGGATGTGAGGGCATAAGGGATTCCTGTAGTGGATCTTTGGAAATCGATTGAATTGGATTCTCTTGATTTTCTTGCTGAACTTGCAACTGGGAAGCATGTGAAGTTGACATTATAGTTTTAATTACGTCTTTGATAAAGATTTAGACCTACAAAAATTCAAGAATGGGAAAACGAAAACGAGAAAATGAGCGGCGGAAGGGTATTTATAAGCTAAATTGGGCGTCACTAGCCCCTATTGATGCATGTCATTTGCCCATACTGACGCACGTCACTGCCTACTATTGACGCGCGTCAGCTTGGATTTTTGTCGCGTGTCAGCTAAGACCACTGACGCGTGTCACTAGCGATCCTATTGACGCGCGACAAGATTCCCCTAGTGACGCGCGTCAATAGAATCCTATTGTGACGCACGTCAGCTAATACCAAAGATGCATCAATAGGTCTCCAGTGTCACGTGTCATTAGGGTACATTTGTCGCGCATCAATAGAAGCATTTGACACGTCAAAGGTCATAGCTGACGCGTGAAACAGTCCTAGCTGACGCGTGTCAATAGGATCCTAGTGTCGTGCATCATCTGTAGCCAGTGTCGCGCGTCATTACTATCCAATGTCGCGCGTCATATATAGATTCCAGTGTCGCGCGACAGTAGGAGTTTCAATGTCGTTGCGTCATTATCATTAGGTCATGTGTCATTAGGACCAAGTGTCGTGCGTTATCAGATAACTTGTGTCGCGCCAGTGACTCGCGTCAGTCTACGAAGTATTGACGTTCCATTGATGCGTGTTAGGAGTCATTATTGAATCTAGTGTTGTCGCACGTCACTGAAGGAGCCATGAAAAACCCGGTGAAAATTTTGTTTTTGAATACTGTCAAATTTGCCTTTCACTGAAAGTGGTTATGGGGATATTCGCCAGGTATTTTCCACCTACAATTTTATAGGGGTGTCTTAAAATGAAGTGAGGTCATAAATATTTTGTGTATTTTATTTGTAGAAAAATCTAAAAAGGTGGAACCCATGTGAGATGATAAGGTTTATCTTATCTTAGAAGATAAGCCTATATGTAAAGGCAAGAGTTTAGGCATGGAATATGATTGGCCGGAAGAGATTTCCTATCCTATCTTAGAGATAGGGTGGATAATCTTGAATTCCTATAAATAAAGAGGCCACCCCCCCCCCCCCTCATTTGGCATAAAATGAAGTAGTGAGAAATATTGTATGAGTAAGTGTGTAAAGGAAGCCATCATTTTGAAGGTGTGTTAAAGAAGCCATTAAGAGGTGTAATTGTGAAGTTTCTCCCATAGTTATTGTTGGAAGGCAAGTGAAGTCAGTAACACTTGAAGTACCTCATGGGTGAGATTGTAACAATTTCATGTTGATATTATAATTTACACTTATATTTTAGATTTATCATCATTCCTTCTTATCATAGTCTATGGTATTCTTGTGTTATGTTTGTTGTTGTGCTTCCAGATTCCATCCACCAAACTAAAAGTTGTGCATTAGTAAATAATCATAACACAAGGAGTTCTCGATAAAGAATTATCATAGTGTAGGATTGGTGATGACATTTTGGTTCCGTTGCCGGGATCATTCCTGATTGGTGGATTTTCTGGAGAGATATTCCCACTTAGTTAGAAAACATTTGGAGGGTAACCTTGTTTTTACTGTGAATAGTAGTTACCATGGTAAGGTCACTTTTTATCGTGAATAGTATTTACCATAGTAAAGTCATTTTTACCGTGAATAGTATTTACCACAGTAACTTCATTTTTTTATCATAAATAGTGTTTACCCCAGTAACTTCATTTTTACCGTAAATAGTCTTTACCACAGTAAAGTCAGTTTTTACCGCAGTAAGTCAAGTTTTACCATAGCTTACCATGGTCATTTCTATTTTACTGTAGAAAGGTGTAAAGTCACTTTCTATTATAGTGATTCCAATTATTTTTGCACATAAGTATTGTTGATTGTACTTATGGGTTGGTATTTCACTATGGTTATTTTTGAAAATGGGGAAAATTCCTATTTTTTCAGCCCAATCTAATGAATATGCTTCCTCTTTCATTCAAGAGTTTAAACGATCTTGTATTTGTAATGGCCTTATAAGAAGGGAACAATGGACTGAATTGTTTCCTACCTTTTTGGATGGTTCAACACTTAGGTGGTTTGAAACACTAGGTGATAATGTAAAAAATTCATGGGATTTATTAACTGAAAGTTTTCTTGAAGAATTTGGTGAACAATAGAAATATGTAGATATCATGATTGATATCACAAAGTTATCCCAACGAGAGAAGGAGAAGATAAGGGATTATCATGTTCGTGTTTTAGAGCTAAGGAGGAAGCTCGATGCCTAGATCTGGAAGGAAGGATTAGCGGATGGGTTGATGAATGGCATGGATAATCTCCTCTGTAAGCACTTCATTCTTGGGATGAAGCCAGAGATTAGACAACGAGTGAAGTATGACCGCCCAGCTACCATTAAACAAGCAAAGGAGATTGCAAGAAGGCAAGAAGAAAGCATGGAAGAGGAGCCCAAAGAAATTGTTGCTAAAGTAGAGCCTACACCAGCACCTTTGGTCCAAAATCCACAACCACTCTCAGTGAGCACAAATCTTTCTCCTAGTACATCTACTGAGTATGAAGATCTACTCAAGAAGATGGGTCAGTTACCTATTAATCTTCTTCAAGGAAAGGAATTTAGTTCTCAAGGAGGAGATAGAGGTCCAAAAAGAAATATTTCTAAAGTTGTATGTTATGGTTGTTATAAAAAGGGTCATTATAAGTATAATTATCTATATAGAGCTTCTACATTTGGTACAAGAGATAATGATAAAGGAAAATCACCTGTGAATTATTTTGATGTAGTAGATAAGAGCATAAATAATGAAGTAGATGTGTTTGTAACAAAAAGAAAGAAAGAAAAAGATAACCAAGATGGAAATGATCCTAAGAAGATGAAAGGAAAAACTAGTAAGAAACATAGGAGAAGAAAGTTGGGTGCGCAGGATTTTCTAATTTCACAGGGACAACGACCATACTCCATCTTAGAAGATCTATCCAAAAGGCCTGCAAATATTACATATGGTCAACTCTCTGGCTATGTCTTCTGAGAAGAGGCGGGAGCTGCGAAGTGGACTCAATGCTCGACGAAGGAAGGAGGTTGAGGTACCTGTTTTGGAGACAAAGGTGGATCCCTACACTCCACAAGCTGAGGTACTATGTAATGGTATTTCAATTCATGATGTCTTAGTTGATGGAGGTGCTGCAGTTAATGTAATGACCGAGTCTGTAATGAATATGTTGGGTTTAAAAATTGATCGCCCCTCAGCACTTATGTTAAGGTCATTAAATAAGGGAAAAACTAAACCAGAAGGTGTAGTTTCAAATGTGGCAATATCTGTTATGGGTGTTGTATGTGTGGTAGACTTTCAGGTGATGAAAAATGGTACTGTTGCGTACCCAATGTTGTTGGGAAGACCATGGCTAAGAAGAGTTCATGCAAGAAACTACTAGAATGAAGGCTTCATGACACTTGGACGTGGTAGAGAGAGGATGAAGATAAACGTGATCCCTCGGCATCATAAGGCAGAACCTGTGGATTCAGAGATGAAACTGATGATTGGACATCCTTTGATTATTCTAGTACCAGTGAAGTGGACACCGAAGATAAAGAAAGTGAGGTTGATGTTTCGGTTATGGATATCCTTCTAGTCACACCAACTCATGACCCCATAAAATTATCTGAAGAAGAAATTGATGATCGTCTCCAACAAATAAAGATTGGTGATGCTCTAATGGAGAGTGAGAAGGAATCCTACCTCCAGCTCTTTCGAAGGTACATACACATATTCACTTTTGATTACAAGGAACTCCATCAAGTAAGTTGGGTAGAACATTCTATTGAGCTGGTAGATGGTGCTAAGCCCATAAAGAAAATTCCATATAGAATGAATCCTAATTTTTACAAGACTGTAAAAGAAGAAATAGATAAGTTACTTGATGCAGGATTCATATTTGCTGTGGAGAATTCAGAATGGGTTTCTCCCATTGTGATCTCAATAAAAAAGAATGGGAAGCTACGCATTTGTGTTGATTATAGGAAGCTCAATAAGGCAACAAAGAAGGATCATTACCCTCTTCCATTCTCAGATCAGATCTTAGATGAAGTAGCTGGCCAGGAGTGCTATAGTTTTGCTGATGGATATAGTGGCATACAACCAAGTTTGTATAGCAGAGAAAGATCAGCTGAAGACCACGTTCACCACTCCTTGGGGAACGTTTGCTTATAGAGTTATGCCTTTTGGGTTGTGTAATGCTCCGGAAACATTCCAGCGTTTGATGAATAGGGTGTTCGAACCCTACATTGGGACCTTCATCAGAGTATTTCTGGATGATTTTTGCATCTATGGGAGCAAGTTGGACCACCTGCACCAAATGGAGACAGCATTTCAAAGGTTAGATGAAGCACAAGCCTCACTAAACCCTACAAAGTGTGTCTTTGGATGTTCTAAAGGTGTTTTGTTAGGGCATGTTGTATCCAGAGATGGTATTGGTACTGATCCTGATAAAGTTTCAAAAATCAAAGAGTTACCATTTCCTATGAATAAAAGTAAGTTGAGATCATTTTTAGGCCATGTGGGGTACTATAGAAGGTTCATCAAGAATTTCTCAAAGATTACACAGCCACTAACCCAGTTCTTGAAGAAGGATGTTACTTATGAACCAGGAAATAAGGCGCATGAAGCTTTTGGACAATTGAAGGAAGCCCTGGTGTCTTCACCTGTTTTAAAGAATCCAGATTAGAGAAAGCCATTCATTGTGTACACTGATGCCTCAGATGCAACACTAGGAAGTACTTTGAGCCAAAAGGATGAAAATGGGAATGAACATCCAATTTACTTTGGGAGCAGACAAATGAGAAGTGCTGAGGTAAATTATACTGTAACTGAAAAAGAGGCTCTGGCTATCATTTTTGCTGTAAAGAAGTTTAGGAATTACTTGCTAGGGCAAAAATTTCTAGTTGTAACAGATCATCAGGCTCTAAAATATATTGTAAATAAGCCTAACCCATCAGGGAGGATAGCAAGATGGATAATTTTGCTACAAGAATTTGAATTTGATATTATAGATAGGCCAGGAAAGAAGCATGTCAATGCAGATGCACTCTCTCGAGCCTATGATGGTTTAGGATCATCTTGTGATGATGATGATTTCCCAGATGCAGCATTGTTATCCCTTGACACAATCCCTAGTGAATACATAGATATTTGGAATTATCTGAATGAATTCAAGTTTCCTGATGGTGCCAATGCAAATACTAAGAGAAAGATTACTCAAGCCAGTCGTCCATATTCTATTCTGCATGGAGTATTATTTCGAATAGGACCTGATGGACAGTACAAGAGGGCAGTTGGACGTGATCAAGGGAAGGAACTGCTAGAATAATTCCACAATGGTACATGTGGAGGGCACTTCTCTAGACAACTTACACCAAGAAGGATCTTGGATGCAGGTTATCACTGGCCCACTCTTTTTAAAGACTGTTATAATTATTGTAAGACATGTGATATTTGTCAAACACATGGTAACCGTAAGACTTCATCAGCTCCATTATGTCCTATTCTTCCACTTGGTCCCTTTGAAAAGTGGGGAATAGACATTGTAGGTCCACTTCCAACTACCTCACGCCAAAATAAGTATATTGTAGTTGCCACAGATTATTTAACCAAGTGGGTTGAAGCTAGGCCATTGAAAATAGCTTCCATGGATGAAGTGGCAAGGTTCATATATGAACGCATTGTCACCAGATTTGGTTGTCCATTAGAAATTGTAACAGATCAAGGAAGCCACTTCATTAATGAGGTGGTAGAAGCCCTAGTCAATAAGTTTTCTATTAAGCACAGGAAGGCAACAACATACAAGCCAAGCACAAATGGACAGGTGGAACGAACAAATTTTGTGTTGTGTCAAATTCTAGCAAAAGATGCAGCCTTGCAGGTACATAAATGGGATAAAAGGATTCATGCAGCATTGTGGGCATATAGGGAAACATCAAAGTCAGCAACAAGATACTCCCCATTTCAGTTGGCTTATGGCATTGATCCAGTTCTTCCTATTGAGTTTGATATTCCCACGGTCAGAGTAATGAAAAATGAAAGAATGGATGAAAGTGATTCAGTAAAAGAAAGGTTGGTACATCTTCATTTGCTAGAGGAAATGAGGGAAATAGCTAAGGATACAAGCTATAAGAATAAAATGAAGCAAAAGGAATACTTTGATCAAAAGATCCATTGGTCTCCATTTCATGTGAATGACTTGGTTCTAGTATATGATTCCAGATACAAAAAAAGAAGAAAGAAAATTTCTTCCAAAATGGATGGGGCCCTACAAAATAGCATTTGTGCATGAAAATGGTACGTATCGACTGGAGGAATTGGATGGCACTCCCATTACGAAATGGGTCAACCATGACAAGTTGAAGATTTTCCAAGCACCAGAATAGTCTACTCCGAGGACGGAGTAGAAGCTAGGAAGGGGGAAGATGTCGACACTAAAATTTTCCTCTGTAATTTCTATTTCATTAATGTATGTATTAGGAATAGGATGTTGTTAAGTATAATTAGTAGTAACATCTGATAGAAGATAACGGCACTGCCAGTACGGTGCCGCCAATAATGTATAGTACGGCAATAGTCAAAAGTACAATAGGAATGTTGTGGTAAAAAGTAAATAGTTGTCGTAAGTGGTCCAGTAATGTTAAAATGTCAAAGTTGGGATAAGAAGAGAAGTAGGGTCTACATGATTAGGAATTAGAAATATTATATTGGTAATAAGGACAAGGAGTGAGGTCATAAATATTTTGTGTATTTTATTTGTAAAAAGTCTAAAAATGTGGAACCCATGTAAAATGATAAGGTTTATCTTATCTTAAAAGATAAGCTTACATGTAAAGATAAGAGTTAAGGTATGGAATATGATTCGTCAGAGTGGATTTCTTATCCTATCTTAGAGATAAGATGGATAAGCCTGGAAGTTCTATAAATAGAGAGGCCACCCCCCTCATTTAGCATAGAAGGAAGTAGTGAGAAATATTGTAGGAAGTGTGCAAAGGAAGCCATCATTTTAAAGGTGTGTTGAAGAAGCCATTAAGAGGTGTAATTGTAAAGTTTCTCCCATAGTCTTGGTGAAAGGAAAGTGAAGTCAATAACACTTGAAGTACCTCATGGGTGAGATTGTAACAATTTCATGTTAATATTATAATTTACTTTGATATTTCAGATTTATCATCATTCCGTCTTATCATAGTCGATGGTATTCTTGTGTTATGTTGTTGTTTTGTTTCCAGATTACATCCACCAAACTAAAGGTTGTGCATTAGTAAATAATCATAGCACGAGGAGTTCCCAGTGAAGAATTATCATAGTGCCGGATTGGTGATGACATGCCCCCTATTCCAAGATGGAGGCTCCACAGTTAGCAAATTGCATTCCCCTTCAATTCTCATAGTTTCAACGTTTAAACATCATGGGAGTTAAGTGGACTAAACCATGTATTAATTGGCTAAATTTCAATTGTGATGGGGGCGTCGAACAGGTAACCCTAGTCTTTCTAGGGGTGGGGGAATTCTTAGAGATCATAAAATTATTTGGGTTTTTTCTTATGCAACGCCTTTAGGGGTCTAGAGTAACAATGTTGTGAAAGCCATGACACTTCTATGGGGAATTAATTGGGCAAATTAAAATAGTTTTAAGATTATTTAGATTGAAGGGGATTCTATGCACATAAATTCCCTTATAAAAGACAAGATCCACACCATGGCTTTAGGAAATATTCTCTTTGATATTAAGGAAATGCTTAAAACCTTTTATAATTCACAATTCCTTCATACCCCATGTAATTGTAACAAAATTACGGATTATGGCACGCTCTATAATAATCTATCTCTGTGGCACATTTTCAAGACAGGGGGTTTCAGGAATTTTATTTCTAAGCTTAACTATGGTATGATCCATATCTTGACCTTGAATCTGGACGGGCATGGAAGAATAGGAAGGTTATGGTCTGGATAGAATGGAGGTGCAAGTTTCATACAATGACTCATTCCATACTTCTTTTCTTGGAAATGGAGCGACTGAAGATATTTAAGGATCGACGTCTAGACACAACCACAAGATTCAAACCTTTTTCAAAGGTAAAGAAAAGGTTTATTTTCTCATTGATGGTATTGTGCGATATTGTCTAATAGAATATGGATTTATCCTAAATGTTAAGCGTCATCTGTGAGCTCTATAATTTATCCTAAGCCATTAGCAACACAATTCACCTCTTTTTCATTAGTTTTCCCAACTTAGAACACTTTAGGATTAAACGCAAATCAGCTAAGTCATATTTCTTATATCTCTTTCTTAGGTTTTTGTGCTTTACTTTCTTGTTTCTTGTGCTTTATATGTGTCTCTTTTTTTACTCAAGATCTTGCAAAATACCATTTTTTCACTACCTCATCTGGCCATGTGCATCTACAAATACCATAATTGTTACTCCCTCTTTAACTATTGGCCATAATCCTACTAGATCCTATAAAAATGAACTCGTTTGGGATATCTTGGCTCTCTCCTTATTAAGACCATGAATTGTACTTATATCCACACACCATCTCTCACATAAATTTTTCAACAATGACATATTATGGGGTATCTCCCCCAATCTAGTGATGTGTTGTAAGCCGACATGGTCCAATACATCCCACTCATCATCAAACAATCCTAAGCCAAGCAACGTACTCAAGTGACAACCCACATGGTACTCCCTCAAGTGTATATCTCTTTGCGCAACACAACTAAGCAACAAAAACACAATATTAGCATGCAAACATACTACAAAAACCACTCATACCAACCTCAAATTAATCAACTAGCACTCAATTCACAAAAAAATGCCAAAAACTCATCCCCTTAAGTGACACTATCGCCAAGGAGCTGGACACTAGTGCCCCATAGCAGGTCACTAGCACCTAAATGAGTGCTAGTGTCCTGAAACAAACACCCTTTCTAATTCAAAATTTTCTAAAACTTGGCACCCTTTCTAAAAATTTTTGTAAAACTAATAAAGTTTCATAGTTCAAAAACTTCCAAGTTTGGTCATAAATACCACCTCCCTAGTCGTCTGCGTAGCCATGATCCACCATCACCCTCTCGAATCTCATCTAGATGGCCTCTCTAATACATGGATTTCTTGTATGTCAGATCTTAAATTATAATCATCCTCGAATCAAATGAAGTTACTATTCACCTATTTCATATTACTATATATAGTAAATTCAAAATTTTCCTCTATACTATAAGTATTACTCATTACTATTCTTAAAACTAATACATGAACACAGTTGCTAACTCATATCTTGAGCCTCATTACTCTATTTTCCTCCCCATTTATGCCTACCAGATCACAATATCTCCTAGCACCATATTATTCAATTCTAACTATTCCTTTTTCAAATCTAGCACATGTACTAATCAATACATATGCCTACTTTTTCAATACTACAACCCCTCCTATATTATCTCTTAGTTACTATTACATCCTTTCACATCCTTTCTTTTGTCTTAGTTCTCATTTTTCTGCACCTTTCCTTTTCACCCAGGGTAAGTGCACGAAGTTGGGGGGCCAAAAAAGTGGACAAAAACCTGAAAAAAAGCAAAACGTGTATGTGTTCTATTATAACATGAATCGCGTTTTAATTTTCTAGGTTTGGGATTTACCCAAACCATAACGTGTACACATTATGTCTACTATAAATAAAAAAAAAAGCCCGGGCCTCTATCATTTTATCTCCCTCAAACATGAGTTTCATAGCTTAACTGTGCCCTTGAGTTTTGTCATTCAACTGGATCTCAAGCTCAAATGATCGTCTCTGGATCACCGGAAGAGTTGAATCGATGATGGCGCCACAAAGAATAGGTAGGCACAATTATTTTCTCAAAATTGCATTGAAATTTGATAATTATAGAGTAGAATTTGAATTAAATACCTTTTTTTATTGCTACAGTTCAAGGTTAAGGGAATCAACCATGACCAAACCCTATCTATTCATGTCATTCCTCCCAACCCTCACACAGTTGCTCAACATCCCCCGGGTAGTCAAGAAGATTTAGCAACCCACATAGTTGAAAAAAAAATTGAAATTGAGGATTTAATCAAAAGAATGAGGGATTCACAATCTAAAAACCCCCACCGTACCTCTCTTACAAACACATTGGAGACATTAGTTGCTCAAGTTGACGTGGAAATGGGGAAAATTTATCGTTAGACATCTTACAGAGAGGGTTATAGGGTTTATTATTCCAACAAATTGTCATATGTGGATGCAAAGAAAAAGGAAATTACAAAAGACCTCATATGCACCTTATTCACGGACCCCCGCACTAATTTTCCTATTTCGTTGTCATGCAAATGGTTTCCCATCCATTGGTGCAATAATAATTTGATTAAAAATAAATTTTGGGACCAATGGTGGATGGTGTTTGATATTACACCTTGCAATAACAATGAGGTGCCACTATACTTTTTGAGGAAACTCTATTGCGAGCTTATCCTCAACGAGATCCCAAATTATTTTGGTTTCCAAGATTTCCAGGGCCGAGGAAAAGGATCTGCATAGGATTGACCAGGTGCACAATGTGCACCTATTTAGTAGGGTAGAGTCCCCACACAGAAGCCCCCTCATCCTGAGATTGTATCTCAGTAGTGAAGAAGACATTAGAGATTGATACACTCCACACGCTTCAGGGGCTATCTATGACCCTTATTTGACATACAAGGGAGATTTCTGAGCCAGATGCTCATGGAGGTACACAAAGTATTACCTCAGGGAATACTAAACTGAGGCCACTTCTTTTCTCGTCATGTGGTAGCATATGTTTGGGGCCTGAGGAGGACAATACTTTCATGCAAACTGATTTTAGTGGAGTTGGTGCTAGGGGTGCACATGATAATGTCAATATGTCAGATGCATTTTTGAGTGATACATTTGGATTAAAATCATCAGGGTCACCTTCATAGTTATTTGTTATGTTTTATTATGTGTGTTACAAAAATTTTGGAGTACTTGATTTACTTATATATGTTAAATTTTTGAAATAATTTTATTTGTACATGTACATGCATTAATATTACAGTGCACAAAAGGTACATCTTCATCCCGACCACATGTAGTGAGCACCATGTGTACACATACATTCACAAAGGTAATTTAGAATGTTATATATATATATATATATATATTACTTTTGAAGTCAAATATATGTATGTTCTTGTATGTTCATCTAACTCACGTGATACATTATATATATATATATATATACATATTACTTTTGAAGTCAAATATATGTATGTTCTTGTATGTTCATCTAACTCACGTGATACATGTTTGATAAAGATGAGGACTTCAGTAGACACCCCACAATCTCTGTGACAAGTAGAGAAAGCTATTGCCACTATGATTTCATCTATGCATCAACTCACTGAGGTATTCAAACAACATGTAAATTTCATTAAATTGCTTGTGTAATTCATACTATGTTAAATTACGTGTTAGTAGTGTCTTTCATTGTAGAATTATTAAATTATGTTAATAATGTCCTTCATTGTCTACATGCAGGAGTTACCTGTGACAGGTAGCAACCATGTTCATTTGATTCACAGGTGTGGCGGGGTAAAAACAATAGTTCTATATTGATAAAATTAGTTAAAATATTGTCATTACACATACATGTAATTAGTTCTATTTTCACTCATTCTGATGTTAGATTTTGTAATCTTATGTGTATATAGGGAACTTTAACCCCCTCCATTTTAACTTTGAGGGCATGGACTCCTCCATCTCATCATCTTCGTACCCCCATTTTTGTTAATTGAGATGTAGATTTCGGCATGATCGACAACCTGCGGTAAGTTTTTGTATTTATGTAAATATGCTCATTAACATGGTCTTAAATACATGTTGAAAATATATATAAATTAAGTTTTGAAAAAAAAAAATTGTTTGCATTTACAGGTTTAACTACAGGTGAGTATTCAGTGGAATAGGACTTGTAGCATGGGCTCAGATGATCCAAAGTCATCTCATAGATATCCATCTTCATCTAAGGGAGGGCCTTCTTTGAGCAAGGCCAAGAGAGGGATAGATTATGATGATTAGGAAATATATATGTCTCACATGAGATCTATTTTGTATGCCTATGTGGCAATTGAACTTGATGGTATATGACCTATTTGGGCATTTTATATATTTATTATGCACATCAAAATACTATTTGGAACTTGATATTTTTGTATGAGACCTTATATTTTTTATATTAGTTTGGCATGAAACTAATATGATGTGCACTTGACAATATTTAAGACATTATGGATTATTTTTTCATTTATTGGTGATGTATATGTACTAGCGTTTTCAATGTATAATATGCATCAAACTTTGGAAATCAATATTTATATAATGTATGTATATAAAGAGTTACCTAATCTGAGTAATTATTCATTCAATTTATCAATGTGTATATGTGTATTTACCTATCAATGAATGGAAGGTCACTAAGTTGTAGGCCAGTTGACTCCCATCCTAAACTAAACAAGAAATATTTACTTGGTGATTGATAACTCCCATGTTTTCTTAGACATACCCCTATCAAATTCATTCTTGAGCCAATCTAGTCATTTAGGGCTCTTAAGGGACTACGCCCAGATGAGGTAGACAGAAAACACAGGTAGCATAGGGAACAAAAATAAATCCTCCACTAACATTCACCTAGCCACCTCAAAGTGTTGTCATAGTTGGTTTAGTCCCACGAGCATTAGTTTCCAAACTATAGCATATGGGAGCCCTACACTAACTCAAACTGCAGTATTTTTGTGTGTTTGCAAACAATAGGACAGTGAGAGAAGTAAATAGATATGGAAAAAATTGTGAGATTCTTTCATACAGGGCTTTAACATGGATGTCTAAGATCTAACGAGATGTCTCTAGGTTCCATAGAGTCCAAGAAATCACCCATCGAAGATATAGCATGTCTTGGCCTTAGGAATCTTAAGGGACTACGCCCGAACGAGGTAGCCCGAAAGCACGGGTAGCATAGGGAACCACAACAAAGCCTCCACTAGAATTAACCTAGCCACCTCAACATGTTGGCGTATTTGGGTTTGGTCCCACGAGCTTCCATTTACAAACTATAGCGTCTGGCAGTCGTACACTGACTCAGGACTGCATTATTTCATGCATTTGAAAAAAATAGGATAGCGAGAGAACCGAATGGATACAGAGAAAACTGTGAGAGTATTTCATAGAAGGTCCTGACATGGAAGTCTCAGATCTAACGAGATGTCTCTAGGTGCCATGGAGTCCGAGAAATCACTCGTCGAAGATATAGCATGTTTTGGCCTCAGGGCTCTTAAGGGACTACGCCCGAACGAGGTAGCCCGAAAGCATGGGTAGCGTAGAAAACCAAAAAAAATCCTCAAATAATGTTCAACTAGCCACCCCAATGTGTTGGCATCGATGGTTTGGTCCCACGAGCTTCCGTTTGTAAACTATAGCATCTGAGAGCCCTATACTGACTCAAACTGCAGTATTTCACGCATTTATAAACAATAGGATAGCAAGAGAACCGAATGGAGATGGAGAAAAATGTGAGATAATTTTGTAGAGGGGCCCGACATAGAGGGTCTCTAAATCTAACGATACATCTCTAGGTGCCACGGAGTCCAATAAATCACCCATCGAAGGTATAGCGTGTTTTGGTCTCAGGGCTCTTAAGGGACTACGCTCGGATTAGGTAGCCCGAAAGCATGGGCAGCGTAGGGAACCAAAAAAAATCCTCCACTAGCATTCACTAGGCAATCCATACGTGTCATCCTAGACCGTTTGGTTGCACAAGCTACCATTTGTAAAATACAGCATCTAGTAGCCTGACACTGACCCAAACTACACTATTTCACATGTTTACAAACAATAGAACAGCAAGAGAACTGAATGGAGATGGATAAAACCATGAGAGGATTTCATATAGGTATTTAACATGGAGGTTTCAGATCTGATAAGACATCTCCAGGTACCAAGGAGTCTAATAAATCACATGTCAAAGATATAACATGTTTTGGTCTCATGGCTCTTAAGAGACTATGCCCAAACGAGGTAGCTTGAAATCACGGGGAGCATAGGGAACCAAAACAAATCCTCCACTAGTATTCACTAGGCCACCTTGACATTTGGCATAGTTGGTTCAGTCCCATGAGCTTCCGTTTGTAAACTATAGCATATGACAGCCCTACACTGACTCAGACTAGGCTATTTCATGCCTTTGCAAACAATAGGACAGCGAGAGAACCAAATGGAGATGATTAAAACCGCGAGAGGCTTTCATAGAGGGACCCAACATGGAGGTCTCAGATCTGACGAGATGTCTCTAGGTACCACGAATTCTGATAAATCACCCGTCAAAGATATAACATGTTTGGGCCTCAAGGCTCTTAAGGGACTACACCCGGACGAGGGTAGCCCGACAGCATGGAGAGCGGTAGGGAACCAAAACGAAGACTCCACTAGAATTCACCAAGCAATCTGGATGTGTTGGTCTAGAATGGTTGTGGTCCCACGAGCTACCATTTGCAAAATAGAGCATCTATCAACCTTACAGTGACTCAGACTGCACTATTTCACATGTTTGCAAACAATAGGGAAAATGAGAGAACCAGATGGATATGGATAAAACCGTGTGAGGCTTTGGGGTAAGGCCTGGAAAAATTTTCCATGTTAGTATTGAAGAGTATTCAAAGTTTCATTGAACGACTACAGAAATCTATCCTAAATTGTCAGATTAATAGGACTAAATCAACATTCTATTTCTCACATATAAAATGAATTTCTTCCTTCAAAAAATAAACTATGGGTTAATGCTCAATCAAAAAAAAATTACAATTCTAAACGAGTTTCAGGATCAATTATCAATACTTTATTGCAGTTTTTCTTGCTAGTATGTTGCGTTTGGAACTACCTGGTTTGATTTGTGAAGTTGAAGAAGCTGGGATTAATAAAAATAATCAACTTGGCATGTTGTCCTTAATATTATCCATGATTCTATCGACAACATCACATAGATCTTCCATTCCAGTTAAGTTGTGATCCTTCCATGCTTCCCATTTTTCCTTTTCTTCTACTCATATCTTCTCTTTAAGTTCTTCCAGATGTTTTTGGGTAATCAAATTGACTCTTTATGAATTTCAGGAGGAATTTCTTCTTAAATCATAGTGACATCTTCACCTAATTGTTTTTCTTCACAATGTTCATTATCATCTAAAGTTTCAGACTAAAAATTTATATGGCCTTCGGCTTCTTTTTCGGCTTAAACAACCTTTTGTAATGTCCAAAAAAAATCAAGCTCTTCATTCTCTATTTGATTGAAGATACTCATTCTTTCAAAATGAACAGTTGGAACATTAGTGGTCTCCCTAACAAAACTAATTTCATATTCTACATAGTTGCATCATGTGGAAAAATCATTGAACATTGGGTGTTTCCTCCACCCGTGCTTTTGGGCTACCTCGTCCAGGTGTAGTCCCTTAAGAGCCCTGAGGCCAAAACATGTTGCATCTTCAACGAGTGATTTCTAAGACTTCGTGGCACCTAGAGATGTCTCATCAAATCTGAGACCTCCACTTCAAGGCCCTCTACAAAATCCTCTCGCGGTTCTCTCCATCTCCATTTGGTTCTCTCATTTTCCTATTGCTTGTAAATGCATGAAATAGTGTAGTCTGAGTTAGTGTACGGTTGCTAGATGCTATATTTTGTAAACGGTAGCTTGTGGGACCAAACCATCTAGTCCAACACATCTAAATGGCCTGGTGAATGCTAGCGGAGGATTTTTTTTTGGTTCCCTATGCTCCCCGTTCTTTCTGGCTACCTCGTTCGAGTGTAGTCTCTTAAGAGCCCTGAGACCAAAACACCTTATATCTTCGACATGTGATTCTTGGACTTCGTGGCACCTAGAGACATCTCATTAGATCCAAAACTTCCATGTTGAATCCCTCTATGAAATCCTCTCATGGTTTTCTCCATCTCCATTTCATTTTCTCGCTATCATATTGTTTGTAAACACGCGAAATAGTGTAGTTTGAGTCAGTGTAAGGCGACTAGATGCTATATTTTGCAAACGGTAGCTTGTGGGACCAAACCATCTGGACCAACACGTCCAGATGACCTAGTGAACACTATTAGATAATTTCTTTTGGTTCTCTATGCTTCCCGTGCTTTCGGGCTACCTCATCTAGGCGTAGCCCCTTAAGAGCCCTAAGGCCAAAACACACTATATCTTCAACGGGTGATTTCTTGGACTCCATGGCATCTAGAGACGTCTCACCAGATCTAATAGCTCCATGTCAAGGCCCTCTATGATATTTTCTTATATTTTTCTCCATCTCTATTTGGTTCTCTCATTGCCCTACTATTTGTAAACATGTGAAATATTGTAGTCTGAGTCAGTATACGGCTATCAGACGCTATAGTTTGTAAACAAAAGCTCATGGGACCAAACCAACTATGCCAACATGTCGAGGTGGCCAGGAAAATTCTAGTGGAGGAATTTTTTGGTTCCCTATGCTACACGTGCTTCTGGGTTACCTCATTTGAGCGTAGTTCCTTAAAAGCCCTGAGCCCCAAACATGCTATATCTTCGACGGGGCATTTCTTGGACTCCATGGCACCTAGAGATGTATCGTCAAATCGGATGCCTCCATGTTGGGTCCCTCTATGAAATCATCTCGTAGTTTTCTCAATCTCCATTTGGTTCTCTCACCATCCTACTATTTGCAAACGAGCAAAATATTGCAGTCTGAGTCCGTGTAAGGTTCTCCACTGCCACTCACCTTAATAATATAGGTGGTGAAATGAGAATTTTAATAAGATATTTTTACAATATAGGTGGTGAAATGGGAATTTATGTTTGTTGTTCCTTTCTAATATTTAATTTCTCTTAGCTTCACTTGGCTTCGAGAATAATAAATTCTCTACTGACAGTGCCAACCACGTGAAGGTGGAAGCTTTTTTGGCACCTCTAACTTACATAAACATGTTTTTTTATAATTGGTAAATAGTTTTGAAGGGACTATACCCTATTACAATAAGGGTTAAATAGCCAAATAGATCTATAGAGGGACAACAAAGGAGGATCAAAATCTAGATAAAGCATTATGTCCAGAAGTAACAAAAAGATAGTTACCACTAGAAAGCTAAATAGACTAGAAACTACAACAAGACAGCAAAAAAATAGTAAAAAGATCAAAATATAGGAGCATTTAGAATGAAGCAGTCTAGCCCAAGGGAGATTATTTCTTGGAAGCTCTATCGATCCTGGATTTGATTGTTTGTAGCGAAGTGAACAACACCAAAGTGGTGATGTGCATGGAGTCACTTGCATTTAATTTTGATATGGTCTGACTTCTCTCCTTGTCAGTCCCCCAGATATTTTTAGGGACCCCGCTAAGCATGGAAATCCTTTGAACATGTTGTTCCAAGAAGTCACTAATGGCAATGAAGATACCCATGTTATGATCATGCATGTCTTTGGTTCTCCCCAATCTGTTGTCTAAAGAGTTTAGCTTCTTGTAGATGCCAGTAATCTGATCATTCCCAATATCAGTATCATCATCAACCTTTATTTTTCCCTTCTATTTGGCCATTTGTTGTAGGTCCTTCTTTAAGTTCATCATCTCATTTTCCAAAGAATCCAACCTATGAGGAATACTATTCCCCTCCTGTTGCAGAGTCGTATCCTGGCTAGCATTACTAATATGTAGCAAATTATGTTCAACTTCCAGCTCTCTGGTGCTTCTAAGAACCCGAGAAAAGTGAGGGATGTCAATTTTGGGAAATTTAGGGTTCTTAGTATTGGGTTTGGAAGAGGTTTTCAAGGTGGAAGTGGGAAGAGTGAAGGTAGGGATGTGCGGATCGCTGGGAGAGGGCAGGAAGCTAGGAAACTTAGAGACACAGAGCTTTTAAAGCAGAAAGATAAGGCCTTGGTGAAGAGGGATGGAAAGAGAGTGCTTCTAGAATTATTAAATGGAGCGTTGAAGGGAATTTAGCAAGTATTGCGGAAAGCGGACTGCAAATTATCTTCTAAAGTGGTTAAGAAAGACCAAGTGCTTAACACGGACTATTTTGTAGCGCCCTTCTAGAGAAATTTACCTACATAAACATGTCAGTAGCCAATTAAATAGAATTTTAAATCATACAAAATTTAAACAAAATCATTTAAGAAAATATTCAAATTAAATTCATGAAGAACATACCTTTGCAAATTAAATCCAATGAAATGTAAGTATCAACTCTATTCTTGATAGTAGAAAGAATTACTTCATGATCTGATTCACAAACCTTCCACAGATTCTTGTTTGATGGCCAACCTCGATATTTGATCAATTTAATATTTGTTGCAAGGACCAAATGTGAATAGTGAAGTATCTTCTGATGTACTTCATAGTCTTCAAACAACCAAATGTTTGATTTTTTGATAGGATATCGTCGAAGCCAAGTTCCAGTGACTAACACTGACCTAGTGGGATACTCAAGGTCTTCACCATCAATGACTATGGAAGCCAATTTTTTTCCCCTCTACACAACAAGACAAGAAGTATTATGTTCCCTCTTTGTTAAATTTCGTCGCAATAACTACAAAAACGTGCCCTATGTATCACAAAGTAAAACTAGTCAATCCATTTAGAAATACATTAAGATTTTACCATTTAATAATTTATAAATCTAAAACATGGCATGTAAATATATGTATGTACCTTGTTGCACTAAATCAGAGACTTGGTCAAAGTCAGGTGATGTTGTCATTTGATCTAAAGACCTTGCAAGTTGTAATGCTCATGGAACTTGATGTGGGTAGAGTGGAATTAGAGGTCTATGAGTCTGTTCATCCACCCTCTATTGTGACTCACATTAATTCCATGCAAAATCAATGCATAATATACAAAAACATGTCATGCACTTAGTATAAATAGTTCAAGCATTTACATCTGAACTACAGAATGAGTGCATATCACTTGATCCTGCAACTTTCATACAATCGTCAAATTTTGTCAGATATTGTTCCTCTATCAACCAAAAAGCTCTAGGAACCATTGATATCTCTTGAGATTCATGGCCCATATTCTTGACATACCAATCAACAATGTTTTTTACATCTGTAAATTTAGCACCATCCTTGAACTTTAACTCTTCTCTTGTAAGTGCTCTTTTCACACATGCTCCTGCACCATCATGCTCTCCTTTTCCATGCTCTGCCTCAGTAAAACTCCAGATATGTTGTACATTTGTTTCTTTTTGCATCATTTTTAGCCAATAAAACATATGTGCATCTTGAATTATGATGTGCAGTTGTCTGACCAAATGTAATGTTGATCGAAACTAATGTTCCTCTCATTCAATTTCACATAAAACACTGGAAACACCCTTGTACATATTTTGTAGAATGTTTCTGATCATCACTAATGTAGAAATGATACTCTCTTAATATTTTTTGATCTTGATTAATGCTTTCAAGAGAGTTCATGAATGTTATATGCATGAAAATAGAAACTTGCACTGAGTTATAATATTGAGACTAAACCTCAATTTATGGCTGCAATGTGTAATTCTCTACGAAGTCAACTATTGAAACAATAGTACCAAGTGGGAATGTGTCCTTGTTTAACTTGAATTGTTCATCCAACCATCGAGCTCTATGTGTGTGCCTTCCATACTCATAAAAAATTTCCTCTTTGAATTTGACCATATATTCTAATACAAGTAATTATTTTCTAACAAGCTCACACCTCTTAGATTCTTTTCCATATTTTAATTGATATGCCACCGATTTATAGTTGGCGAAATCAACCAATTTTTTTCCTATTGAATATGTACTCTCCTCATGGATACAATTTTTCAGATTTGGTAAGCCACCCAATACATTGCACATTCCATCTAAACATGCTTTGTTATAAAAATATTGTCTTGTTGATTTTTCACAAAATATTGTCGGAATAAATTCCCTTGAATATTTTTGTGGGACATTTAATCAACACTCTTGTAACATGGTTTCAGTATGCAAAACATGACGTATTTGACAAAAAACATCATAATGCATTGAAAATTCAACATGATGCCTACAACAACAAGTGGTACGTGAGTGATTGATTTTCACATAAAATGGTTTTCTCATTTCAAAGAATCTTCTGCATATGTTAATTTGTGGATTTTTATTCTTAAACTTAGAGAACAATTTTGTTTGATTCATATCTAAGAAATATTTTGCACACAATTCACGATTACGACAACCTATTCTTCTTTTTATTGTATCTCTTCTATTCGGTGACACCCTTGTGTTCTCATTCCAAAATTTTACAATTAATTATTTTAGAATAACATATGTATTCTTGACTTTTCCTGGAAGTCTGCTATAGAAATCCCAATAGTCAGTGTTATTGATTGACTCAAGACGTTTACGTCTCTCTATTGCTTTTATTAGTGTTTTTATGTTTAGCTTCAAAGCACTGCTTGTTTTTCTAATCAAGCATGTATTAAATTTTTTATCACTTACTATACAATTAGTAAGTGCACACCGTGTAGCATTACTATCTTTGGTGTGTCTTTTTCCACCTACAATTAGGTATGCTTTATGTATGTTTTCAACAATTGACACATTTTGATCAACACCATTAGATGTTCTTAACCCCAGGGTCTTCATTATAGGTATTATCTTAATTAATTTCATCAATGTAACAAATAATTGACATCTTTGTGTGTCATTTAAATTCTCAAAGTAATTATCCCAAATTCTACTAGCTTTTCTTCTCGCATTTCTTTCAAAAAAAATTGTTAGGAATTGGTTTGATAATGTTTTCATCAATTTCAATTAAGTGAATTGGTTTTCTTCGCAAAATGGAAGGAGGTGTTCTTAGAGGTGAAGATTTGTTTACAAGGTTACTTTCTTCATTCATTGTTTTCATACAAATTTTCGGGTGAAAATTTGGATTCTCAGGTAAGGGTTCAACAATTGGATTCATATCAATTTCTTCATCCATACCAACATTATCGTTCAATTCAATATCATTATTCATTGCAAAATCATTATTCTCTACATTTTCATTATGTATTTCATCCCTAGTTTCTAGTACATTAGCTACATTTGATATAGCGGATGTACCTTGCCCTACTCGAAGTTTTTACTTTCTATTCAATTTATTTATTCTCTTCTCTTCCAATTTCTCTAGTGTATTGTTGTTAGCTTTCCTCTTGTCCTTAGCTTGACATTTATATCCCATGATTAGAAAAAATAAACTAGTGGGGTAGGGGAAAAAATCAACTACTAAAAAATTGTGCAAGAATGTAGAGAAAATTGTAGACAAAACAGAATGTTTGCAGAATTCCCATAAAAGAGATGAAAGGGATGTTGGGGGGGCAAAAAATATAAACAAATAAAAATGTGTACATGTTTTAATGCATACGCATTATGTAACGCGTACGCGTTTTTTATTTTCTCTTTTTCCAAGCCATGTCTCAAGGCTTGGGATCTGGTTTGGATCCCAAAACCTGAGGCATGGACCTGTACAAACACAGCAAACAATGTGTTTTTGTAAGAAAATGTAAAAATACCACTTCCTCTATGATAAATCAAAATAAAACAATCAATCAATTTTAAAAAAATTATACCACGACACAGAGCAGAGTTTCTTCTTTCTAAAAATATAATTTTTCAAATTTTCCGACTAATATAAGGTTTCCATATTATTTATTTTCTAACTATGCCTTTTTATAGCTATTTTTTGAAGTGTAAATATGTCTATCTTTCATGGTGTATCTTTTTTTTGCGTGATCAAAATTTAAAAAAAATTATACTAGCCTAAACTAGGCATAATTCTATAGATATTCAAAAAAAAAATCTAATTTTTGATATTTTTTGAGGTAGTTAGAGGGGGCACGATCGGAGCTCTGTTATTTTTCAAAACATAAAATTTATGTACTAGAAAAATCATAACTAAAAAAATATTCGCTATAAAAATCTAAAAAAAATGGAACCCAAACTAGATGCTCCTAGCTATCTTTCTACCAAAGGGTTTTAGAAAATACTAAATGGTGCTCAAAAAATGGTGGGGTCATGAAAGTCACTCATTATATTTTTTAAAAAAAGCAGGAGCATCTATTGGCATTTTAGTTGTTTGACCCACTTAAACTTATCTATTTTCAATAAAATTTAGTACCTTAGAAACTAGACTCAAAATACTACGATTCATATTTCTACAACATCTTCAAATTTTGAGTGAACTATTTCGAAAAACTCGTACAATTTGAATATTTTTTTTCAAAAAAATGCATCCACTTAAGACCCCCATTTGGCCCACCAACTTGGTGCACTTACCCCTCTCAGGGATGCTTGCCAGCTAATCATGATTCCAGTAGCCTTCAGTACCCATTGGGCATGGAGTCATTGTTGGTACCTTGTACACTTGAGAGTCTTTCTTTTTCGTCTTGCACATTCTCTTCTTCAACCGACTTTGCAACTTGTGGGGGGTTAACAGTCTCCACAAAAATAGTCCCAACATGCATGTTGCACTCTGAACACATAGATTGATGCTCATCATCCTCTTGTACATTTTTTCAATCTCCACCATTTGATCTTGAATCTCAACCCTATATGGAGGTTGATTTAGCATAGGAACTTTCTTTACATCCAATCTTTCCACCCACTTCTTCATATTTTTTGAAATTTTATCCTTATTAATCTCCTTAACATTCTCCTCTTCCTCTTCATTATAATCATGTTCTTCCCAAAACAGATTTAAAACTATAAGAGGAGGGGTAGGTTAGGATTCAATGACTTCCCTCACTATTTGAGATAGCGGAAGATGTAAAGATTATTGTCTTGGTGGCCTTTACAAAAAGGAAGGAAGTTTGGAAAGGCAAGGAACAAAAAATTCATGATGGGATGGAAATATAGGAAATGAAGGAATGGAATTCTTAGCATGGGCAGCTAGTGAAAAACTTGGAATTTGAGGTTTAGACTGAAATGACATTGACTGGGAATTGGAAATAGGAGTTCGAGGTGGTGGTATGGGAATTACCCATTGAGAAGAATTGCTTTCATTGAACTCATAAGCCTCTATCTCTTTGATCCAACCTTCAAGTTGAGGTAGTAATTTAGTCATAAAACCAATCTTTTTTTGCAAGTCATAAAAACTTGGACAAGAGCCAAACCATGGACAGGCTACCTTGAAGCCAATCTTGAATTTCTTTATTTGAGTTGTGGCTCTAGATTGTAACATGCATGCCTCCATTCTTTGAATCTTAAGTTGCAACTTTACATCTTCATCTATAGGATAGCCTCCATCATCTGCATTCTCCTACTCTTAAAAACATGTATAGTTAATTGAACCATAAAAATGGCCATGGCTCTACTCATAGAGATATGCATTTTGTTGATTCTCATCATAAAATGGAGCTGGAGGTGAATTAAAATAACTTGAAGATGGAAAGTGTTGTTTTTGGTGCAAGTGGGAACTCAACTGTGGAAATGAAACCATGACTGCAAAGCTTCATGAATTGGATAGAAATGGAAAGATGTTGAAGAAAACTAAATGGAAATGGATAAAATTGAAGGTTTGCAATATAGAGAGTAGGGTACTTTGACCAATGGATTCGCCAATTGTGCTTGGGAATACCTCCTAAGGCTGAAATTTCACTAAGAGTGCAATAACTTAATGAAACGAAGTGAACACAAATACACACACCTATGAAATATGTGCCTCTTGTCCCAACAGGCGTGCCAAAACTTGTTATCACCAAATCACTGCACCCCCCAAATGGCCTGAAAGTGAAGATGACATTCAGTGTGATTGTGAAATATGGTATCACCTCTCAAGCTGTGGGACTTGGGCTTGAGATGAACCTCTGGAGAAGACCGGATTCCTCTTCCTAAACTAAGAACTACACTACTCCTCATGTAATAAAAATGGCTAGCTAGACCTATTCTAACATTTCAAGGGATTAGGGAGAGAGATTTGCAAGGAAATAAAACCTATACTAGAAGTGGTGACGCACCAAGAAAGGGTTTTGCTAGAGAAAATTTTGGCTTTCTAATGAAGATAGATAATCATGAGGAAGAATGAATATGCATTACAACCCCAATTTGCATACAGTACTTAACTCTCTAATAAGCACAATGACCTCCAAAACTTGCAAAAGAAACCCTAGTTGCACAGTTCACCTACAAACATGAGAGAGGAAAATAGAAGCAGAAAAATCATGAAAGGACATATAACTAATCACAAAACATAATTTCCATTACTTCAATCACTTGCACAGTGCATCATTACATTAGGGAAAAGGCATAGGCTGTCATTACAATTTGAGAAGAAAGGCTTGAGATCCTAAAAATTCAAAACATCTCATCTTGCGAAGGGAGGGGAAGCTTTGAAAGTGTCTAACTCTAGAATAAGAACCCCTTTTACATTTATATAAAACTTGTTGAGTGGTGAGCGAAAGAAGGAGAAACCCTAAAATCTAGGCTAGAATGTAGGAAATAATTAATCACTGTTGTTGGCCATGTTTGTCCATTTATTACATCTCCACCTTTCAAGGCACCACTCAAGGAGAGAGGGAAACCTATAATTTTGGAAAGAAAAACCTTTGAAAATCCATATTTTGATAGCTCCATGGCGTAGCTCTCTTTCTCTCGGTTCCAATGAATGTAATTTTTTGGAAAATGAACAATCGGGGAAGAAGTTATGTTTTATTGAGAAAAAATCACTTTTTGGGTATCCCGGGGCATTGTACTCCACCAGTTTTCTTAAATTCACAAATTTTAATTTATCCATTAAAAATAATACCTTAATAATTTTTCTCCAAAAATTAAAATGTATTTTAAAAAATTTCAAGACTCACAGGTTGATTTTTTGCACTTGGGGATTTAGTGTAGCATGGTCTAAAAAATGGCTCGCCAAGAGCTTTACATTCATTATCAATCTTAAAACAACGCGCTCTTATCACGTCGGGATTGTATTGGATGGATGCCTTGTTTCTATATTTTTCATTAAAGGTCCTTTTGCAATAAGCTATCCGTTTACACTATTTTCTAATCACCCCATATTTGTCGGGCGAGTCACTACGTATCCATGTCTTATTGTTCGGGATCACCTTTATTTATCTCCATGTTGTTATCTCAGTGAGTGGTTTTAGCCACACGACACTTGCCAAACATTTCATGATAACCGAACCACTTGACTTTTCCATCCCCCAACTTATCTATCAAATGCCTTGGGGCTCCACGTGTTAACATATAGCATTGGAGCATTTGCATTTAACTCGATAACCATTTAAACGTTTAAACTACCATGCCAATCAAGGATGGCCCACCTGACGACCTCTAAGTGTTTTTTCAATGGCCTTGATGTATTGTTGGTGAGTTCTGCTAATGGATGACTCAGACTCATTGTTCAATACTTTGCCCCAACATGTCACCAGTCAACTCGGCATTAGACCCAATTCTAAATTCATTTTCCTATTCGATGCTTGAAACGGTTGAGAAAAAGTCACTTTTTGGGTATTCCAAGACATTGTACTCCACCAATTTTCATAAATTCACAAATTTGAATTTACCCATTAAAAATAATACCTTAATAATTTTCCTCAAAAAATTAAAAATGCATTTTAAAATTTTTTGGGACCCATAGGTTGAGTTTTTGCACTTGGGGCTTTAGTGTAGCATGGTCTGAAAAATGGCTCGCCAGGAACTTTGCATTCATTACCGAGCTTAAAACAACGCACTCTTACCACGTCAGGGTTGTATTGGATGGATGCCATGTTTCTATATTTTTCATTAAAGGTCCTTTTGCACTAGGCGAGCTATTTACACTATTTTCTAATCACCCCATATTTGTCGGACGAGTCGCTACGTATCCATGTCTTATTGTTCAGGCTCACCTTTACTTATCTCTGCCTTGCTATCTCAGTGAGCAGTTTTCTCCATATGAAACTTGCCAAACATTTCATGATAATTGAACCACTTGACTTTTACAACCCCCAACCTATGTGCCAAATTCCTCGGGGCTCCACGTGTTAGCATATAGCATTGGGGCTTTTACATTTAACTCATAAATCGTTTGTACGTTTAAACTACCATGGCAAGTGAGGATGGCCCACCTGGCGACCTCCACATTTTTTCTTCATGGCCTTGATGTATTTTTGGCTAGTTTTGCTAACGGATGACTAGGACTCATTGTTCAATACTTTGCCCCAACATGTCACCGGTCAACTCGGCATTAGACCCGACTCTGCATTCATTTTCCTACTCGATGCTTGAATCGGTCGAGTCTCCCATGAAAAATCCACACCGGCATTTCCCACTTGCCAAACTCTCAGTTGTTTAACTTGGCATTCAACTCCGTGTATTGCATTTTTCATAGATCAATTTTGCCTCACCACCTCTTTAATTGTCTTGGTCAATAACACATTCATTCCCTAACTTATCTGCCAAATGTCCCTGCGCCATGCCACATTATATTGACTGAGAAATTCAGCCATCTTTACATCATTCAAACTGAAACCTAGAACAAACGAGTTCTGAACCAATGACTATCGAAAACCCGAACTCAGGCCACTTCTGAATTGTGAAAATTCGAAGCTCCAAACTCCAAATTTTGGAGTTCAGGATTTGGAATTCTTCCTCTTATCTTCACCAACTCATTCAGGGGTCTCCGAACTCTGACGTAGAATTTTCCCAAAATCTGA
This sequence comes from Taxus chinensis, assembly GCA_019776745.2. Lineage (NCBI taxonomy): Eukaryota > Viridiplantae > Streptophyta > Pinopsida > Cupressales > Taxaceae > Taxus > Taxus chinensis. Next base: position 543,980,878 of record CM034155.1, read on the forward strand.
ATTTCCCTTCCCAGATACATGTGACATCATTCTTAAACAATGACTTATTCCATACATTTTTTCTCAACTCGACGGTTTTGAGCTCACTCTGTGTAATCTTCAACTTCTAGTCCCTTCGCTTTAAATGCTTCAACCTAATTAGGGAAAATTTTAGTGGCGAATATTTGTAATATGGTGAATATTCCATTTTTCAAAATTTTGAAAAGGTGAATTTTCTGGTGCCGGTCAATGACCTGTTTGCCTAAAAATTATAGTATTATTTTTTTAGGGGTCAGCTTCGCCTACCCTTGAATCTATCCCCTATATAATCCTAGATTATTTGCCAGGTAAAACACTACTAGCTCACTCATACCACTTTGAGGCATATGTAATATCAAGTACAGTAAACATGCGACAAGAGGGCGAAGGCTGCAGATGCGTGACAGATATTTTGTTGACGCGCGATAGGGAGAGTTTGTTGACGAGTGACAGGGAGATTTTTTTTATGCACGATAGGAGTGTAGAGGAAGTAGACTCATGACAAAGAGTTTTTTGATGCACGACATGGAGATTTTGTTTTTACGCTACCAGATGGTAGAGGCTACAAAAGCACAACAGAGATTTGTTTTCATGCATCAACAAGGTGGTTTTCACGTGTCAACAAACCTCGCTGATACGCGTCAACAACCCTTACTGATGCGCGTCAAAAACCTTATTGATGCGCATCAGTGATGAGGTTGTTCGACAGCATCCTCACTAACGTGTGTCAACAAGGGTTGTTGACTTTGATGCACGACATGGAGATTTTGTTTTTACACAACCAGATGGTGGAGGATGTAGAAGCACAACAGAGATTTGTTTTCATGCTCAACGAACCTCGCTGATGCGCGTCAACGACCCTTGCTGATGCGATTCAAAAACCTTATTGATGCGCATTAGTGATGAGGTTGTTCGACAGCATCCTCGCTAACGTGTGTCAACAAGGTTGTTGACACACGTCAACAAGGTTGTTGACGTGCATCAGTGAGGTTCATTGACGCGTGACAAACACCTTGTTGACGTGTGACAAAAAATCTCTGTCGCGTGTTTGTAGCCTTCTGTCACACCACTTACAAATCAAGTGAAAATTTTACTGTCAGACCCCCAAAAAATTCACCTTGCCATAAAACCGGTTCTGAGGATATTCTCCAGGTATTTTCCACCTTCAATTTCTAAGCGGTATCTTAAAGTGAACCCTGAGCCTAATCCAAGCTCATCTACAACACCTAAGATTTGAGTCATTTCTTCCAATAAATGCATACTCTATCCATCCATACCTTCTAGCTCACTCCATGAACTATTCTTCTATCACGCCATTTGCACGAGCCAAGTATATATGAAACTTGTTAAAAAAAATGAAGGCACTATGTAGATTTATGGGGAAGTATACTAGGACTAATGATTTTTTGTTAAATATTGGTCCCTATCCAATTTTGGTGGTTCGATTCAAGCTCAACAATTCTTTGAGGAGAGTTGCATACAAGATCAAGATTGCCCCGTCAAGCATCTTCATCGGAGCTACCTTCCATCAGCATGGTGAGCTACGACCTCAACTCGCTCAGCCTATGATTTAAGTTATTGAGCTAGTATCTCTATTAGATCCTTCAATACCAAACTCGTTTGCGAGTATCTCAGCTCTGTCTTCCTGAGATCATGAAATCAAAAAGTCCAAAAACCTCCCCATTCCTACTAATCACGACATATGAACTCGCCGAACCAATCTTTCACTCGCCTGCTCAGCTTTTAGCTTGTATATGTCGATCCAATTATTGTACCATGGACCATCTTCTTGACCATAATTTCCTTGTTTCACTATGAACACAGACTTGAACCTAAAAAAATTTCTCAATATCATTCTTCAATTCCTTTGTATGCAGTTATGGCTTAGCGTCCACGTTCAGTTCAACTTGCCTGGTGCCAAGCTATCATCATGAATGCATGTCACCTGTGAATCTCATAAGACCATTTGTTTTCTCTGTAACATAAATGATTTCAACATACCTAATGTCGAGCCATCATGTTTATGCCTTGACAATTCATTCCCTTGTGCCTAAGTGACTCAACAGCGAGATCAATATTGAGCTCGCCCATGACCACCAAGCCATCTCCACGTTATGAGCTCACCCGAGTTTTTTCTAAAACATGGCCCCACTCTACAACATTTCTACGAGCTTGTGGAGTTTTATTTTGACTTCCCAAGTTGACTTGCTTGACATCATCCTAACTCGGAGCCTCTGATGTGATCACCATAGAACCCGTTCAATGTTCTAATCTCAAGCCCTAGCTCGATGCATCGAGCTACTTTTTAACTGGGCTCTCCTTTTGATCTTGTCATTCTACGTCCATTGGTGAGCTACCACTTTTTACATGGTAAAATTACTAGATCCTAATCTCTAATGGAGGGTTTCCTATGAGAGTGCTAAACCATAACCTTGATTCTATCACATAAAGGAACACTTGCGGACACAATGTTTATGCAGTTACACTTTGTTCTATAATCCCATGATGGAAAATACTTCTTTGTCTTAGAAAATTCTTCTTCAATTGTCATAGGTGGTGCAGGTTAAATCTAAAAACAATTTTGAATGGTAAGGTTATTTACATAACCTCTCTTTCTACTTGAAACTGAAAATTACTTTGAATCCATTATCAGGCTCAATATCATAAAGTTCACCACCATTATCCATTTTTGCCTAGATGGCCAAAAATGGATAACAGTAACTAATAAAATGTTGTTAATTGACCAAAGAGGTAAGAAATGTTAGTTAATTATCAAAAATCACAAATTATAATAGAATTGGTAAGAATGAGATTTATTTGAGTGTGTTTGGCAATAAGATTGCATAAGTGGATTTTAGGTGTCTACAACAATTTTTGTTAAAATATCAAACAAAATCACAATACTAATAACATAATGTTTTTTCCAAAAAATAAAACACTTTGACAAATCTCAAATAGCTCTATTCTTTTGTAACTTCTTGCAACATTAAACTTTAAATTAAAGTACAATTATATCTCCTCCTCTCAAATATAATTCTAATTGTTTTCCAACATTAACCTTTTTCCTAAGTAAAAAATACATTATTTATTTTCCCACACTTATTTAAATTTATAACTCTGTTTATACCATATCCATAGCTTTCGTAACTTGTACATATGTTTACATTAACAACAATTAATGTTCATTTATTATTGATTTTATAACTTATACATAGATTTACATTTGTTAAATCAACAAGTTCGAAAAAATTGTGAAATCAAAATTTTAAACAAACATAAACAATCATTAAATGTAAAGCCTATAAATCTTTGTAATAAACAAATGTTCCCTATTTTAAAATATCCTTGAATATAAAGCCTACAAATCCATTTAATAAACAATAGTTCCCTTATTTTAACAAGAGTTTCCTACTTTTAAAAAAAAACATATGTATCTCTACCCAAAACAAATCTACTTTTATAAGATTATAAAAGGTATATTTAATTGCCCTGTTTCCTTCCCTTTTATTATTAGGATACCATTACAATATTTTGAAGGAAATAAGTTACAACTTAGTATTTTTTAACTTATTTTTAAGTCACAAAACAATATATTTCTGAATTGCTAATCATATGCTAAAGACATTATCTAAGCTTTGAATGTGACTTAAGGCCAACTAAAATTGTGACATTATATTGTATTTTTAAAACATCAACTAAAGGTTGGTACAACATATACGCTCGTTTAATGTCACATGTTTATATCATACTTTAGCAACATTAGTGTGTCATTAAGACATAAATTTGGACTATATCTTTGACTTAAAAGATGGTGTAGACTATAAGTGAAATTCAAATTAAAATTTGATTATAATTGAATGACTATAAATTTGACTTAAGTATTGATGTTAGAGTGCCTTTAAACTTTGACTTGAACAATTTAGCTTTGACTATAAAATGAGACGTAAATTTTGACAGTAACTGTGAATTAGCTTTGACTATAAATGTGACATAAACTATGACTAAATGTCAACATGAATTTCAACTATAGTTTTAATTATAGCTCTTTAAGTTAAACTATGAGACAAAACTGTGACTAAAGGTCAACATAAAGTTTGACTATAACTTTCACTTAAAATATGACTTAAACTTTGACGTTAGAATTGTCTTTGAAATTTGACTTAAATGATGACAAAAACTTATACTTTAGTTGACTTCATGTATAACTATAAAAGAAAAACTATTTCACCTTTAATCATTTTAGTGACATTTATGTTGGGGGTTGGCACACATGTTGTATAGATCTATAATCATAATTGAAGCATACAAGCAATAAATACATAAATTAAACCAGAAGAACAATACACAAGATATAACGTGGTTTACCCAGTGTGGGCTACGTCCATCAAGAAACAACCAATCTATTAATATTTTCTTTACATAAGACATACAATGAATATCTTCAATCTTCCACACCTCACATGGATGTATAGTACTTTTTATTCATAAGCTTATCTTTTCTCTCTCAGAGAATTCCTTCTTAAAATTCTCCCAATTCTTTTCTTCTAACCCTAGTTTTCTAGCTTACAAGCATATACAAACATTAGGGAAACTTAGTTATGTATTTACAACCCTTACATAACCTTTATAATCAAAGGTTGGATCTACTCATGTGTTTAATATAAAAACTTTCACGCACAGGTAACCAATGTCAGTTACCCAACCAATATCAGTTCCTACTAGATGACCGATGTCATTAACCTAACCAACACTGGTTACTTTGTAAACTTGCATATTTGTAAATCATGTTATTTGTGAAAATATTTAGCTCCACAACTCAAGAATCTCCCACTTTGGAGATAAACTGTTGCATTGTATCATACAATTCCATCCTTGGATCCTTTCGTTGACCATTTTTTTCCTCTTCAAGTCTCAAAATCAAATACCAACAAAAGTGGAGTGAAGCTCCAACTTATCCTTTACCAACGGCTTTGTTAGGATATGCACAGGGTTCTTATTTGTGTGAATTTTCTCCATTTTTAGCTTCCCATCATCCAACACCTGTTGTATGAAGTTATATCTCAATTGAATGTGTTTAATTCTTGAATGAAATGTTGATTTCTTTTCCAAATGAATCATAGTTTGAATATCATTGTCTAACTTGCAATCCTCTTTCTCCTTTACCAACTCTTCCATGAACCTGCTCATCCATATCATCTCTTTGTTAGCCTCTGTAGTTGTAACATAATCGGCCTTTGTAGTAGACAAGGCCACAACCTTCTGTAATCTTGAAATCCAGCAAACTATTGTGCCACCTACTATAAATACATATGTAGTGGTGCTCCTCCTACCATCCAAATCTTGAGCCATATCTAAATCAACATAGCCACGTAAAGAAGTATCTGACCCTCCATAGCATAAATGTATGATGGATGTACCTCTCAAATATTTTATTATCCATTGGACTACTTTCCAATTATCTTTACCTAGATTGGCCATAAATTTTCTCACAACTCCGACATCCTGTGCAATTTCTGGTCTGGTACAAACCATAGCATACAAAAGGCTTCCAATTTTTAAAGCATATGGAACCCATGCCATCTACTGGACCTCCTCATGTGATGTAGGAAACTGATATTTTCTCAACTTAAATTTTCCAGCCATAGGTGTACTTACATGTTTTGACTTCTGCATTTTAAACCTTTCCAACACCTTATCGATATAATCCTCCTGAGACAAATACAATTTCATGTTCTTCCTATCTCTGTGAATTTTCATGCCAATAATTTTCTTTATAGCTCCTAAATCCTTCATTAAAAATGTATGAGATAATGTTTCTTTAATCTCAACAATAACATGCATATTATATCATGAAGTAAGTATATCATCTACATACAGTTACAAAATAATATAGCTTCCATTTTCATGCTTCTTGAAAAAAACACAATGATCAAATTCACATCTCATATGACCACGCTCATGCATAAAACTGTCAAACCTCATATACCATTTCCTTGGATCTTTCTTGATCCCATATAAGCTCTTTTTCAACCTGCACACAAGTTTCTCCTTAGCCTTGACTTCATAACCAAGCAGTTGTTGCATATCTATCTCTTCCTCCAAATCACCATGAAGGAAAATTCTCTTAACTTCAAGTTGTTCTAAGTGTAAATATTCTACTATAACTAAACTCAAAACAGTACAAATGGAAGTAATTTTTACTACAGGAGAAAATATCTCACCAAAATCAATACCTACTTTTTGTGTAAACCCTTTTACCACAAGCCTTGTCTCATATATTTTATGTCCACCCTCTTCTTCCTTGTTCTTGTAAACCCATTTGTTTTACAATGTTCTCTTACCTGCGAGAAACTTAACCAAATCCAATGTCTTGTTTTATTTCAAAGAATCCATATCCTCATCCATGTCATGCTCCCATTTCTTATGGTTTTCCACCTGCATTAGTTCTTCAAAACTTTCAGGTTCACTGCTATCAGTCAATAATAGATAAAATAATTAAGGGGTAAATCTTTCTCGAGGTTTGCTTACCCATTGTGACCTTCTCACATAAATCTGGGGTGCTGAAAGGTCATTTTATACATACTTTACACTAGCATCAACCTCTGACAGTGATCAACGCTGGTCATTGGTAGCCTACACCGGTCCAGATGACTAACGCTAGTTCTGATCTTCTATAGCCGACATCAGTTTTAGGTACCGAGGTCAGTCTTGTGTTTGTTCACACCAGTTGCCCTCACCAATGTTGGTACCTGTAGATGTCTATTTTAAATATGAGAATTCATTTTCTTCCTCAAACTCTTCCACCGGTTCATCTTTTGGTATCAAAATTTGATCCTTGTACATTCTATTTTCATTCCAATCAATATTACTACTCCCAACAATCTTAGAATCACCTAAATCCCAAAAATGGAATCTAAAATCACTAGATCCATAACCAATAAAAGTACATCTCTTAGATTTAGCATTCAAATTCTTCCTATTTTCTTTATCAACATGGACAAAATATTATGAACCAAATACTCTAAGAAAAGAAAAATCTACCTCTTTTCCATTCCAAGATTCTTCTGGTATTCTACCATCCAGTATACTTCAAGGCCCACAGTTGATTAAATATACTGCCATATCTAATACTTCTATCCAAAATTGTAAGGGTAATCCAGCATGTATCCCCATACTTTTTACGTGGTCCACAATAGTCATGCTCATTATTTTAGCCACACCATTCTCGTATGGTGTTCTAGGAACCATTCTTTCTCTACGTATTCCATTCATTGAACAGTAATCATTAAAAACCTTACTGCAATACTCACCACCATTGTAAGATCTAAGTCATTTTAACTTTAACTTTGTTTCATTTTCCATAAGGGATTTCCATCTTTTAAAAGTCTCAAAAACATCATATTTACACTTTATTTAATAAACCCATACCATTCTTGTGGCATCATCATTTAAAGTCACATAATATTTGGATCCTCCATGAGAAGCTACCTAGGTTGGTCCCCACACATCTAAGTGCACAATCTCCAATTTTTACTTCTTTTTAATCGACCTAACTTTAAGAAATCTCACTTTCTTTTTCTTTCAAAATATGCAATGCTCACAAAAATCAAGATCTATATTTTTCAAATCTAATAACTTTCCCTTTGCCTTTAAGATCTGCATTCTATTTTTACTCATATGGCCTAGCTGGTTATGCCACATGCTTTCATCTGAATATGAAGTAGATAAAACAGAAAAGGAATGAGTAATATAGGTAGACAAACACAATGTTCCTACCTTATTTCCTCTTTTCACAACAATGTATCTCTTGGTAACTTTCTAAGAGTCGACTGTGAATGTAACAATGCAACCAGATATACTTAGTTGTCCTACAGAAATTAGATTTCTCCTGAGGCTTGGAACATGCCTCACATAATTCAATATCCATGTATTTCCATTTTGCAATTTTAGATGAACTTTCCCTTTACCAGTAATATTTCATGGTTCATCATCTCCTAAATAAGCATGCCCAAAATGACCCTGGACATAATTTCTAAAATAACCCTAATTAGGGGTAGCATGGAAAGAAACTCCTAAATCTAAAACCCATGATTCTAGTTTACTATCCAAGGAGAGAATAAGGGCATCTTTCATTACCTCTGTTGCTACATTTTCCTCTTTAACTTTATCTGGTATATTCTTTTTATTTTCCTTAAACCAACAATCTTTCCTTGTATGTCCTTTCTTTCCACAATTCCAGCAAGTTATTCCTCTACCTCTAGATTTAGATCTGTCATTCTTAGACTTTGATTTCCCATTATTGTTTCTCTTGGATCTCTCCTTCGGCCTTCCCCTACTTTCTACATTAAAATAATTTCCAGATGATGACTCTCATGTACTTTTCCTACATATTTATTCATTCAAGATTATACTAACCACATCATCAAACTTCAAAATATTAGTAGCATATGTTGTCCCAACTATCTGGTAAACAGCATAATAAAATTTCTTTCACTTCATCATAAAACGGAATATTAACCAATTTTAGTTGATTTACAATGGAATGGAAATCATTCAAATGGTTTGATACAGATCCACCTTCTTGCATTTTAGAATTAAATAATTTCTTCATCAAATAAACTTTATTTTAAACACTTGATTTTTCATATAAATTAGCTAAATATTTGATTAAATCTATAGTGGTTTCTCCTTTAGTAATATTTGAATCTACGGATGTTTCTAGACTCAATCCTATAGATCTTAGAGCCTTTCTGTCAATAATCTGTCATTCTTCATCAGTCATATTTATAGGCTTCACACTCTCATCCAACGGTAAATATAAATCTTTCTCATACAGATAACCTTTAACCTGTAACTTCCATAATTGATAATTATGACTGTCAAATTTCTCCACTTTATATTTATCATCTTTTGTCATTGTTGTACTCCCATTCAATCAGAAATACCTCTGTGAGTAAATTTGTTAACACAAAAAACCCTCAAACAAAAAATATCGGATACTAGTTGTTGGGGGTTAGCACACTTGTTGTAAAAATCTATAATCATAATTGAAGCATACAAGTAATAAATATGGAAATTAAACTAGATGAACAGTACATAAAATATAATGTGGTTCACCCAGTGTGGGCTACGTCCACCAAGAAATAGCCAATCTATTCATCTTTTCTTTATAGAGGAAATATAATGAAGATATGCAATCTTCCACACCTCACACGGATGTACAATACTTTTTCTTCACAAGCTTCTCTTTGCTCTCTCCAAGAATTTCTTCTTACAATTCTCCCAATTCTTTTCTTCTAACCCTAGTTTTCTAGCTTCTAAGAATATACAAACATTAGGGTAACTTGGCTATGCATTTACAACCCTTAGATCACCTTTATAATCAAAGGTTGGATCTAATCCCGCGTTGTATATAAAAACTTTCATGCACAGGTAACTGATGTCGTTACCCAACTGATAATGGTTCCTACTAGATGACCAACACCGGTAACCCAACCAATACTAGTTACTCTGTAAACCTACAAGATTCATGCTATTTGTGAAGCCATTTAGCTACAAAACTCAAAAAAATTTAAAAAAATTCTTTATTTATTTTAAATATTTTATATTATCAATTATATAATTTTAGCTATATAATCATAATGGTAAAATTAATTGTAACCCTACAGATTAAACAAATGAAGTAATGATAAGTTAAAAATTGATTACACATATTATTGATTAACAAATTCAATAATAAATCTAACAATAATAATAAAACATTTAACAAAATAATAATAAATTAAACGTGTTAGAAAAACATGATGATAAACTAAAAGTATTGTAAGTTTATTGATAAAAAAAGTTATAAAGTAAAGATATCATACTTAACCCCATACATTTAGATCGATATCATAAATCACATTTAGCATCATGATGAACCATTATATCACTAAAATTTATTGAACCCTATGCAGTGTCAACATCTCCACTATTTGAGGCATAGTGTTCCTTATCCTCCCATTGAAAATTTGAGGCATGCATCCACCAACATTCCCAAACAACATTGTGTTTCACCTACATAAATAACAATAAAAAATAAAAATCTCTATAATAAACATAAAAAATGTATAAACAATCTTTGGATGTAGATCCTATAAATCTCTATGATAAACAAAAGTTCTCTTCTTTAAAAAAGACTTCCTTATTTTAAAATATCCTTCAATGTAAAGCCTACAAATCCATATAATAAACTATAGCTCCCTAATTTTAACAAGACTTCCCTATTGTAAAGAAATCTATATGTATCTCTACAAAAGAAAATTTACTTGTGTAAGATTATAAAAGGTAAATTTAATTATAGTGATTTCTTCCCTTTTATAACTAGGATATCATTACAGTATTTTAATGGAAATAAGTCACAACTTAAGTATTTGGCAAGTTATCTTTTAAGTCATAAAATAAGATATTTTTGAATTCTAAATTGTATGCTAAATACATAGTTTAAGTTCTGGATGTAACTTAAGGCCAATTAAAATTGTGATGTTGTATTATATTTTTTAAGACATCATTTTAACATCAATTGAAGATTGATATATACATTTGGGAAATGCCACATGTTCACATCATACTCTAACAAAATTAGTGTGTCATCACAGGGGATTCACTTAGTAAAAGTATGGTATAGCATGTTAGTTCAAAGGTTATTAAAGAATAAGGTTATTGTTATTTTTTACCTCTAATTGTTCAATTGATAATACCCCTCATGTTATATTATCATAATGAAAATACCCCTTATTTTTTATGTACCTTACTTACCCATTTTTCCATTATAATTTTATTTACCCCTTTTTATTTCTACCCTAATATATGAAACATAAAATATATCATGTTTCCCACTCAATGATTAATTTCTTAATACACCTTTTCCCTAGAAATATATTTTTAAGTCATTCGAGACCTATTACTAATTACCTTAATGTTAAACTTTAATCATTTATCAACACATATTCAAATAATTAAGATACTAAAATAATATCATTTACGTTGAAAAGCATACTCAATCCCAATTTTCTACCATCTTATTATTTCTTGGTTAAGAATATCCTATTTGAGATTTCCTTTTTCAAAAAGATATTATAATTTAACTTTATGACCACACTCCTTTTTGCAATTTTAAGGTAATTAGTTTTACAAACTAGGGTTCAAATGTTTTAGTTTTATATTAAAAATTAACCTTGTCTCTCCTCTAGCCCGCCTCTCTAACATACCCACAATACCTAATTGAAAATATTAATTAATTAAACACTTTCACCCCCTAATGTATGTCGATATATTGAATTTGATTTTATCATTTTTAATTACCTTAATATGAATGAACGTGTTAGGATATTGCCTAAATAATGAATCCCCTATGTGTGTTATTAAGACATAAAGTTTGACTATATATTTGACTTAAATGATGACGTGGACTACGATTAAAGGCCAAATTAAAATTAGATTATAATTGCATGATTCTAAATTTGAATTAAGCATTGATGTTAGAATGCCTTTATACTTTGACTTAAATGATAACTTGGGTTCAATAATAAAATGAGACGTAAATGTTGACATTAACTCTGAATTAACTTTGACTATAAATGTGACATAAATAATGACTAAATTTCAACATGATTTTCAACTATAGTTATAATTGTACCTTTAAGTTAAACTATGACATAAAATTGTGGCTAAATGTCAACATAAAATTTGATTATAACTTTCACTTAAACAATGACTTAATCCTTACATGTTAAAAGCGCCTTTGAAATTTGATTTAAATGATGACAAAAGCTTGGACTTATAGTTGCAAATTAAATCATGAATTTTTTCACCTTAAATTGTGACTTTATTACTTATAATGATTTCAACTTCATCTATGACTCCATGTATGACTCAAAAAGTAAAACTATTTCAACTTTAATCATTATAGTGACATTTAAAAATATTTTCTTTATTTTTTTAATTATTTATATATTCAATTATATAATTTTAACTATATAATCGTACTAGTAAACTTAATTACAACACTATTTATTTAAAAAATGAAATTGTGATAGGTTAAAAATTAATTACACATATTATTGATAAACAAATTCAATAATAAATCTAATAATAGTAACAAATCATTTAACAAAATGATAATAAATCAACTATGTTAGAAAAAACATGATAGTAAACTAAAATTCTTATAATTTAATTGATTAAAAAAAATTTACAAAGTCAATATATCAGACTTAAACTCATACACTCGATTCAACATCATAAATCACATGTCATAATATCAAATTATTCCCATACATTTGGACTTAAATATTCATCTATATTACCTAATCACCCCTAATCCCAACAAGTATGCTTAGCATTAGGATGAAACATTGTATCACTAAAACTCGTTGAAACCTCTCTAGTGTCAACATCTTCATGATAGCTGAAGCATTTTTAGAAGAACCGTAGTGTTCTTTATCCTCCCATTGAAAGTTTGAGGCATGTATCCACCAAAATTCTTAGACAACATCATGTTTCACATGTATAAAATAAAAATAAAACTAACATTTTCTAAAAATATCGTTAAGTTAAATTAAAAATATTTGTAAATTATATATTATATATTATATAGTAAATATAAATAGTGTACCCACAATGGTTTGACTCCATTTTCACCTATTTCTTTTTGTAGAGTATAATATCCATACTTATGGATGTGTTCCTTCTTCCAAGCTTAGATAAGATTCTCATAAAATTTATCCTATTACAAAAATAAATTCAAACTTTTCATCTAATATAACCACATAAATTCTTATCCAAAGTGTTCATATAGCTAGCTCATGAGTACTTATATAGTATTCTCTAGAGTCTTCATACATTCTACTCTAGAGCCTTCATAAAATATGTACTCTAGAGTTTTTAGATAAAAGTCAGCTCTAGATTCTACTACAGACATATATTTGGACCAATGATTACTTTATTATGTATAATTAGCAATTCTATAATTGTAGTGTATATATAAATAAACATTTTCACAAAGAGGAAAGAATGTTTATAGTATTCCTATCTTCCATAAATTTTCCATCCTTAGGTATCACATAAGGTCAAATTTAGGGTATCCCCCAAGTGTCAAAACTATCTCACTAGATCATGTTCAAGTAGCTCTAGAGTGCCAAATTTATTAAAATTGAAGAAAAAATAAAATATATTTAGTACTCGAAATTAATTGAAATCATGATACTTATAAATTGAGAATTTTTGCTCATGAAGTCCATGGGACCTATGGGGTTTGTGACCTTTTTCACCTATTTTATTTAATCCTCAATGGAATGTTGTTATTGGATTGGTTGACTACGAACATTATGACTTTGTCAATATTCAATTAATTTATTTTATGCATACGGTTTGTAGTATCCAGTTTGTAGATAATTTTAAAAGTATAAACTTTATTAGGAAAAGATTTGAAAAAAATAAAAATATAGACTTTTGCAGTACAAAATAGTTTTAAACATATGAAAGAAAACATGATTAATTCATGAATTAAAATTTACCTCCTAATAGTTCTCCAATCAGCATGGTCATAACCAAAAAGTAAAAATATATTGAGGTTATCCCTTTCTCATTATATATATTCACCAAAATATGCTCTTGCCCAACATACTTGTGAAAAACTAAACTTATTAATATAAATGAAAATTTCTTATACATTACATAATCATTCAAATTATTAGAATTAACATTTTTCAAATAAATTTACCATCATCCAATAGGGTGATTATGTATAGAAGACATCGACACCATATTTTTTTCCTTCTTAACTAGCTTGCTAGTTGTCTTCTTGTAATATTTACATGAAACATTATGTAATCCTTTAATGTTTGATGTAGCCAAATACCTACAACATAAAAATAAATACCTTGTAAGTTTTTACTTTTAGAAACTCTCTAAGAAGAAGTTAGAGAAAACACTTAACAAAATCTGGAGAGATTATGCATAAAGACCACACAACACTAAATAGGAATGTGCAGGGAAAAAGTGTAGATGTTGTTTATAAAGAGGCCTTATTTTTTACTTTTGTATTGATATTTCATGCATAATATTTATAGATTTTGTAGGGATATTTTCTCTAACTTCTTTAAATATATTTGTTGAAAGTAGCATATTCCATATATATAGTTTTGTGTTGTGGGTATTTGGCTACATCAATACTTGTAGATATAAACCATTGTAAAAGATAAAAGATTAGAATGTGCTTTTATTTTAAATATTTTAAAATAAATATTTAAACACACTTTTAGTTTAAAACATATTGATGTTGGAAGGTTTTTACAGTTGAAGTGAGACTTGATTCCTCTAACACATGTTAGGGATCTATTGGTTCACATTGTTCCTCAAATAATTGTTGAAATCCAATGGCCTCTCATGCACTGCATTGTCGGCATATCACCTATATGCACGCATTTCATCCCTCATCGTTGGAAGTTTTTCTGATCGATGGAGGCATATTGATGTAATAAGAAAATCTTCTCGTAAGGCATTGAACCCGCTCATGGTACATATACAGATCCACATCAATCAATTTTAATATAGTAATATGAGAAGATATTAGGGTTAAATATTTATCTCCATTTTTATGTTTGATTTAACCCATAATGGTGTTTATTTTAGCATGGATATTAACGAGAACTTTGTTTAGCACTGTTACCCTGTATGATCTATTAGTGGTGTGTGTAAGAATGGATCAGTAGACCCTAAAGATGTCATGCTTGATTCTTATGCACTCCAGTCCCATTATAGAAAAGACAGATGACTATGAGATACACATAGTCGACAAACTACCTGCCCTAGTTGGGAATTCAGTTGAACATGTTGATTTGGGTGAGATTGGTCCTGATGTTGAATCCTCTAAGATTTATTATTGTAGGTGTAATTCTAAGAATCCCAAGTTGAAAAATGTCACCTTTTTCACATTCAAGCATGTGGATATTGTTGTGGATTTGGAGAAAGGGGTAGATGTCAAGGATTTTGGAGAGACGACATGAGATTGGAAATGTTGAGATGATGATACAGAGAGAGTGTGCAGAGTGTGTCATTTGAAATTTGATTCCATAACATCCCCAGGAGACTTGATTCAAATTGGATGTAGGTGTTAGGATGATTTGGGTATTGCTCATCATCATTGTGCAGAGGCCTGGTTTAAAATTAGAGGAAATTGGTACACCACTTTATTGAAATGACAATGTTTGAGGAATTCTTGAGTATGTTTTCCTTGTAAATGTTTGATGATTTATTGTGTGATTTTTACTTGTAAATGAAGGTCCACACATAATACAATTGATTTGGTAACCTCTCTGAAGAAGAGGATTAACCTGTATTGGTGTAGAACATCCCACTCAAAAGGATTTGAGAAATTTCTATTGCTTTTAGGTCTGCAATGTTAATCTAATGCACTTAACTTAGAAAAACAAAATTCTTTAATAATATATTGGATGTTTTTGACAAGATCATTGCTATTCACTAGATCCCTTATCATGCCCTCTATACTTGGGATTTATGTAGAGTCCATGTAAGTTTCATTCGAGCATGATATGTATGTTATATGATCTTTATGCATGGGATTTATATGTAAGATCAAACTCCAATGACTATCGGGGTGTTATTGTCTTTCCCTTGAAATAGAAAATTCATAGGCCATGGTCCCTTGGGGAGCTACCTATATTTTTCTTGGCCCTTTCTGTTGAGATTTTTTAGGAGTGAATTTGCATTAAAATTGTCTCGCACACTTTTCTATTGGTGCAAAGAAAAATGTTATCTTTCTTATATATGGGTCTTTTTGCAAAAAAAAATCTTTTTACCAGAGCTCCACCTTTTTTTAGTGTTCAAATGGTATATTTGGTCACCACCTAGATGCCATAGTGATAAGGAACCCAGCCAGTGGGTGACCCGGCATAAAGAAAATCATCCGCCTATATACTTTATGTGACTTTCACTGAAGCATGATATGTAAGTTATACTCTTTATGTGCTTGGGATTCATATTGAAGATCAAATTTCTATGCGGGATAAGTACCTTAATTTTGCAGTATACCAAATGTAGTAGAAAGATTTTCCCTTGAAATAGGCAATTCTTAAGCTTGGATTCCATGATGCTCTACCTGATTTGTCTCATCTGGTGATGTTGATGGATTTAGAAGTGGGTTTACATTAAAATGATCCAAAAAAATTCTCGCAGTTGATGCTCAGAAAAATCAGAAGTTTTTTACAGAAATTATACTTTAAATAATTCTTTCAGTTGTCGAAAATTATGCTTAGTTAGCGCTAGAAACATACAACCCCTATTTCACTACCCACTCCACTTATCCCTCTTTCCCTTCTCTAGCCCATGCCTCCTATGCGCCCACTGGAGACGTTGGGGCATTTTGATCCATAAGTTGGAAACTTACAACTTTAGTAATGCAAAAAATGATAAAAACAAAACAATTTATATTTAGCTCTAAAAGACCATAGAAGTTACTTGTAGGACACTATTACATTACATTAAGTTCCATCTATATCAAATTTACCCATTCTTGCAGTTTCTAATTTGATTGTTGAACTATATATGATATTACTCATTTTGATTCATATACATTATGTATGTCCAAAGCATCTGGAATACCCTAACTTGGGTAATGAAAATCATTTACTCCTAAAATCAATGTTGGATTTGGTTGACTAACATCAGTCATCTAACAGAATCCAAAACATTATTCTACATATTACAACTAAACCTTAGAAAAACATCATACATAATAGTAAACATTTTTACAACAACCAATCATTTTCTAATCATCTCATAGCTCATCATATCTAGACTTAAGAAAACTGTTAACCCTTATCTTGAAATGATCAATAAAAAGAAAGACATTTTGTAGTCTTGAATATTACAACTAGGCTTTTACTATTTCACAATCTCAAAATTCAAGAGTGCTAAAAAGAAAATAGACCAAAGGTTAATGGCCATGTCAAATAGCATATACACAAAGATGTAAGACCATCCCATGACTTAAAACTTCCAAAGAGGAACCAAACCTAACAAGGAAACTTATTAGCCTTTGAATCATGATTTATAAAATTCATCCACACTACATGAGAAATGGAATTATGGAAAATCTTAACAATATAAGAGTTTCTCAAAAATAACAAAAAAATATCAGAAATGTGTTTTATTTGATGTCAGATAGATTCCATCAGAGTTTCAAGTCTTTAGATGATTAAAAAATCAACAATGCAGCTGCCATTTTTCTGGTAATGTCAATTGACAGGGAGAATTGGTATCACAAAACTAGTCAAAACAAATTTTGACAGTACAGAATTAATATCTATCCTCTCCTACAAGAACTCTTGGATATTTTTATTACAACTAAATCAGTAGAAAATTGCATGCATTGCTAAATCCCTAATCATAGTGACTCACCACGAGAAAAAGAATGATAATGGAGGTACAATTTTCTTGATTTATTGCAATGCTTTGGACTTGTCATTTCTCTTTACTGTTTTCATATATAGTGCACATCCACATATATATCGTTCAAAGAAATCATCTGAATATATCCAAGAATACAAATCCATTCCACAAACTATGCAATAGCATTGGTGCAAGAAGATTGCATGAACATACAAAAACAATGCCCAATATAAAACCCAAGAATGTGAAAGAAAGTAAACATTGCACACTATAGTGTGCTAATGTAAATGTAATGGCACTAACAAGTATAGAGCCATAGATGGTCAAGTAACAAGTTAGAGAAGGCAAAAGGAAACCTCGAAAGATGACCTCTTCCCATGTAGGTGCATAGATTGAAACAAATGTGTCATAAAGAAGCAAAGCAACGGGATCTTGAGCAATAATTGATTGTTCTACATTAGATTCTCTTAAAGGGGAAGGAACTAGTCACAATTCTATTCACTTTGTGAAACAACTTGAAACTCTGAACAAGGCCATATTCATGGTAGTAATCTTTATAATGAGCTTAATTTCTTAGAAATTTATATGGATGGTACAGATCTCTCATTCAGGGATATTCTAAAGACATTCATTGTTCATAAGGATTTTAATTATCCTCAAATGGATAAATCAGATAATTTGTTGGTTAAAAGTACTGAATTACATACAGTATGCATTGTCATTATCAGCATTTGACATGAGAATCGTGTATGCTTATCTTAGGCTTAAAACAAAGGAAACATGAATTCTGCTTATATATATGTTTTTTTTTCTGGTTTTCAAGTGTTAAAAAATTTATTGGTTAGAATTTGTAGTTCAATCATCAAACTATTTGTTTCCCTTGGCTTCCCGTTAGGTGAAGCCATAATTTTTGCAAACTATTTTTTTTTTTTTGAAATGAGTAGATCCATAAATAGTTGAGAAGATGTTGACTCCATAACTTCTTTTACATTTTGGTTGGCTTAAGCTCGTATGTATGAGGGTAGATTTATCATAGGAAATTCTTGGATTCTCAAAGAGAGATGAAACTTGGTCGATACCATGGACTGGAGAAACCATTTTCCACTTAGTGTTTTGACATTGTAAACTTTTTGCTCTCTATGATATCAATTATTTTCAAAAGGAGTTGAAAATTATTGACGAGTGTGGCTTTTACACAATAGAAGATTACATCGGGAAGATAATGGATCAAAGTGATTGTTAAAGAATAGGAATCAAATTACTTTGATTTTCTATTCTTGTTATCCATCAACTACCATTAGCACAGATTTAAGGGACGTTGAATTCAAACCTTCATGCATCATTTTCTTCCCATATGTGGGCCTAATTTATGTTTCTGCATCGGTATTTAGCTTGTGTGTTTTGGATGAAGCCACATATACTTGTATGCTCGTGAGAAACATGTTTATAATCTTATATTATCTAATGTGCAGGGCATGTTTCTATGGTAATTTTCTTTCTGGCTTGTTGGATCTTGGGTAAAGGAGACTCTATAAATATGTCTCTATATAGGGTCCCTTGATCTCCAGATAGCCAGATAGAGATCTAGGGAGAGAATTCCATACATAAACGTACCTACTAAATATCAGTTTTGTAGCATATATTGTTTATTTAAATTCAAATGGGATAGAAAAAGATTGACTTGTGAAACATGTATGATTCATGCATCTCAGTTGAGTTTCAAACATGTAACCTTTTTGAATTTACCCGTTTTTATGTTTGTCCTCTTCATACACATATTGTATCACCGTGATTAATACCTATAAGATACATAAAATACATTGGAACTCAATTTCCTTCCCTTCCATCAAATTGCTTCCTTATCAACCCTCATCCTTTTCCTTTATTTTGCTTCCTCATTTTTTCATTCATCACTCCATCCACTTTGATTTTTCCATCGTACACTTCATGTACGATTGCTAGTGATATACCTATCAATTTTCTCAGGGTTTACATCTATATAATAGTCTTAATATTGTTCTTAGAATAAGACCTCCTATAGATGTCTTTAAAGAAATTGGGATTCACACCATCACATGTAGTTTCATTATTGTTTGAGTAATTATATAGATATTGGTTGGGGAAATATTCATCCTTGACAATACATAGATCCAATTGTCCAAGAGGTGAATTTTCACTTATGCAAGTAGTAATAGGAATATGGATCTAATAATGTTAAGTAGATGGAGAAGGTGTAGAAATTGGGTTTTCATTAGTGCATGTAGCAATAGGATAATTTCAAGTAGATGAAGGTGTGGAAATTGGGTGAGACATACCACACAAAAAATTCAAAAGTAAATTTACTAACAATTTTAGGACTTCTCTAAATTTAACTAATCAATTTATCAAAACATTGAATGTTATACCAAAATTTTGTTGAATCAAGACTAAATTCATCAAATTTACCTAAATTTAAAAAATTATGCCTCTATTTTTCAAATAAATTATCCTAAATTATACTAATGAACATTATTAATAATTACAATTAGTTTGCAAGTTACATGATCATCATATTCTTCTTCATGTTCTCTTTGCATGTTAAGGGTGATGTCCTTCTCTTTGGTAAATTCATCTCTCGAGGAGTTTGTTGATTGAATTTATATGAACTGCTACTCACTCCATCCTCATCTGTATCCCCCAAGAATGTGTGATAATCATTTTTTCATATATGAAGTATTTGTGTCTCATTTATTTGATTCACTACTTCATTCCTTCCTCTTCCTGAAATTTTAGTCCCTCCTCTAAGGGTAGTAGGCTATTTATCTCCCCTTTTAGTTAGTTTTTTACCCATATGAAAATATATGGTCTTCATCTTCTTCAGGAATTTTTTCTCTCAACCATTTTTTTTAATAATAATAAAGTCCAAATAAACCACAAAATCATTGTAGTCTCCACACGCGTAGAGTTTGTAAGAAAAAATGTGAAAATGTTGTTTTCAAGGAAAAATAACTTTTTGTGCCTCCCACAAAACTTTTTTATCCCCCACACATGCAATGTCTAAACCCTCATATTTTATTTTTAAAGACAAAAATAGAATAGAAATGCATAATCATGTATTTAAAATATTTTTAAAAAGGCCCCTTTGTGTTAAATTTGGATTTATTGTTCAATATATTAATGTGAACTTAATTACAACATATAATATGTTGCATTAATGGCACTATAAAATATGTTGTGCTAATGTAAACCAATACATTATGTTAATATAATAGTAGAATTTAGGAGAAATATTATTTTGGAAGTCAAATGAATGTCAAATTAGGGACATTCATTTTGTATTTACATGTCACCCAATCACACTAATAAATATAGTACTTTATCATAATAAATATATTTTATAGCATGTTCATTGGGTTTTTAATGTATCAAATTGGTGTTTAGGGTACGAAAGTGATGTTCATAAGTTAGTTGGATGTTTAAGTGTGTCGCATGGGTGTTTAGTATATAGCAACATGGTTGTTTAGGATGTTGTGTGGGTGTTTAGTGTGTAAACAGGTATTTAGGTATTCGAATGAGTTTTATGGTGTCCCTTGGTTTTTTAAGTGTGTTCAAGGAAAATTTTAAGGACCCCATGAAAAAAATATAGAAATTGTGGCAAATGTCCTCATAACCAGTGATCTGAAAACGGGTGCTTGAAACTAACACTTTTAATCGTTTCAAAGGATCTTAAATTTTAATAAACTTAAGAGGTCTTAATACTCCAAATTATTGATTAAAAATATGATTTAGGACTGAATTAAAACTAAAATTAAGTTTGTAATTTACTCAAATTTTCACTGTTTGATCTAAGCCCCAAAAATCATTATTTCAGATTGAATTCATTTTTGAATTTTATCAATTACTGATTATAGTTGAATCCATATTCATATTTGGAATTTAATTTACTCGTAAATATGAGAAACTGAAAACAAAATTAGAACATGACACCGAAATTGTTTACGGGGTTTGGAATTCCTACGTCCCTGGGTTCGTGGTGAACAGATCCATTAATAATGTTAAATATGTAAATACAAAAACCTTTACATTAACCAATAATGAATCATAACCTACAAAACATTTTTTCAAACCTTCGAAGGATGTTAATGGAGCTCAGCCTCTGTCCTTCACCTTCCTGATCTACTTACAGCGATGTCTCCCTTTGGTTCTATGCCTTTATGTGACTTTAACAACAAATAACTCTATCACAAATAATCCAAATCAGATAAATTATCACACCATCGTGATCTTCTCAAAATTCTGAGAAACATTCATATATAACCCAAGATCTGGTTTTGAGTGGAAGTGCCTCAAAATTCAAGTTTTCCCAATCTGCCTTGTTATTGGCTATACACAGACATGGCCTCTGTCTTCTATAAAATTGTGCAAGCTCATTTTGTAACACAATGAGCTTAGATGGTGGATTTGCTGGGTAGATATGCTCTACAACCATGTGGTCAGGTGATCAAAACTCACTACCTACCATTTTTGCCGCAGAATCTTCCTCCAAGTGGGTAAACATACCCATTTTTTAGTGAGGGAAGAGGGTTTATTTTTGGCTAAACCGCCCATTATCCTCATGGCTTGGGCCACCTATATTCCACATTTTTACTACACCAAAAAAATATGGTGCCATTGAATCATTAATTGGTTAGTATATAGGAGTAGGCTGCAAAGATTTAGGAATGATAAGAGGTAAGCAGTGTATTGGAGGGATAAGGCTACATGGAATTTGGAATAATACAATGTGTGGTTGTTTGTAAACTAGTAATCACATGTGAAAAATGCAATGTGAACACCGAATGGTATATGTTATTTGATTTGATGTTGATAAGGGGTGTGATTGATTTTTTAAGTGTAGGAATATAGATGAAGCATTACATTTAAAGGTTCTATCTCTACATTTCAAATTTGTTACAAATTCATACATATACATTTGCAAATCTTATATCATGAGTGGTAGCATTGTGCAAACTATTCTATTTGAACTAAACATGAATACATGAAAACTTCCATACATTTGCAGATTTTATATCATGAGTGGGAGCCTGTTGTGGCCAATTTTATTGGCACTAAACATGAATACATTTGATACCACTTTGGATAATTAATTACTTTTATAGTTGATGTGGTTTGTAAATTATTTGGGAGAAATTGTGTTAGTGTTGCAAATGTTTGAGATGGTGGTTTCATCGGTTGTTTGGTTAGTTCTTTGTTGAAAAAAGTCTTTTTTGTACTGTCAATAACATGTTGATAATGGGGTGTGATTGATATTGGAAGTGTAAGAACATAGATGAAACATTAGATTGAAAGGTTTTGTGTACATTTCAAATTTGTTACAAATTCGTACATATACATTTGCAAATCTTATATCATGAGATATGAACTAAACATGAATACATGAAGACTTTTGTATATTTGCGATTTTATATCATGAGTGGTAGCCTTTGGTTTCCATTTTAATACATAAATTTCACAACACAATATACACTGCCAACACTAGGTCTTCTCCTTAGTGGCTTTATATTTCATTAGAGCTACTTGATTATAATCATTCCACCTAGATCTCCAAAAGCTTCTACCAAACTTATAAATAGCTTTGGAGAACAATCATTTGCTTCAATTCAGTTATTTAAACAATATTAATTTTCTCTACCCACCTTATAATAAATTATCAAATAAGGGCATTAAAGGCATTATATATAGCAAATTCCTTGGTATATGAAGGTGATGTAAGTAAGTAGTAACTCACTACAAGTAACAAAATAAATGAGAACAAATCTAAGCATAATTTTTATAAAACAAAATGATGTACATGCATAAATATTCTAAGAAACACAATATATCGCTAATTTCACTATTTTTAATGGATTTTTTTTTCCAACACAATAAACTGCTAATCCTCTAATGGTTCAGGAAAAATTTAAAAAAAAAATCCCAAGTTGACAATTTTTTTAGAAAAGCCTAAACAACCCAAATTGTTATTATAAAACTTACCCAAAGAAAATATCATATTCCTAGACAATGTGATGCAAGAGCATCTGAATTTAACTCACAAAAAAATATAACTATTGCATAAATATTTCCCACCATTTAGCCTTTAATGAATTAAATCGCTAAATTCAGAAACTTAAAATAAAACCCTGAAATTAATTAACGAAGAACAATATTATAGAAAATCATCCCTGTATTTCACCTGTGCATGCATCAATTCGTAGAAACTATCAGTAAACGAATATCAAAACAATGAAATAAATTAAAAGAAAAATTATTGCAACAAAATCTCTAACACGTTTCACATTCACACTCAAATTAGCATCATTCTTATTCTCGCCCTGCTCAGCTACAATGTTGATCGCATGCATTTCCCAAAATACACAAATCGCTCCTCAAAAGTGGGCATGTAACTAGAGTTCACCCTGATAAAAATAGTAAAAACAATGTTAAAAAAGTAAAAATGTCACAACCCATGTCTAAACTATCAAAACATAGCAAAAAATGAAAACGTCCAAGATGTCAAATTTAACACAATCATAGAAACGTCTGGAAGGGCCTTTCCCATAGGGGAAATGCCTTCGGCATAATAAAACAATGCATGGCTTAATAGCTGCATGGAGAAATAAGGGGGATTTGGTGGATAAGAGTAATGTGTGGAAGTTTGCAGGGATAAGGTAGGTAGTTAAAACAAATGCATGGTAAATGCTATAATGTGCCAATATTGATAAGGCCTCTGAGCTAGGTGGAAATAATACCGAGTAGAGTTAATAGCAAACTTGGTCAATTCCAAAATATTGTAACTTGAAATAATATAGTAACATGGTGAATAATTACAAATGTAATATACAATTCAACCATACAATACTATGATATTCAAAAATGAAATATGGCTATAAAAACCACTTATTGATCCTTGATAGGCCAATCGGGAAATTTCAATCTCGTGGTGACTTTTATGCCTGTCAAAGACCAGAGGTCGCAAAACAATACTTAGTTTTTTTCCTCTTTCTCCTTTTTCCACTTGTCCACTGCCGACTGAGCCACTTGGCCAATTGTGCACGCATCCACGTCATCTTGGACCTGTTGACCGATGTTGACCTTCTGGCTGACCAAACTTTGACTGGACATATCTTGAGCTCAGAGTGTCTATTTTTCATGTTATTACAATCGTTGGAAATATCTCTGAAGGATATACTACATTGGAAAGGTTTAGGAAAGTTCAGGGAAATTTTGACACTGAAATTGATCCCATGATCAACCAGTGTCGTAGTTTTTTACAAAACTAGTAATTTTGGGAATTGATTTAATCATGAAAATGGTAAAAACATAAAAAATAGTTGTAGATCGAATGGTGAATCTAGTGTTATTTATTTAATTCATAAAACTAGTTTGGATAATGGCCTCTTTCGAATGGTGAATCCATTTTTTTTAAATTGAGAATGTTTCTATTAATAATAAAATGTTATGATAGTCATAAAAGTTAAAACTAAATAGAAACAATAAGAAATTCCCCAACAGAGACAAAGCTATGGAGAAAAATCAAAATATATATAAATTAAGAACCAATGCATTTGATTAAGATTAAACAATGTTTGAGAGTATTATTTCACATAAGACTTCAAATGTCATCCTATATCTTTGCAAGTTATTGTTTCAGTGTTTTACATGTTATTATTTTATTTTTTACATAAAAGAAGAGGGATCTATAGGGGCCCTCACCCTTGAAACTTATATATACATTGAAGTGCAAAATAAATGCATATAATTGTATTACCTGAAGTTACAAAAGATGACCTTTAGGAGGAAACAACAGTCTTGGCATAAATACTTACAAATTGATAAAATATATATATATGTTATAGAGGACTATTGTTTTTCACATTTCCATAGGAGCAAAATGACCTGAGACTAGTGCAGAGAGTAGTTTCTCCTTCCTCTCAAGAAATTCCTTGTAATCATTCATGGCCCAAAATACATACAAAATTTGACTAATGTAAGATATAGACATCCCCTTTTCTATCAAACTCCTTCGGGATGGACTAGGACCAATTAAAAATGTTAAAATCTCATCATTCCCTTTGAGTGTGACCAACCACTCTTACATCATTTTCCCACCATAGGACAAGGGTTTTCTTACCCTTCCCCTAACAATCATGACTTAGAGTTCTCCCTCAAAAGTAATTCCACACTCACGATTCTCCATTTGAATACCTTGCACGCCTTTCGCTCCAATCTTCCTACTTTCTTCAAAAACTCAAAAATGGATTTTTTTAGAGAATATATGTTAGGGCTTGCATCTCCTACCCCCATAACTTTTTGGTGAAATTTTTTCCTGATAAGCTTCAGGTCATCCTCAAAATTAAAATATCCTTCAGGAAAAATCTTCTGAATGAGGAATTGATACATTTGAAAGACATGAGTATTACTAGCTATCTAAGTAAGAAAACCAAAAAGGAAATTGTCAACAGAATAAAAATACTCCATGGGATTACGTAAGGTTAAGACATGATTGATAAAATATAGTTCGACATCATTAGCATAAAATATTTTTCATAACAAACTCCTTGGAATGTCAGCCATACTTGGTAAATAGAACTAACATATTTTAATGAGAAACTCTAAAGGCTAAGCAACAGGATGAGAAATGAGAGAGATAGAGCTCAAATTGGCATGCTTATGCAACTTGTGAATTATACCAGTTCTAACTTGTCCTTATATATAATTCACCGCAACTAGAAGATCAAAACACTTA
The DNA here is from genome assembly GCA_019776745.2 of Taxus chinensis. Taxonomy (NCBI): domain Eukaryota; kingdom Viridiplantae; phylum Streptophyta; class Pinopsida; order Cupressales; family Taxaceae; genus Taxus; species Taxus chinensis. The sequence goes on from CM034155.1 coordinate 544,007,111, forward strand.
TGCATTTAATTTAAATTTGTACAAACTGTGACAAAATAGAAAAGTGTATTTCAGGTTGGTACAGATATTTGGGAACTTTATAAAACATTTATATTTGAGCCAATATTATATTATTAGGAAGCTTCATTAATGTGTGACAGGACCCACCAAACAGCTGACATTGAGAAAATAGTATAAGCATGGAGATTTCTTATTGGTTTGCACTTCGCAGTGATTACTAGAGGTTATGTAGAGTCTAACAATATGAAAACCATACATACATGGTGATTTCTTATTGGTTCACACTTCACATTGAAATACATATGACATAAAGATCATATAATAGAAATGGTCTGTAAGAGCCTTTCATACGTGCAGCCTTCTTTTTAGCTCACCTTTCTCACTCTGACATGGTTATTACAAAGGAAAACAACATGCAAATTTATCAAATCTCTCCACATCCAAACTTAGAGGTGAAAAGATAGAAAAAAATGCATGAAAATACGTGGAGAATCAAGAAAAATTGTGAACTAAAGCCACGGAAACTATCAAAATCCATGAGTAGCACAAAGCCTCAAAATCAATGTGAAACATATAAATTATTAGATAGTAGACTATAATTCAATGCTACAATGGTATACCACCATTTTAGCACGATTTAGCAAGAACTACATGAATCATGAAAGGATTTCATGCTCAAGCACCTAGTATTTAAACTATAACTGAGCTTTCAAAGTCTAAATTCAAGCGATCACAAAACAAAACAGAGTATTAGTATTTTCTAAGATTGAGATATTTTCATGCCTATAGTTTCTCAAGTATTTTAGATTTTATCATCAATGGAGGCTTACCTGCACATTTTATATTTGGACCAGCTCTTTGAAGACACTATTTTTGACAAACAAGTCATCGTCTTAAATCATTATACAACCTTAAAATGAAGTTAGAAGGAGCTAGTTTAGTAGACGACAATGATGATGCAAACTAGGATGAAGTACAGTGCACAATTGATCTATTGAACATTAGATAGATTGGGCTACATATTTTAGCTGGAAAACTAGAGGTAATTCCTTGTATCAACTTGCTTTGGGTCATTTTCCATGAAAATGTAAGTTGTATAAAAGGAATTATAAAATCCAAAGGAGGAAATGTAATTGTTAATATAACTGAAGAGGTTATTGTTGCTTACTACCATCTCCCTAGATCTAATATACATTTCAATCAAGAAACATTGGAACAATGGGGGAAGAGAAATAACCTTAAGAGTTTTCTTAAATATTAGGTAGAGGACCCAGCTAGTTTTAATTCCAAAGTCGCAAAAGACAAGATGAATATAAGATCTCTTAGATGTAGAGTGAGAGTGGTAATGGCCCTAATGAATAGAATTCTTGGAGCACTAAATATTGTGCATTTCAATCATACATGGGTACCCCTACTAGCCATAATCATTGATGATGAAAAAATACCTAATATGGATGGAGTTCTAGATTTTAACCTCTACAATAATCTTGTGAGTACCAAGGAGAAGCATGGTAATTTTAATATTATGTCTTACTTGCTTGATGTCATGTGTGCAGTCCAAAAATTTCAAGGAGTCCATAGTTGGTCACCACAACACAGACATATAGTCCACAGGTTCTTTAGCAATATGCATATGCATAACTATACGAAGAACATGGAGGTGATCTATAATAACTACTACCATGTGATCTTCAATTCCATACAAGACACCCCTATACCTAGGGTAAGTCAAAGAATCATCAATTCATTTACTACCATGTGATCTTCAATTCCATACAAGACACCCCTATACCTAGGGTAAGTCAAAGAATCATCAATTCATTGAGACAATGGGGAGCTTTCTTGTGTTACCCAAACTATACAGTTGTAAAAGTAGTGGGGATTCTCACTATCCCATTTAGAATACCCCAATATGTTTCTGATAACCTAGATGAGTAGGAGATTATATATCACTTTTTCCATGGCATCAGTCATGTGGAAAAGGAATAAAAGAATAAAATGTCTACTTATCCTCCTCTTCCTTTATAAGTAGGTTCGGTGTTCTTGACTAATTGGAAAAGGCCAAGAGAATAGCAGCCCACAAGATTTCATTCCACTTAGACTATCATACTCTAAGGTCTTTTGACCCAGTAGGAATAGTGGGATAATTCTACAATCACACTCCTGGCATGGCCACTTATAGCTATAAACATCAACCCCACAAGGATGACCTTGTTTATAAGGATGAGGTCGATGATCAAGTGGTGGCCATTACTATGAGAAAATTCAAAGTTACTTATGCCCCTATTGGGAAATAGACCAGAGTTGGTGGATTGAAAGTTAGGATAGGAGGAGTAGAAATATAGAGGGAGGAAGAGGAAGAAGATTTGGATGACCAAGATACTGATTCAAGACAACTTGAGAAGATTTTTTTTGTCTGCATCCTCGATCAAAAGGAGTATTTGGTCCTTCTTATTCTTCTCATTCTCAAAGCATACAAATGGCAAGCCCTGCAAGGTATATTGGGACAGCCACAAGTCCACACATTCCACAAGTTACTACTCTTATTCTTGTTATCCAAAATTCACCCCCCCAGGGTAATTTTGATAACATGCATCAGAATATTCAAGTCCCAGGAAAATTGATTGATTCAGAGAAAACATCATGTTTCTGAGGTTCTCTCAGATATTTTTCTAACTCCCTTGGCCAAAGAAGGAAAGAGCAAGCTCTGAGAAAATGTGAAAAAGTTGCAGAAAGGCAAGTAGATTGATCCAGGAAAAATCGTGAAAATTGGCTAAGTCCTGCTCAAGGTTGCCTTTGGGACAATTGAAACGAATGTACGCGAAAGGCACGGATTGGCCGAAAAGCATCCAGGTGGCCCAAAAGGAAAATGGGACAGTTGGGAAATCCGGGCGCGAACCGGCCGAACCGGCCGAAATGAGTCAAGGCAGCCCGGGACAGTTGGGACATCCGGGCGCGAACCGGCTGAACCGGCCGAAATGAGTCAAGGCAGCCCGGGACAGTTGGGACATCCGGGCGTGAACCGGCCGAATCGGCTGAAATGAGTCAAGGCAGCCCGGGATAGTTGGGACATCTGGGCGCGAACCGGCCGAACCGGCTGAAATGAGTCAAGGCAGCCTGGGACAGTTGTGACATCTGGGCGCGAACCGGACAAACCGGCCGAAATGAGAACTTTCAGCACTGTACCAAATGGGACAAAGGGACGCGTGGGACGCAAAAAGCTGAAGCGGCCGAAGGCAGAGGAGAAAATTCAACATTCGACCCGTGGAACTTCAAACGGCCATAACTTTTGACTCCGAGCTCCGATTTTCACAAAATTGGACTTTCTGGAACGAGCACGACGTCCTCCACGCCACAAAAACTAGATTTCTTATTTTTAATGAGGGTAGATATATTTAATGAAAGGAAACATATTCGGCTCCAGTCAGTCAATGCTCATTCCCGTCAAATGACAGAAAACGCCTGCCAGACCCAAAATAGCTGCCCGCACTCAGAAGGCCATAACTTTTGTATTTCTCAACGAAATCACACAAAATTGGTACCGTTGGAATCGTGGTTTTGAGCCTGATGCACATCAATCAAGAAATTCTAGATTTGATCAGAAATTGATTGATATTTTTAAGAAAACGTGGCTGGGTTCAGAACAGTGTTTTATTTGGTAGCTAGGAGTGCAATTAAGAGGCATGGTCATCATTCTTTCTCTGCTGCAGCACATGGGACAGTATGGGGATCCTTTTGCAAGTAATGTATAATCATTTCACTCAATTTAATGCCTCTTACAGGTGGTTGAAGGACAGATTTCAGGATTTCCATTTTCCCTTCTCTTTTCCTTCTCTTTTTTCTATAAATTGGAGTGTTGGGCTCATTGTAAAAGAGAGATTTTTTGGGTAGCAAAGCTCTGCCAAAATTGCTTTGTGAATCTAGTGTGTTGCAGGCCCTTGTAGTGGACTCCTTGCATGGTGATCCAGGCCCTTATCTTGTAATAGACTGAACTGTGCATACCAGGAAGCAATAAAATACAAAGTTTGTGGATGTATCTTCCCCTGCTGTGTTTTCTTGCATTCTTCTTGCCCCTTTTATCTTTCTACAAGAATATTGTGTCTATTATTATGTTCTTGCAAGAATCCACTAACATTGTGTGTGCTTGGAATGTTGTTGTGAATGCATTTTGCTAGATTATGGTGAATTGTCATCACCTCTTCTAGTGTGCACTTTGCCTCTGTATTTCACACATTTGGAGATTACTCTCACACCCTCCTTTTCTGGTGTATCACCGCTTTAGTGTAGGCTTTCATTTTATGTATTCTCTCTCCCTGGTCCCTTGGAAATTTAGATTAGAACAGTTAGCTTATCCTGCATTAGAGTAGATTGTGGCAGGTAGTTTAGGAGCAAGAACCAGCTTTCTCTGGAGGTCTGTCTCAAGTAGCAAGTCCCACAACTTGGAGATAGTACCCATGTTATCCAATCACACTGTGAGTTTAAATACATGCACAGGGGTGTTGTGATTCGGTGATAACAGTTTTGGCACGCCCGGTGGGACACTGAGGTTAGATTATTTCATCTTTCAGAGTTGTCTCATTATCAACAGCAAAGTTTAAGCCACCGTGTGACCACACAATAGTTTTGGCACGCCCGGTGGGACCTTAGAGGTCTTCACTTTCATTGCAACAAGATTCATGTGCACTTGTTGTAAGTTCCAGCTTTGAAGGAGATTTAAAATCACACATCTGGCGACTCCAAAAGAGGCATAATCCACTGGTTTCTGCAGTCCAAGCCTGACAAATTTATGAGAAGAATACAGACCAGGTCAAGAACTAGGGAGGAAGGATTGTTTGTTTATCTGCATCTATCTCCAGGCAGAGAAAGAAGGGGAAGAAGAGCTCAAAGATCTGCGTCTCCACCTAACAGAACTTTGTCTACACCTCCACCTGGTAGACCTTTTCTCGCATCAACAAGGGTTCTCAGGCCAATCAGAATGGCGCAACCACTAAATACCTTTGTCAATTTCACTGGCAGCAGCCCACTTGCCCTCAATGCACAGAATCCAGTTCCAATTGCAGTGTTGAAGAACATTCCATTTTTCACTGGAGAAAATCATACCACTCCTGGTGATCATGTCAAAGACATTGCTAACATCTGTGCAATCCATGAGATAAATGAAATGGATGTGGCTATCAAATTGCTGGCATCATCATTCAAAGGGAAGGCATTGCAATGGTTTAGAAGCCTTGAAGCTGGTTCTATCACGAATTGGAATCAGTTATGCATAGTTCTCCATGAGCAGTTTGGAGAGAAGGGAGACAACTTGTCTCTTCTAGAGCAATTGACAACTATCAAGAGAGCCCCCAATGAACAGCTAACTAACTTCAACTTCAGATTTCAAAGGTCTTGGGATAGGATTCCAGTGGCAGTCAGGCCAACAGCAGAAGGTGCTTTTCTATACTATCTTAAAGCTTTGAATTCTGATATTTCTATGTTAATTCAATCTATGGGAGGCACGACCTTACCTGCTGCTTATAGTATTGCCATTAGAGCCGAAAATTGTCTTATTCAAGCTGGTAAACTGGCTCCTAGACCTCCAATGCCATTATATCCAAGTTTAGAGAGCCCAAGTACTAGTCAAGCACCTGTCTTAGCTCCTATTCCCACTCCTAGAAATCAAAGTTCAAATGAAACTTCTACTTCATCATCTAGTGCTTCAAATGAACTCCAAGAGGTCATGAAACAATTGCAAAATTTGGGAAATGAGCTGGTTACTATCAAAAGACAGCAAACTCAAAGTGCTAGACCATATCAGCCTCAAGAACAGTACCAAGCTAGGCCCCCATACCAACAAAATAAGTCACCAACTCAAGCTGCAAATCAAAATCAAAGCCAAGTAAGGCCTCCCGCTAATAGACCATTTCAGCCCTATAACCCCAATGTCGTATCTGCTTCTAAAGCTTTTGTGCCAGTCCAAAATAATATGGCCCAAGAATATGATTGGTGTTTCCCGTGCAGTCAGCCACATAACCAATCAATGTGCTTTAATGGTGCATTAATCAGGCCCTGATGGTGCAAACCATTGGCGGGTCGCAAGAGTCCAGCCACGAAGGAGATCAGCAGCAGGAAGCATCTCAGCAAGAAACATCTCCGAACGAAACTACTCTTGTCAATTGGCAAGCTGAAGATTTATGTGGTATGAATCAAATACCCTCTCAAAGTGTTGCAGCCAACACAAGGTCAAAGAGGAGAAATTTGGGTGAAGAACAGCCATTGGCTTCAAGTAATCTACAAGCCGCTGGCAAACAAACTGTAGATCCAAACATGCAAGGAGCATCCATACCAGCTCCTAAACCAATTCAGATGCCAGTTGTTGCCGCTCATTTGCAAGGAATGAACGTGCAGGCCAAAGGAAAGCAGGGGGATACTTCATCTCCATTCAGTATCATTGATCAGATGAAGAAGACAAATATAAACATATCCATGTGGGAATCACTATCTATCCCAGGACAGAGAGATTTGCTACAAGCTGCCATGAAGGACTGGTCAACTTCAAATCAACAGGTCCAAATGCAAGAGAAGGTACTCACAAATGCTGCCCATCCTAAAGGAGATCATGGAGGACATCAAGGTAAAATGTTGAAGCCCCCTCTATTTTATGTTTCATTGATCGTAGGAGATAAGTTGGTGCATAATTGCATGATCGATTCGGGAGCAAGCAGCTCAGTCATGCCAAAACAAATAGTTGATCAGCTAGGACTCCAATATGAAGTCTTCTCCAAGGGTGTAGTGCAATTAGATGGGACAGCAGTGACAACGGTTGGAGTAATCAAAGGTTTGAGCCTCACACTGCACGCATGTCCTAACGTAATAGTGTTACAAGATGTGTCAGTCATAGACCTGCCACCACTCTTTGCATTATGCTTGTCAAGAGACTTCACTGCTAAAATTGGAGGCTATCTTTCGGCGGATTGGTCACACATGTTGTTCAGAACAAGGTATGGAACCAAAGCCACAATCAGGTCTGAACCTATTGCAAAATTTCATATTGAGCCTTACACTCCAATCCAAATCAATACCAACTGTTCAGCGTTTGATCAAGAAGATTATCCAAGCACTGATGAAGCTAACACCAAGGTTGGAAGCATCCCAGATTTGACTCTTGATGAATGGGAAAGCAAGGTGCATGCTTTTGATCCTTATCAAGAAATAGAAGAATCTGAGCTGGGAGTCTATTGTTTACATGAAGAGAATCAACCTCTTCCTAGCATCACCAAGCCAGATCATAAAGACAAGAATGAAGTATGGCAATTGTTCTTTGATGGGTCAAGGAGTAGACAAGGTGCAGGAGGAGGAGCTATGCTCATTTCACCACAAGGTATAAGGTACTACTCAGCCTTCCATTTCCAGTTTTCCTGTTCAAACAACACAACTGAGTATGAAGCTTTAATTCATGGACTGCACTAGGCAAAGAAGAAATGCATCAGGAATTTACAAGTGTTTGGTGATAGTGAGCTGATCATAAACCAAGTCAAAGGAAAAAATGCTGCCAAAAATGATCTGTTGAAGAACTACAAAAATCGGGTATGGGATCTTATTGAAGATTTTGAAGCTTTTAGCATCATTTCCATCCCAAGGAAAAATAATGAAGCCGCTGACAGACTGGCAGCAATTGGGGCTGCGTTTGATGTTGTAGAAAGTATCAAAAGTGAGAAAACTCAGCCTCATATCAAAGTGGTTATGAGACCAGCTGTTCCGGATAACAACACAAGTTGGCAAGTCTTCGAGAATGATCAGCAAATTGTTAAATTCTTGCAAGAAGAAGCTAAGTTCTCCGCGAGGAATCAAGACAAGCTAGAGCAACAGTATGGTGACCAAGTGGTGCAGCTGAGAACTAACAAATTACCAAAAGGCCTCATAACCTTAGAGTCAATCTTCAACCCGAATGATCAGTTCCGGAAGGAGAAAGCGAACATTCAAGTAAAGAGTGAAGATTCAGAAGCTATCTTGGTAGATAAAGGCAAAACATTGCAAATTGGCAAAGTAAGTACTCCACAAGAGAAATCTGATTTTGTTCAGCTTTGTCAAGAATTCCCAAATGTCTTTGCTTGGACTTACAAAGATTTAAGAGGTTTCAATCCAAAGTTGGCACAACATACTATTGAGTTGGATCTGGAATCCAAGCCTGTCAGGCAAAAGCAAAGGCCAGTAAATCCTCATATCGAGCCTCTCATGAGAAAAGAGTTAAGCAAGCTCATTGAGGCTAGTATCATCTTTCCCATCAAACACTCAAGTTGGGTTGCAAACTTGGTGCCGGTAAGAAAGAGAAACGGAGAAATAAGATTGTGTGTGGACTTTCGCGATCTAAATAGAGCATCACTCAAAGATCATTATCCGCTTCCATCAATGGAACAAATATTGTAGGTTGTAGCTGGTTCAGAAAGTTTTTCATTGCTAGATGGATATTCAGGCTATAATCAGATAATGGTAAAGGAAGAAGATCAATTCAAGACGGCCTTCACTACAAAATGGGGCATGTACGCTTACAAGAAGATGCCATTTGGACTGTCAAATGCCGGAGCAACATTTCAGCGAGCTATGGATATGGCATTCAAAGGCTTAATCAACAATATAGTGCTGGTATACCTAGATGATATCACTGTCTTCTCAAAGAATGCAGCAGACCATCTCTTTCACCTCAGGAAAGTATTTTAGAGGTGTAGAAGGTTTGGAGTGTCATTGAATCCAAAGAAGTGTGTATTCTTGGCACACGAAGGAAAACTGTTGGGCCACATTGTCTCTAGGGAAGGGCTAACAATTGATCCTGAAAGGGTTGAAGCCATCCGAACGCTTCCATTGCCACACCACAAGAAATCTCTCCAAAGCTTCTTAGGAAGGATAAACTTTGTCCGCAGATTTGTGCCTAATTTTGCCACCCTTGTGAAGCCTCTAACAATGATGTTGAAGAAGAGTCTGACATTCAAATGGACAGCAGAAGGCAAAGAGAGTTTTGAAAACATCAAGCATGCAATATCACAAGCTCCAACTCTTATCAACCCAGATTTCTCAAAGGACTTCATGTTGTATGCGTTTGGAGGATCAGACACGATCTCAGCTATCTTGACACAGCTGAATAGAGAAGGTTCAGAACAGCCCATAGCATTCTTCAGTCAAACCTTTTAAGATTACGAAATAAAGTATTCTTTCATCGAAAAGCATGTCTTTGCCATCATCAGGAGCTTGAAGAAGTTCAGACATTTGGTCTCAAACAATAAGATTCAACTGCTGGTGTCTCATGCTGGCATCAAGGACTTCCTCCTAAATAAGGATTTAAATGAGAAGAGAGCAGGTTGGATCACTCGGGTGATGGAATATGATATTGAAATCAAAGTGACCAAGCTAGTTCGTGGCAAAGGCTTGTGTGAGCAGCTCGCTTCCAAACAACCAGACAAACCAAAAAGTGAAGAGGATGTTGTCTTGCTACTACAGAATGATCAAGAACAACCAGCTAATGATGCACTCATCCCATGTTGGACTCAAGACTTGGTGCATTACCTCCAAATAGGGTTGTGCCCTCTAGAAGTGAGCAAAGCAAAGAGGAGATACTTCAGATTACAAGCCATTCCATATGTGCTTGTTGATGGAGTTTTGTTTAAAAAGGACATCAATGGAGTTCTATTAAGATGCATTGGAACAGGTCAAGTTGAGAAGATCTTACACGAGTTCCATGACGGGGAAGCAGGAGGCCAATTTGCTCCGCAAGTGACATCTCTCAAAATCATGAAAGTTGGTTACTATTGGCCTACTGTGTTCAATGATTGCTACTCATGGGTCAAGAAATGCAAGAAATGTGCATTCTTCACAGGGAAAGAAAGGTTAGCAGCGCTGCCCCTTCATCCAATTTCAGTAAATCAGCCATTCATGCAATGGGGATTGGACTTCATTGGGGTTATCAATCCCAATTCAAGTCAGGGCCACAAGTGGATTCTAACATCAACAGACTATTTCACCAAGTGGACTGAAGCAGTGGCACTCAAGGAGGCAAATGAATCTAATATCTTAGATTTCTATGAAGGGATAGTCACGAGGTTCGGTGCCCCTGCCACTATCGTATCAAACAATGCATTGGCATTCCTTGGCACAAAGATCATTGAATGGGCTGTCAAGAATTGTGTGTACCTCAGCACTTCATCAAACTATTACCCTCAAGGTAATGGCCAAGCCGAGTCTACAAACAAGAATCTACTAAGAATCATCAGAAGGACTCTTGATGAGAATCAGAGGACTTGGCACTCAAAGCTCAAATCAGCCCTATGGGCCGATAGGATCACACCCAAGAGATCTACAGGAAGCTCTCCGTACAAGCTTGTATACAGGAAAGAAGCAGTTCTACCTATATCACTTGAGTTGCCAGCGTTGGAACTCATGAAACAGTTGGAACTAGCTGAGTTTGAACCTATGGAAATCAGGTATGCAGAGTTGATGGATTTAGAAGAGATAAGAGAGCACGCAATGCAGACCATAGAAAAAGATAAAGCATTGGTCAAAAAGAGTTTTGACAAGAAAGCTAAGGTCAGGATATTGCAAACTGGAGATTTCGTACTGAAGTGGGATGTTGATCGCGCAAAACCAGGAAAGCACTCCAAGTTTGATGCCATCTGGAGTGACCCATACATGATCATTGAATGCAAAGGTAGTAATGCTTTCCGACTGGCTAAGTTGGATGGTGAAGAATTGCAGATTCCAGTCAATGGGATCTATCTCAAACGATGCTACTAGAAAGATAGATTTTCACCCTTGTAAATATTAGATTAGATTTTCATTCCTCTAAGTGCTTATGCACATTGTACTGCTGTTAGAGTAGTTTTTATTTCCCTAAGTGCTTGTGCACATGTCCTATTGCTTCTAGTATGTGCATGTTTGCAGTTCATCAAGCTCCTAGGATAGATTTGTAGCCATGAGAAGACCAGCTCAACAAATGTTCAAATGGCTCAAGGACACAGGTTTTCAAATTTCAAATCAGCTAAGAGGTTATCAAACAGACTCCATGCCCAATGGATTGCTACAAGTATCTGGCCGTTCTTCATCTGGTAGGCAGATGACCCCGCTGAGTTGCCAAACCGTTATCCAAAATTCACCCCCCCAGGGTAATTTTGATAACATGCATCAGAATATTCAAGTCCCAGGTAAATTGATTGATTCAGAGCAAACATCATGTTTCTGAGGTTCTCTCAGATATTTTTCTAACTCCCCTGGCCAAAGAAGGAAAGAGCAAGCTCTGAGAAAATGTGAAAAATTTGCAGAAAGGCAAGTAGATTGATCCAGGAAAAATCGTGAAAATTGGCTAAGTCCTGCTCAAGGTCGCCTTTGGGACAATTGAAACGAATGTACGCGAAAGGCGCGGATCGGCCGAAAAGCCTCCAGGTGGCCCAAAAGGCAAATGGGACAGTTGGGACATCCAGGCGCGAACGCACCGAACCAGCCAAAATGAGTCAAGGAAGCCCGGGATAGTTGGGACATCTGAGCGCGAACCGGCCGAAATGAGTCAAGGCAGCCCGGGACAGTTGGGACATCCAGGCGCGAACCGGCCGAACCGGCCGAAATGAGAACTTTCAGCACTGTGCCAAATGGGACAAAGGGACGCGTGGGACGTGAAAAGCCGAAGCGGCCGAAGGCAGAGGAGAAAAGTCAACATTCGACCCGTGGAACTTCAAATGGCCATAACTTTTGACTCCGAGCTCCGATTTTCACAAAATTGGACTTTCTGGAACGAGCACGACGTCCTCCATGCCACAAAAACTGGATTTATTATTTTTAATAAGGGTAGATATATTTAATGAAAGGAAACATATTCGGCTCCAGTCAGTCAATGCTCATTCCCGTCAAATGACAGAAAACGCCTGCCAGACCCAAAATAGCTGCCCGCACTCAGAAGGCCATAACTTTTGTATTTCTCAACGAAATCGCACAAAATTGGTACCGTTGGAATCGTGGTTTCGAGCCTGGTGCAAATCAATCAAGAAATTCTAGATTTGATCAGAAATTGATTGAGATTTTTAAGAAAACGTGGCCGGGTTCAGAACAGTGTTTTATTTGGTAGCTAGGAGTGCAATTAAGAGGCATGGTCATCATTCTTTCTCTGCTGCAGCACATGGGACAATATGGGGAGCCTTTTACAAGTAATGTATAATCATTTCACTCAATTTAATGCCTCTTACAGGTGGTTGAAGGACAGATTTTGGGATTTCCATTTTCCCTTCTCTTTTCCTTCTCTTTTCCTTCTCTTTTTTCTATAAATTGGAGTGTTGGGCTCATTGTAAAAGAGAGAGTTTTTGGGTAGCAAAGCTCTGCCAAAATTTCTTTGTGAATCCAGTGTGTTGCAGGCCCTTGTAGTGGACTCCTTGCATGGTGATCCAGGCCCTTATCTTGTAATAGACTGAACTGTGCATACCAGGAAGCAATAAAATACAAAGTTTGTGGATGTATCTTCCCCTGTTGTGTTTTCTTACATTCTTCTTGCCCCTTTTATCTTTCTACAAGAATATTGTGTCTATTATTATGTTCTTGCAGGAATCCACTAACATTGTGTATGCTTGGAATATTGTTGTGAATGCATTTTGCTAGATTATGGTGAACTGTCATCACCTCTTCTAGTGTGCACTTTGCCTCTGTATTTCACACATTTGGAGATTACTCTCACACCCTCCTTTTCTGGTGTATCACCACTTTAGTGTAGGCTTTCATTTTATGTATTCTCTCTCCCTTGTCCCTTGGAAATTTAGATTAGAACAGTTATTTTATCCTACATTAGAGTAGATTGTGGCAGGTAGTTTAGGAGCAAGAACCAGCTTTCTCTGGAGGTCTGTCTCAAGTAGCAAGTCCCACAACTTGGAGATAGTACCCATGTTATCCAATCACACTGTGAGTTCAAATACATGCACAGGGGTTCTGTGATTCAGTGATAACAATTCTTAGTATTCCTCTCATAAGTATTGTTGCAATTATAGCTCTTACGTCTATTCTTTTTCTTTCTACTTACTCACTTCCTACTTCTATAGGGATGGTTTCTTCTTCTTCTATTCCATCTTCCCTAGGACCTTTCGTTGGTAGTACATTCTCATTTCTTCTAGTTCTTCTTCTGAAGATGAAGTAGGGGGATAATGGGATATTGGATCCTTCTAGTTTGCAAACTCCTCCTTTCTCTTCCCTTATTTTTGGTTGATACACTTTCTTAGAATCGACTTTCTTTGTAACTTCCATTCTCATTGTCATAGTCGTCATAAATATTTTCATTTTCATATTTAAAAGAAATAGTAAACCACTGCTACGATGGAAGAAGAATCGTTAAGAATCTCCATGTCTAAAGACTTTTCTAGCCTCAAAGGAATGCCAAGCTCTTCATCTATCACCCCGAGAAGATATCCAATATCCACATTATAGGTAGTGTCGTTGGAGCTACCTCTCAGATATTCTCCTCCCGCCTAGGTTTAAAATTTTCTAGCACACAAACTAGAACAGGCAACATGCCTTCTGATCATAGGCATGCTCTGATTCTTTCGCTCTTGGCCAAATTCCTCAACCTTCTTACCACCTCGGCTGTGATTTCGCTCCTCCCCTGCTTGATTTACCATATCATTTATTGCACCATATTATACACTTCTGCCACTGGATCGGACTTTCCGAAGGAATTATAACACCTTTTTTGGTTGCAATTGGGGATGAGACCGCGGGTGTGTGGAATCTGACCAATAAAATTATTTGTTGTGGTGCACAAAGTGTAATGCCCAGCTGGGCATCGGATTCTTTGTTCTACCTGCCTCCTCCCAACCACCACGTTTTCTTTCCTGTCCTTGCGTGAGGGAGATGGGAGTGGGTGGAGTCCCGTTTTTCTACGCCTTGATCTCTTTTGGATCTTGTATTCAATGCGCATGGTTAGGAGGTGCATTTTCTAGAGCTGCGAACATTGATGGAGGGAGAAAAACGTGTTTGAGTGTCTCTTGTCCCTTTTTCACAGTTCTGTTCCTGTTCCTGCTACACAAACCTCTCGGTCATGGCGTCTTCCTTGCCTTCCTTCCTATGCGCGGGAGTTGAAGATGGAGAAATGGGCGTGGATTCTCAAATTCATGCTGTGCAGGCAGCTTCAGTGGAGCGCAGAGCTGATCTTCTCCTCAGAAAGTGCCGTGAGGAAGTTTTTGGCGATTTGCAGCAGCTACAGGGTGGAGAAGTAAACTTATCTCATAAAATCAGTGGCCCAGAGAGAGCTGAGTGCGACAGCTGCTACAGGGCGAGCCCAAGGAACCGCTGGTGTTGATCCTGATGTTCTGGTTACACGCGACCACATTCGAGACCAGTTGTTGTAGAATCTTGCAGCTGTAGTAAAAGAACAAGGTAAAGTTTTAGTTGAGCTGTCTTGCCCTTTCATTTTGGAAAGTTGCTTCTATCCAGGTGGTGAATTGACATGGAAGAAGCTCGATCAAATCTTGAGGCAAGTTTTGCAATGAGGCTGAGATTGCGTTCACTGCTGTTTCTAGTTCTGACCAGAAGTTTCCAGCGCCTAGCCCATGGGTTGATATGGTGGTTATAGATGAAGCTTCAAGCTAGGGAAGTAGGCGTGTTACCTCCACTTTCTTTGGGTGCCACGAGGTGTGTTCGAGTCGGGAATCCACAGCAAATGACCTGCACAGTAAGTAGCTAGGCGGCAGGTGTGTTACAATGTAGTGGAAGCCGTTGTGGGTGCTTCCAGCAAGCAGGTCGTCCATCTACGTTGTTATCTGTTCAGTACCAGCTGCATCCTCAAATTCAGGATTCTCCTTCAAGAAATTTTCATCAAAATCGAGTAAGTGACAGTGAGAGTGTTATCAGAAGACCTGATGAAATTTATTGTTAAGTTTCTCTATTGATTTCTACTGTCTTACAATGTAACTCATGGAAGAGTATCCCATGGAGGCGGATCTGTTTCAGATCAAAATATTCATGAAGCACGTTTGCTTTGCTGTAATAACGGTAGAAGCCTTGTTGAGCGCTCCAACAAGCAGGTTGTCCAACTTCCTTGTTATCTGTCCAGCATCGACTGCAAGCCTTGCCTAACTTATGTGCTGAGTACTACTAGGGCATGCCCTTATGACGGGTATTTGGTTTCTGATACAGATTCGAAGGCTTTGTAAGAGGCAAATCCGGTACTGGCTGATGCTATAGGCCATGTGACAATTCATTGCCTGTACCACAAGAGCGGCTGCACTTGGCAAGGGCCTCTTTCAGAGAGTATGGCTCATGGTAATGGTTACCAGTATGGTTCATCCCCTGTTGTATGTAATAGATGTGGCACCTAGATTTTTCACCGAAAAGTACAAGAGCATGCTCAGAATTGCCCTAGGAAACAGGGCCAGGTTCAGCAACAAGAAAATGCTCCTCAGGCTCAAGGTGGTGCAGTTGCAGCAGTACACACTGAGCAGAATCAAGTGGTACAAGCTCGAGTTCAACAATAACCAGCACAAATAGCATCCCAAGTCCCACAAGCTCCAGTTTCTCACCCCCCCCCAGCTTATCATCCCAAACTTGCTCAAGTTTCTCGAAAACAGTTCAATGTCACGGCATCCCCTTGATATTGTAAAACGAGGCTTTAACATTTACCCCATCAGTATATGGGCAGAGATGCTCATTGCAGACTATACAATTGATTTTATGAAGACAAGAGTATGGCCGTTAACAGAGTTTGGACCTTCAGCAAGCTGAGGAAGGGAAGTTGCGCTGGTTGGGTTGCTGTTGCAGGCCCCGTCCATCTTGTTATCGACTGCGGGAGCTTAATCAGGCACGATATTCTCTATACCATTGATTCTTATGATGTTATTTAACCGAATCATTAAATAACTCTACTCTTCATATACATGTCTCGTGTGATGGTATGTTGTTTGGTTTCCACTTCCCTTGCTCATTTGTATTTTTTTTTGGCATTAGAAATGATTGCGCTGGTTGAAGCCTTTATATTGTGTTCTGGGTTTTAATAAATATTAGTTGTGTGAACTTTGTTCTTAAGCCTAATAAAACAAAAGAGGTGGGGGTCCTGTAACAAAAATTCCTGAGTTCTTTGTGTTGGTCTCACGATTTAAATGTTTTATCCAACATTGCCGTTGGACTCGACCTTATAGTTCCTGTTTTGTTCTTATTCTTGTTTTGGTTCAAGATCTGTAGTTCTGGTTTATGTTGGGTATTTGTGAAATAGTGATTGAGTACTGCGAGTGCATTGTGTATAGGTAAATGATGTTATTCCTGTCTCTATCCTTTTCTTTTAGTTTTTTTAGGTTCTAGCAACCCTTTTCGGTTGGCTTAGTGTGTGCTTAGCTTGACTGATCTTTGAAGTGAGCCAAGTTGATACTACTCTCAACTAGGTTAGTTGCTTTTGTTTTTGTTTTGAATCGCTCGAAGAAATACTTTTATTCTTCGAGTGTCATGGTTGATCGTCATAATTTGATATCAATTCATGTTCACCATTTGGAGATTGTTGTCTTTGGAATCACCTTCTCTCCCTTGGTGACTGTTGTATATTTTGAGGAATGTAGCTGATCCTATGGAATGTCTTCTTTTGACGATACTCACATTTCTTTTGGATAGCTTAAAATGTCAGAGGAAATACTCTTTCTTACCTTGATTTTGTTTCACACATGTTGGAGGATACAAGATCTACTTGATCGTTAGTGAGGAAGTTTTCAAATCTTAAAATTGGGATGTTGGTTTTATGCGTAAGAAATTACTCTACGTTTTGCTCCGTAAAGATGCTTAAATTTCATTCTTCTGTGACTTAGAGGTTGGTGTGTTTGGAAACTCATTGGTTGACTGGTTTTTGTGATGATCATTGTGATACGACCTCCTTGCTATCATTGTAGTAGAATGGTTATGTATTGACCAGAAAGGTTTAAGTCAACTGGTTGTTGACGACAGATCCTTTGGAAGCTATGTATCCTGTGTTGTGTTCTTGTGAATGATTGAATAACCCTCCTGTAAGATTTATAATGGTTATGTTTGGTCTTGCCAAGTTTGTCCTTTTTCTTAAGACACTCTCTTGATTAGAAGAAAGTTTAATAGAAGGATTGTTAGGATAGGATGTGACCCATACGAGGTCATTTGTGCGCTTCATCCCTTTTCTTTCCAATTTATTTATTCGGTACTGGCATAAAATTAGCCGTTATAGGCACATCATCTTAATATTAATAAGTCATGTTAGTTTAGATATTCTCATGTCGATTGATTGTTTGGGATCTTCCAGTGGCATAGTGAATCCTTGGCTTGGTGAACTAACTTAAACAAATAGGGATAGATCACGTTTGAAATTAATTCTCTTCTTGTAATTGTTTCTGTTTCGAAATGTTATCTTGTTAAAATGATGGTCATTATTGTGATATGGGTGAAATTCACTATGATGTTTATTAACTGCTCCTATGAGAAAATGATAATTAAATAGAGTTAGTGCCGTCCCTTTTTATTTAGACATTTTATGCTATTGGACAACTGTTTAATTGCTTTTGTTTAGACTCTTAGATTATTATTTTTATAATCAACGGTACTTTTCTTCCTTGAAACAATTAGATAACAACATATTGTCTTAATGTTATAGCTTTTATCGTGCTCAGTTCTTGCGAACTGACATGTGCTAACAAATGTGCAGGAGGATTTCCTGAGTAGAAAAGAAAAAAAAAGAGAGAGAAAAAGAAACACGTGTAGAGAGTGGTTTCCAGCCTTCTTAGGAACTGCTGTTGTACGAATGTTTTCCTTTGCTTTAAAACATTGGTATGGAAATTGTGGAGACTATTTAGAAGGCATTGCATTATAATTTTGTATTGTTCTCATGTAGGTTGTTATCGTTTGAAAGTCAATTTGAGAAATATTATTGTCAATAAGATTAAATGAACTTGTTTTGATATGTGTATCCTTTGTTGAATTTTCACTTTTCAGAATAAGATTCATCCTTGAATTGTCAACCTAATTATAATTATCTAAAACTGAATCAACTTACATCACTTTGGTTACCTTTGGTCATGTGTCGTTTGGTAGAGGACTATGTTTTGAGCCTAGCAAAAAAGAAAACAAGAGAAACAGATATACCTGGTGATCCCACTTAAACTAATCAACAATCTCTTATTGTGGTAAATCCTTAGAACGGTCCTAAGGTGAAACAAGTTGTTAGTTGTTGTAAGATAATAAGATTTAATAAGTAGGAGGAATCAGTTTCGAAATCACGCAATCTATCTCTTAGCCATTGGATGGTAAATTGTTTTATTTTTATAAAACTCAATTAGTCAAGCCTAAGTAAAATCTTTAATAATTCTGGTTAAGTTCTCAAGCCTCAATTAAATCTTGGTAATAACAAATGAGGTCTTGAGGATGATTTCGACTCAACCTTCTCCCTCTAACCTTTCTCCAAGGTGCCTTGTCTTTCTTCTCTTAAGTATGTTAAACGCAAACCCATGTTGTCATATGGGCATGAACAAGTTCTAGTAGCGTAAGCGTTAATAGGTGGCCTTGTGAAATTAAATTACCCCTTTCTCTAAACAAACGAATTAAGCAAATGAATGTCATAATAGAGAAGATTAAAGATGATTACTCAGCGTAAAAAGAATAAACTTAGCTTGGTAAGATGAATTATATGAATCATACCTTGAGCATCCTTGAAAACGTAAATTAAGAATTGCAAGATGTATTTTTAAAATAAATAATCCTCAAGAATATCTCACTATGGATGGCCCTAACTATTAGTGTGTTCTGTGGATGGACCTCTATGTCGTCATGTCAAAAAAAAGTGTAATGTCCTTTTGGGTGTGAATGTTTCCGTGCTGACCTTGTGGTCATCCCCGTAACAAGCTGTTCACAGTGTTAGTTGTATCCTTGGTGACGACATGTCGCGTCATGTTGCATGTCAAGCAAGTTCAAAAAAAAATTATCCTGTCTTTTACTGTGTTGTTCGTGTGTGTGAATTTGTGGGTCGTTACACAAAGTGACAGGATCCCTCATTATTTGTAAGGAAATGGGACACGTGAAGAAGGGAAAGACATGATTCCACATAATTATTTTCTCCCTTGTTTCTGGTTTCATTTCTAATGCCTATATTTTGCAGGATGGAAATTTTTTATTTATCGAGGCATACGGTTATTTTTTATTTTTTATTTGTTTACTGAATAGAATATCACACAAAACTCATAAGCTTTTGATAAATAAATAACAGTCAAAAATCCTCTCTCACGGCACCGGAGCCAATAACAAGTCAAAATTAATCCATTCAAGTTTAATATATGTCCAAAACCTGTCAGGGCATCGTCCAAAGTATAAAAATCCTCTAATGATTTTCGTGGTCTCATACAAACCTATGCCAATGATTAGATGTTTTCACACATGGCAAAAATTAGGCGAATGAATTAAGACGTGAATGTCTGCAGAGGAGAGTACACGAAGAATACCACGCCGGATATATAAATAGGAGGTTGGGATGTGGATAAAACACGAGAAATGAATACAATCTCGGTGGGGAATTATGCCACCCAATTCAATATCGAATTAATACTGATTCATTTCAATTGAATGTGGTTAGAAGAAAGGTGGAAGTCGATAGTGATTCTGATGTAAAACCCAAAACTGATCTAAATGTAACAAAAAATTATAAGAACTTTAGACATGGACCAAGATAGAGAGACGCAACAACAAACAAATTCCTAATTGAAGGTGATGAGATTATTGGCAAGTTAATTATATCTTATCACCGATATTTTGTAGCATTGTGCTGTGTTGGGTGAATATGCCGAGGAAAAGGTGATGAGAGTATTGTGTGAGAGTATTTTCACATCTGCAGAGGAAAAGTAGAGTACAAAGGTCCCATAAATTTTCATTACACTTCCATCACACATAGAATTTTAAATCACTAGGATAACAAATGTAAATTCTCTATTAGAAGATGAAAAGACGCACATTACATATGCTTTACCACTATTACTACAAAAGTAACCGTATCCACAATCTATACTGAAATATGAGAACTAGGGAAGCTACTTACACTTATTCTGAGTCTTACGGGAAACGACTTATGACTTGATTTTATTTAACCAAGGGGAGAAAGCATAAAACAACATGTGGCATGGACGTTTCGCCGTAAGCGACAATTACAATCAAACAATTCAAGTCCAAATTATTAATAGCAATCATAGAGAGAGAGAGTGAGAGTGTTGTTGTGATGTTGAATTGAAGGAGCATAACAAAAAATTTGGCCTTGGCATTTCAGATGACACCTTTTCCTTTACTTTTGATAAGCAATGTTAACTCTTCCTTTGTAGTTGACATGGGAAGTATCTTCATTAAAAAAATAACACAAATAATATACGCGTCTTTATTTTTTATGGATAATCGAGCTATCTTTTTTCATTTGGATTCTGCATTGATTTAATATCTTTCCTACTAAATGTGGTATATCATCATAACTTACCTTTGTTATATCATCTTCATTATATTTTATATGAGAGAATGTGTCATTTAATTAAGAACTACTTGTATAAAACATATTAAATTAGCTTGAATACTCAAGTACAATATGTTTTTTAACATGGAAAATATATGATGGCCCGAATTACCATAAATGCTTTCCACTAGTAAGATCAATATTTAATTTTTCTGTTTGCTTGGAGAATACTTTACAATACAATAATGTGAAATTGACACATACCCTAGCTAAGACTATTATGTGGGAATTTATTTACTTAAATATAATAAAATTAAATTGAATTCTTAAAGAGTATCATTTAAAAAAATATAATTCTATATTAAATGTGCCTATCGGCCTTTCACAAGCACATATGGATGCTTTTGCTAGTTACTACTTATACTCATATTTGAGAAATATTTCTTTGATGTTTGAATGGAAGCGTTTGAGTTAGTATAAGTAACCCTTGGGAGAAATATTCCTTTGATGTTTGAATGGAAGTGTTTGAGTTAGTGTAAGTAACCCTTGGGCCAAACTCCTGTATAACTCAATATTCTTAGGGATCCAATAAGTATCAGAATCAAACAAGTTTGTCACTACGAACTGACATGTCTATCATACCATTTCCTAATTCTTTAAAAGATTAAAAGTTTAGTCCAAAAGATCAAACAGATCAATTGTAAATTTATTTTGCCAAAACAGCTACTATTGAAGAACATGCAAGAGGGACAACAATAAATTTACAAACGATTTCATACTGTGAAGGAAAGATGGTATTGTTTTATTTATTACCGTGTAGCTTCATTTATTATATATTCAAATTTTCATTTGTCGTTTCTAATCTTTAGAATGTGGGATTATACTCATAAGTTTTAGGTCCGCTTCTAAATCGATATGGGAATATATTGAGTTTTTCGTATTCATTTTCAAATTTATAGAATTTCAATACACACGATGAAGCTGGATTTTGATTGACACACATAATTAAATACTCCAACCTTTGACAACAAAATCACAAAATTCTGTACAAGCGGTTGGCAACAATTTTTATTATTTACGACGCTGCAATTTTGCAGCCAACGGCAAGGAATAAGGCTAATTTTTGGTGCTTCATATTAAGTTATTTTTGGATAGGAATGAAAAAAAAACGATCAATACATTGTGAAGATAAACCAAATACCTTTAAACTTGAATTGGAAAACAATCATAATTGTTAACCAAATACATTTTGTTTTTACAATTAATTTATTATTAAAAATATGAGAATAACTTTATTACTTAATTTTGTTAGTAGAAAGAAATAACCAAACACCAAAGAAATAATTAAATAATAAAAACAGCCAATGGGGTTTGGGTGGATCAGTTAAGAGGGATGGTTGTGTCCAGATCTATCCAAGTTCAAATCCCGTTGAGTGCGATCCCTTCGAGGTGGTTATCGGTGGTGGCGGATGTTGCATCACCGGTGGTTAAGGCTGGCGGTTATTCTCGGTGATGGCAGAATTGCATCATCGGCATTGGCGTTCGCGGCGGCTAGTAGCTCTAAAAATAGCAATGGCGGAAATTACATCGTCAGTGCGGGCTCACTGGGCACGATCTAGGTTGGATTAATTGTATTATCTTGTCTCTGGACATTGGCTGTAATGGGTGGGGTCCCAAGAAACCCTTCAGTTCATAGCCCCAGTCAAAAATGTTTATCAATCAAAAAATAATAATAATAATAAAAACAATGTCAAAAAAAATACTCCAACCTTTGACAACAAAATCACAAAATTATGTACAAGCTATTAATTAGTGGTTGGCAAAAAAATTTATTATTTACTACCCTGCAATTTTGCATCCAACGGCAAGACATAAGGCTAATTTTTGGTGCTTCATATTAAGTTATTTTTGGATAGGAATGGAAAAAAAATGATCAATACATTGTGAAGATAAACCAAATACCTTTAAACTTGAATTGGAAAACAATCATAATTGTTAACCAAATACATTTTGTTTTTAAAATTAATTTATTATTAAAAATATGAGGTTAACTATATTATTTAATTTTGTTAGTAGAAAGAAATAACTAAACACCAAAGAAATAATTAAATTATAAAAACAGCCAATGGGGTTTGGGTGGATTGGTTAAGACGGATTCCCGTTGGGCGCGATCCCTTCAAGGTGGTTATCAGTGGTGGCGGATGTTGCATCACCAGTGGTTATGGCTAGCGGTTATTCTCAGCGATGGCAGACTTTGCATCGTCGGCATTGGCGTTCGTGGCGGCTGGTAGCTCTAACAACGGTAGTGGCGGAAATTGCATCGTCAGTGTGGGCTCACTGGTCGTGATCTGGGTTGGATTAATTGTATTATCTTGTCTCTGGACATTGGCTGTAATGGGTGGGGGTCCCAAGAAACCCTTCGGTTCATAGCTCCAGTCAAAATCGTTTATCAATCAAAAAAAAAAATTGAAAATAATAAAAACAATGTAAAAAAAAATACTATTTTTGTTTTAGCTTTCAATTTAGAACAAAGGTGTTTTACAAATATTTTATTTTCATTAAAATTGAAATGATAAAAATTTTGAGAAATTGAAAAAATAAGAAAAATATTTTTTAATGTGTTAATTATAAGTTTATTGTAAAACACCTACTATTAATTTTATGATTTTAAAGTTATTTATTGTAAAACATCTTCTATTTTGATGTCCAAAAATATAAAAATTCTTCTACATAATAAATATAAAATAAATTATTCATTAGTAAATTTATTTCTATAATAAAAGAGTTGGAAAATGTTTGGGGAAGGCATATTAATTGTTAAAGTATAGAAGTTTTTAAAAATTATATTGGGAAGGGTATGCGGAGAGATATGGAGCAGATGCAATTTTTGTTTAGAAAAAGATGTCCTAGATTTAAATCATTTTCATTGTTTATTTTTTATAGTATTAACATGTTTTTTAGATAATCAACATGTATTTTTAGATTAATGACATTACATAACACTTAATAGTTAGGACATATTTCATATTAGTCCATTTCTTTTTGGGTTTGGCTGGGGTGACACACTCGACAACCCTCCGCCTCCTCTTTAATCTTCCATGTTTGCAGCTGCAACCTAGCATTTTGGGCTCCTTGTTTTTCTCACCTTTTTGATTGATTATCACAATTTTATAGTGTTTTTGTAGTAAAATGGCTTCTTTCTTGAGACGTATGTTGCTCGATTTATTTCATATTATAGGGTGTGATTTTTTCCTCCCATTTTTTGTAAAATTAACATTTTATATTTTTAATTTACATATATAAATATGCGCTAGTCAATCAAAATGTATATACATAATAAATAATGTAAAATTTTATCTACACTACTTGAAAAAATTAAATATAAATTTCGAAAACATCAAATATAGTTTATAAGTCTTACTCATTAAATTTAGATATGTTTGTGAATATGCTTATTAGATACTAAGTAAAGATTACTATAAATTCCCAAAGTTTTAATCACAATGAAGCGAAAACATTTATATTAATTCATCAAGTATCTAATTAAAGTAATTAAAAGAAAAAGATTCTAAGTATTGCCCCAAGATAATTTTCCATATTTTGATTAGTCTTTACACATGGGGGACGCATTAGTAAAACAAAGAATAGATCATTAAAAAAATTCAATTTCATGTCAAAATCTTACAAAAACCATAGTTTAAGATGTTTATGAAAAAAATTATAAGAACACAGGGCACAAAGAAAACCATGAGGGAAGGGAAGAATACACGTATGTTAGGCTGGAGGATGTATTAGTAGAAGGGACCATAGTGTGATATAAGAGTGAAGCATATAACACTAAAACGAGATTTGATGTTAGGAATAATGTCACTCTTGGAGTCCTTATAACTCAATTAGACATTTTCTTGTGTTACAAAGAATATGAATTTCCCTTGGTGAGGACAAACTTTGAGAAAACAAAAGATATATATAAAATCTAAATACAATTTCTTGTTGTGGGAATGTTGAATTGGGAAATAAAGATACCATGATCAAAGAATGTTTAGGGGAAAAAGGTATCTTGAATCTAAACCCCTCCCCCGCCCCCCTAAATCCTAATATTACTTTCTTGACATCATGTCATATTCACTTGAGTAACATCGGTAAAATTTAAACATTAAATAAATGTTTGAAAAACATATTCTTATCATAAGAACAAGAGAATTAAGAACGTTGTATGCAATTTGAAATATGTCAAATAATTATGTAAGTTATGGAAATTCCCATAAAGGATAAAAATCCAACTTAAAATGGTCGAACTGTAAGTTAAATGTGGAATGCACTTAAGAATCTATAGGTGGAAAAATGAGAAAATTATCCTTGTGCAATAATGTACTTGGAGTGTTAATCGTAAATAAGATGCAATAATCGTAAATAAGATGCAATTATGGTAATGATGTGTTGTGGGTTTGCCAATCCTTGAGTCCTTTTCTTGTGGGTGGGTTATTGCTAGTATTCGTTCATTAGGGAAAGTGTGGCATCAACATGTATATGGTGTTGTCATGTGTCTATGCGAGTCGATGACTTATGTAAGTGTCATATGCGTTGTTGAGTTTTCTTTACTTAGAGCCCTTGTGACGATGTGTAGTGAGCAATGTAAGTCAAAAAAATATATCCTGGCATTTTTTACTATTGTTTTTGTGTGTTAAATGTGGGTGTTAAAGTATGCCTATAATTTCTCCAATATTTTATAGTTTATCATCAATGGAGGCTTACCTGCACATTTTTCTGCTCGCACCAACCCTTTGAAAACACCATTTTTGACAAACAAGTCATCGTCTTAGAGCATTATAAAGCCTTAAAATGAAGGTAGAAGGAGTTAGTTTGATAGAAGACAATGATGATGCAAACAAGGATGAAGTATAGTGCACAATTGATCTATTGGTCATTAGAAAGAGTGGGTTGTATATTTTACCTACAAAACTAGAGGTAATTCCTTGTATCAACTTGCTTTGGGGAATTTTTCATGAAAATGTAAGTTGTATAAAAGGAATTCTAAAATCTAGAGGAAATGTAATTGTTAATATAACTAAAGAGGTTATTGTTGCTTACTACCATCTTCCTAGATCTAATATTTGGTTCAATGAAGAAACATTGGAACAATGGGGAAGAGAAATAACCTTAAGACTGTTCTTAAATATTGGGCAGAGTACCCGACTAGTTTTAAGTTCAAATTCACAATAGAAAAGATGAATATAAGATCTTTCAGATGTGGAGTGAGAATGGTAATGGCCCTAATGAAAAAACTACTTGGAGTGCCAAATATTGTGCATTTCAATCATACATGGGTACCCCTACTAGCCATAATCATTGATAATGAAAAAATACCTAATCTAGCTGGAGTTCTAGATTTTAACCTCTATAATAATCTTGTGAGTTCTAATGAGAAGCATGATAATTCTAATATTATGTCTTACTTGTTTGATCTCATGTGTACAGTCCAAAAATTTCAAGGATTCTGTAGTTTGTCACCACAACACAGACATATAGTCCCTAGGTTCTTTAACAATATGCATACGCATAACTACAGGTAGAACATGCAGGTGATTCTATAATAACTACTACCATGTAATCTTCAATTTCATACATGACACCCTTATGCCTAGGGTAGGTCAAAGAATCATCAATTCATTGAGATAATGGGAAGCTCCTTGGTGTTACCCAAACTATATAGTTGTAAGAGTAGAGGGGATTCTCACTATCCCATTTAGATTACCTAAATATGTTTTTGATAACCTAGATGAGTAGGAGATTACATATCACTTTGTCTATGGCATCAATCATGTGGAAAAGGAATAAAAGAAAAAAAAAAATGTCTACTTATCCTCCTCTACCTTTATAAGTAGGTTTGGTGCTCTTGACTGATTGGAAAAGGCCAAGAGAATAGCAGCCCAAAGGCTTTCATTCTACTTAGACTATCATATTCTATGGTCTTTTAACACAACAACAATAGTGGGATAATTCTGCAATCACGCTCTTGGCATGGCCACTTATAGCTACAAACATGAGCCCCACAAGGATGACCTTGTTTACAAGGATGAGGTCGATGATCAAGTGGTGGCCATTAATATGAGAAATTTAAAATTTAATTATGCACCTGTTGGGAAATAGAACAAAGTTGGTGGATTGGAAGTTAGGATAGGAGGAGTAGAAATATAGAGGGAAGAAGAGGAAGAAGATTCAGATGACCAAGATATTGATTCAAGACAACTTGAGAAGATTCTTTTTTGTGTTCCTCCTCCATCAAAAGGAAAATTTTGTTCTCCTTATTTTTCTCATTCTCCAAGCATAAAAATGACAAGCCCTTCAATTTATATTGGGACAGCCAAAAAAAATCCACATATTCCACAAGTTACTACTTTTATTCTTAGTATTCCTCTAATAAGTATTGCTGCAATTATACCCTCTTATTTCTATTATTTTTCTTTCTACTTATTCACTTCCCACTTCTATAGGGATGGTTTCTTCTTCTTCTATTCCATCTTCCCTAGGTCCTTTCATTGGTAGTACATTGTCATTTCTACTACTTCTTTTTCTGAAGATGAAGCAAGGGGGGATAATGGGATATTTTTCTTTCTACTTATTCACTTCCTACTTCTATAGGGATGGTATCTTCTTCTTCTATTCCATCTTCCCTAAGACCTTTCATTGGTAGTACATTATCATTTCTACTAGTACTTCTTTTGAAGATGTCAAAGCAAGGGGAGATAATGGGATATTGGATCCTACTGGTTTTCAAACTCCTCCTTTCTCAATATTCTTAGGGATCTAATAAGTATTCACTTCCTACTTCTATAAGGATGGTTTCTTTTTCTTCTATTCCATCTTCCATCGTGATAGGAAATTAAGAGTAACAGAACAACTTCCTACGCTAATCTTGAGGAGATATATTATGCAAAACTTTCAACATAGTAAAACAACTACAAAAATATCAGCAACATATTCATAACAAGAACACAAACACCATATATACGTGGGGGAAAATCCTTTCAGATAAAAAAACCCCACACTCCAAAAGCCCACTCAATGTATTTCAAATCTAATAACAAGATTACATACACTTGGAGAGCAAGTTTCTTATAGGAGTATCACCAGAAAAAATTCTAGGAGGATTCCAACTTTATAGTACTTACAAAGATCACCACACCAATTGCTTCTCCAAGCCTTCAATTTATAGACCTCCGGTTATACAAGAAACCATCTATGGTTTACAAAACCATGTGCCAAACCTCTCATGAGGTGGATAGCATTAAAGAGAAATATTTTTGTCTAAAATTAGGCTCTCACGTCCACAATATTCTCCCCTATTTTTTGACCCTTATAGATGTCATAAAATCTGTCATAATATCTCTAAAAATAGTCCAATCATATGGGATTCTTTTGACAACTTCTATTTCTATTTTTAGAGTACTGAAAATGAGAAATAGTTGTAAGAAAATATTGACTGAATAAACCAAACAAGGTTGAGACACCTTATTTCCAACAATCTCCCACTTGTCAAATAACTTGTAAGGGTCAAGGGAAAGATACCAGCATGGATCAACTGCTAGGGGCCAAGAGGCCCATAGACTCAAAACACCACCTAAATTTTACTATGCTCATGGGTTTAGTTAATGCATATATAACATTTGCAACTGAATCTACCTTTTCCAAATTCACCCCTATCATCCCTCGACCATATCTCTCATGAAGTGATACTGAACATTAATGTGTTTGGTCCTGGCATGAAAATTAAGGTTCTTCGCAAGGAAGATTGCGCTTTGACTGTCACAATGCATTGTAACTACACTTTGTTTCAATCCAATATCTGAACATAAACACTTTAGTCAAATGGCTTCTTTACAGGCATGAGTAGCTACCATGTACTCAGCCTCAATAGTAGACAAAGCGACCACAACATGTCAGTTGCTCATCTAAATAATTGCACCACCATTAAGAGTAAACACATATGCATTGGTGGATCTTCTGCTATCGACATCACCGGCCCAATCTCAATCCATAAAACCATGAATACGTAGGGAATGTTGATCTCCTCTTCCATGAAAACATATAGAGTACTCTGATGTACCCCAAATATATCTGAAGACCCTCTTAACTGCATCCCAATGCACTCTTCCAGGATTATACATAAAACGAGAAAGAACTCCCACTGCTTGGGCAATGTCTGGTCTTGTACAGACCATAGCATACATTAAGCTTCCACCTGCACTCTGGTAAGGCACTCTGCTCATTTCTTCCATATCTGATGGGGATGAAGGACATTGTGAAATGGAGAGCTTCATTCCCAAAGTAATAGGAACACAAAGTGGTTTACAATCCTACATGTTGAACCTTTGCAAAATAGAACAAACATACTTACTCTAGCCAAGCCATATCTTTCTGTTCTCACGATATCTTCTAATCTCCATCCCCAAGTATGTGTTTTGCTACACCAAGCTCTTTCATTTCAAATTTCACAGAGAGCTGAGATTTCAATTTTGCAATCAAATCTTTTCCTTTCCCAATAAAAAAGATGTCATCAACATATAAAGTAATTACTAGGAAACAATCACCATCAGATTTAAAATATACACAGTGATCAGATTTAGACCGCACAAACCCCAAACTCAACACATATGAATCAAACTTCTGGTACCACATCTTAGGACTTTGTTTAAGTCCATATAGGGATTTCTTTAACTTACAAACCATCTTGGTTTTACCTTTCACCATGTAGTGCCTTGGTTGTGTCATATAGATTTCTTCCTCCAAATCACCATGAAGGAAAGTAGTTTTCACATCTAGTTGTTCAACCTCTAGGTCATAATCTGCTGTAATAGATAATAAAAACCGAATGGATGTCATTTTAGAAACAGGAGAGAATATCTCACCATAATCAATACCCTCAACTTGAGAGTAACCCTTCGCAACCAACTGTGCCTTATACTTTTCAACATTTCCATCTGAACCAATCTTTTTCTTAAACACCCATTTACATCCAACAGGTTTCCGACCTTCAGGCAATGGTACAATGTCACATGTATCATTATTTTTAAGGGCTGCCATCTCTTCATCCATAGCTATTTGCCAAGACTTTGCATCATTCATACCCAAAGCCTCTTGTACAGATCTTGATTCATCAATGTTAGTACTCAAAGCAAATATACACTTCCAATCATCAGAAGAATACCCACACCTTTCAAGTGGTTGCATTTGCCTTGTAGACTTTCGAACAAGCTGAGGTGGAGAATCTTCCATTTCTTCCTCTTCTTCTTCCTCTTCTGAAGATTCAGAGCTTGGTGAGCTCTCCTCAACTTCTTGTCTATTTTAGGGTCTCGATTCAACTTTCTTAGGTGTAGAAGGAAGTTGAACCACATCCTTTTTTTTTTCATTTTATTTATGTTGTTATGGCTGAAAATTAATAGGAAAAGATTTAATCTCTCTAAAAATAACACTTCTAGAGTATATTACCTTTTATGCAACATGATCCCAAAGCTTGTATCCTTTCACACCATAGCCATATCCGATGAAGATACATTTGAGAGCCTTAGAATCCAAATTTGTTCTCTTCTCCTTAAGCACATGTGCATATGCCTCACAGCCAAAAACTCTCAGATGTATAATTGAAGGCTTTTTCCCTGACCACGCTTCCATTGGCGTTTTATCAACAAGCACTAATATAGGAGATCTATTTATCAAATAGCAAGCAGTGGTAATAGCTTCAGCCCAAAACCTCTTTTCTAGACCAGCTCTAATCAACATGCTCCTAGCCTTCTCCATCAATGTTCTATTCATTCTTTCTGCAACTCCATTCTGCTCCAAAGAATATGAAGTTGTCTTTTGTCTTTTAATCCCGCAATCTATACAAAATATGTCAAAGTCTGCAGAACAGTACTCACTGCCAGTATCAGATCTCAAACACTTAATTTTCTTCCTAGTTTGAGTTTCAACCATAGCCTTAAATTCCTTGAAATGACTAAAAACTTCATATTTACTGTTTAAAAAATATACCCATGTTCTCCTACTAAAATCATCAATGAAAGTAACATAATAAACTGATTTAGCAATAGAAGTAACCTTAACAGGACCAAATACATCCGAATGGATTAGATCCAAGATACATGAAGACTTATGAGTAGACGAGTAAAACTGAACGCAGTTCTGTTTACCATAAATACAATGCTAGAAATCAAACTCCAGATTGCAATCATTCAACCCCTCAATGATGTTCTTATTTTTCAGGGCTTTTAAACCCTTATCTCCAATGTGGCCAAGCCTTTGGTGCCATAACATGGTCTTCTCTACAGGAAATTGTGATTTGGTAGATAGAGCACCCTTGGGTACCTAGAAGCCACGACCATCCGCAGAGGAGGAAACCTTATCCTTTTTCAGTGAAATAGTTACTGACTTAGTTTTATCTAAAGTGATATTGCACTCAACCATGCATGCATCAAGTTGGTACAATGTACCCAATCTACTTCCTCTTGCTATCACCATAACACCTCTCACCATTTTCACACCTTCAGAAAACTATACATGCACACCCGCATCTATTAGCTTGCTAACATATAATAAATTTCTTGCTAGTCCTGGGATATGCAAGACGCCATCAAATCTTCTAATTCTACCATTAGAAAATTTCACCAAAATACTACCATGACTAACAATTTCAAGAAAAGAATTATCACCCAAATACACCTTACCACCTTCATAGTTTTTATCCTTACTAAACCAGTTTTTGTTAGGGGTCATGTGGAAAGATACACTTGAGTCTATCAACCATGCATTATCACCTACACAAGTGGCCAAAGCTGCAATAAAGGCATCTCCATCTTCCTTTTCGGACTCAGAATCAGTATCAAGCTTCTTATTTTTCTTTTTCTTTTCTTCTTTGCATTCCCTTCAGAAGTGTCCAAATTTGCCACAGTTCCAGCATATCACTTTGGACTTACCAAGGGATTTTGATCTTCCCTTATTCTTGGAATGGCCACGCTTCTTCTCATCTTTTCCTCATTCTTTTGTTCTTCCTCAAACACTCAAATCCTCTTTGGCGTTCAGAGAGAACTTCCTTCTCATCTCTTCGGAGAGTAGAGAACCAACAACATCATCCATCTTTAGAGTGCCTGAAGTGCTCCCAATGGCCATGACTAGGCTATCCCATAAGTCTGGCACTGAAACCAACATAGTTTGGCACCTTTCTTCTTCATCCATCTTAACTCCAACTGAGCTCAACTGAGTCACCAACGTATTGAATGTTTCCAGATGCTCAAATATTTTTCCACCTTCTTCCATTCTCAAGGAATACAACTTCCTCCTCAAGAAAATCTTATTTACTAGAGACTTAGCTTGGTATATCTCATCTAGCTTTTTCCAAAGCTTTTCCGAAGTGGATTCTTCATGGACATTTATCAGGATCGAATATGTAAGACATAGTCTAATAAGACCTTTAGCTTTTCTATCCATTACATCATATGTTACAACCAAAACAGGATCCATAGGCCTATGGACCTTCTCATCCACCGCATCCCATAGATCTCGATCAACCAACAGATCTTCCATCTTCAGTTTCCACATTTCAAAGTTTGTGCCAGAAAACTTCTCTACATCAATACTCCCAAATGTGCTCGCCATTTGAAAAAATATCTGCAACCAGATAACAAAGTATTCTCTGCACAAGCTCCCACTCAAACCCGGATTAGCAAAAAAAACCCAACAACCCACAACTGAAACCAAAGGTGATCAAGCTCTGATACCACTTGATAGGAAATTAAGAGTAACGAAACAACTTCCTACACTAATCTTGAGGAGAGATATTATGCAAAACTTTCAACATAGTAAAACAATTACAGAAATATCAGCAACATATTCATAACAAGAACACAAATACCAGATATACGTGGGGAAAATTCTTTCAGATAAAAAACCCTACACTCTAAAAGCCCACTCAATGTATTTCAAATCTAATAACAAGATTAAATACACTTGCAGAGAAAGTTTCTTACAGGAGTATCACCAGAAACAATTCTAGGAAGATTCCAACTTTACAATACTTGCAAAAGCTCACCAAACCAATTGCTTCTCCAAGCCTTCAATTTATAGACCTCCGGTTATACAAGAAACCATCTATGGTTTACAAAACCATGTGCCAAACCTCTCATGAGGTGGATAGCATTAAAGAGAAAAATTTTGGTCTAAAATTAGGCTCTCACGTCCACAATATTCTCCCCTATTATTGACCCTTATAGATGTCATAAAATCTGTCATAATATCTCTAAAAATAGTCCCTTAAATGATATACTATCATATGGGAATCTTTTGACAACTCCTATTTCTATTTTTAGAGTATTGACAATGCGAAACGGCTGTAAGAAAATCTTGACTGAATAATCCAAACAAGGTTGAGACACCTTATTTCCAAAACCTTTCGTTGGTAGTACATTCTTATTTCTACTATTTATTCTTCTAAAGATGAAGCAGGGGGAGATAATGGGATATTGGATCCTACTGGTTTCAAACTCCTCCTTTCTCAATATTCTTAGGGATCCAATAAGTATTCAGGTGTCGAGTCAAACTACTATCAACTAGTTTTCGACACCACCTAGCATGTCTATCATACCACTGCCCAATTCTTCTCAATATTCTTATCAATCCAATAAGTATTCAGGTGTCAAACTTGCCCAATTCTTCTCAATATTCTTAGGGTTGCCCAATTCTTCTCAATATTCTTAGGGATCCAATTTGCCCAATTCTTCTCCATATTCCTGCCCAATTCTTTAAAAATGCAGTCAAAAAGATCCCAATTTTTCCAAAACCATCTATACCAAATTTTGAATAATCTTTATAGAAGAACATGCAAGAGAGACAACAATATCTTTACAAATGATTTCATTTCGTGAAGGAAAGATGTTATTGTTTTATTATTACCGTGTAGCTTCATTTATGATATATTCAAATTTTGATATGTCGTTTCTACTCTTTAGAATGTGGGATTATTCAAATTTTGATATGTCGCTTCTAAATTGATATGAGAATATATTGAGTTTTTCATATTCATTTTCAAATTTATAGAATTTGAATACACACGATGAAGCTGGGAACACATTTTGATTGACACAGAATTAAATACTCCAACCTTTAACAGAAAAATCACAAAATTCTGTACAAGCTATTAATTAGCAATTGGCAACAATTTTTATTATTTACTATCCTGCAATTTTGCAGCCAACGGCAAGAAATAAGGGTACTTTTCGGTGCTTCATATTAAGTTATTTTTGGATAGGAATGAAAAAAACGATCAATACATTGTGATGGTGAACCCGATACATATATATATTCCAATTTTTTTTTATCATTTCAATTAAAATAAAATATTTGCAAAACACCTCAGTTGTAAATTGAAAGCTAAAACAAAAATAGTATTTTTTTGACATTGTTTTTATTATTTAATTATTTCTTTGGTGTTTGGCTATTTCTTTCTACTAACAAAATTAAGTAATATAGTTAACCTGATATTGTTAATAATAAATTAATTGTAAAAACAAAATGTATTTGGTTTATCTTCACAATTATAATTATTTTTCCAATACAAGTTTAACGGTAATTGGTTTACCATCACAATATATATATTCCAATTTTTTTTTATCATTTCAATTAAAATAAAATATTTGCAAAACACCTCAGTTGTAAATTGAAAGCTAAAACAAAAATAGTATTTTTTTGACATTGTTTTTATTATTTAATTATTTCTTTGGTGTTTGGCTATTTCTTTCTACTAACAAAATTAAGTAATATAGTTAACCTGATATTGTTAATAATAAATTAATTGTAAAAACAAAATGTATTTGGTTTATCTTCACAATTATAATTATTTTTCCAATACAAGTTTAACGGTAATTGGTTTACCATCACAATATATATATATATATATATATATATATATATATATATATATAGTGTTAATCCAAAAATATAACAATTCTTCTACATAATAAATATAAAATAAATTATTAATTAGTAAATTTATTTCTATGATAAAATAGTTGGTAAAATGTGTGGGGGTAGGCATATTAATTGTTATAGTATAGAAGTTTTTAAAAATTGTATTGGGAAGGACATGCGGAGAGGTATGGAGGAGATGTAATTTTTATTTCGAAAAAGATGTCTTAGATTTAGATGATTCTCATTGTTTATTTTTCATAGTATTAGCATGGTTTTTAGATAATCAACATGTATTTTTAGATTAATGACATTACATAACATTTAATAGTTGCAACATCTTTGATATTAGTTCATTTCTTTTTTGGGTTTGGTCTTGCGTGACACACTCAAGAACCCTTGTGCCTCCTTCTTCATCCTCCATGTTTGCAGCTACAAACTAGTATTTTGGGCTTCTTGTTTTTCTCACATTTTTTATTGATTATCACATTTTAATAGTGTTTTTGTTGTAAAATGGCTTCTTTCTTGAGACCTATCTTGCTCGATTTATTTCATATTATAAGGATGTGTTTTTTTCCTCCCAATTTTTATAAACTTAGCATTGTACATTTTTAATTTGCATATATAAATGTGGACTTATCAATAAAAAGTATATACATTGAGGTAAGTCCTCGAGATACTGGAGTGGATAGGGTCGGAATCGTTCCATGGGTGACTTTGACGGATTGGATATCCCCTAGTTATGACTACTTAATCGAAGGAAGGTTTCAATATAGATGTACGCTTACTCATATAGTGTAATCAATTGTTAAGGGCTACTGATATCTATGTAATCGCAGGCCGACCAAATAAAAAAAACTATATACATAATAAACAATGTAAAATTTTATCTACAATACTTGAAAAATCAAATATTGATTTAGAAAACATCAAACATACTTTACAAGTCTTACTCATTGAATATATATATATATATATATATGAGAAAATTCTTATTAGATATTAAGTACTAAAGATTACTATAAATTCCCAAAGTTTTAATCAAAATGATGGGCAAACATTTATATTAAGTCATCACGTATCTAATTCAAGTAGCTGTAAGAAAAAAATTCTAAGTAAAAAGAATCAAAGTATTTCCTCGAGATAATTTTCCATATTTTGATTAGTCTTTACACAGGGGGGAACCCATTACTAGAACCAAAGAATAGAAATCATAAAAAAAATCAGTTTCATGTGAGAATCTTACAAAAACCACAGTTTAATATGTTTATGAAAAAAATTCTAAGAACACAGGGCACTCCGCACAGAGGAAACCATGAGGGAAGGGAAGAATACACGTATGGCTGGAGGATGTATTAGTAGAAGGGACAAGCATGATGTCTTTGTGGACATATTTTATTGCATTTTCTGTGGCAGTCTCTCTTTTTATTGGGGAATCAAAATAAATACATTCTTCCTCTTAATCTTTGCAGCAAGTCTTTTCTAAAAGAATCTATACTTCAGATATGTTTGACCGGACAGGAGGGGGAGGGAGAGATTTATCTATTTTTCTTCCTCCTGCTATATATTTATATAGACACATGTTTATAAATAATGTAAAAGAAATTAAAAAAAACTTCTCGGGAGTAAATATAGTCAAATAAATATATTTCCAATTCTTATTCACGAGTGTATTTTTTTTCGTCTTCGTTTGCCCTAATATATGGGTTGTTCAATCAAATCAATGCTCGGATATCAACATATTAGTTCACTTAATTACATGGTATATACTTTATCTAATGAGCATTCTTTAACATCTATCATAACAATGATGGTTCAATAAAAATTATGGTTCAATGACACATTTTAGTCGAGTATACAAAGTTTTAAGTAACACATGCAACTAGATTATCACTTAAAATATTGATAAAATCATATATAAAAAATCTATGGAAATATTTTTGAAGTTGGATGGCCTTGAAAAGAAACAAAGACAAGCATTCCATGTAAATTAATGGGTGAAAAACTTCAACCATAGTTATTGTGTGCATAAATAGGGTTGTTTCTGTAGATATATTGTTTTTATGTGTATTGTGTGGTTATGGAAAATAAGACCTTTTATAATTTGAGGAAGTTGATGGGATTCCAAACACACTAGTAGTTACAAAATTGAACCGAAATTTTATTAAAAAAATTTTGTTGCCATTTTCTTTCTCAAATCTAATGGTTTTCAACAAACCTTATATATTTTTGTAAAAAAATCAAGGTTCATTTTAAGAGACCTCTGGGAAATTGAAGGTGAAAAATCCCCAATGAATATCCTTGGAACCACTTTCACGAAGTGAATTTTCTAGGGTTTGTATGCAAAATGTTTACCTGATAGAAGCTTTCATTTTCATGTCATGCATGGTGTGATGAAAAGGTTGTTGTCGCACTACAACAACCTTTCCGTCATGCGACAATAAGTTTGTTGTCGTGTGACAACAGCCTTATTAACACATGACAGAAAGGTTATTGTTGCGTGATAGTAAACTTGCTGTCACGCGACTAAAAATCTCCTGTTGGGTGTCTACAGCCTCTTGTCATGCATCAACAACACATTATTGTCGTATGACAACAACCTCAATATGTTGTGCATAAACAATTTTTTTCTATGCATCAACAACCTCCTATCGTGCGTCAATAACCTGCCCTCAAGTTCACAGTACTTGATATGTCAGTACCTCAGTAAGATAGTAGTAGGTTACTAGTATACTATCTGATGAGTTACCTAGGTTTATATAGCAGTAATTTTCAATGGTAGGTGAATCCGACCCCAAAAAAAATTATACTGAAAATTTTAGGCGAACATGACATTGACCTATTCCGAAAAATTCGCCATTTCAAATTTTCCTAAAATGGAATTTTCGTCAAATTACGAATATTCACTACTAATCCGCACAATATTAAAGTAGACCAATTTTTTTATAAATACAAATGGTAAAGAGGGTCCATACCTCATACATCATTCTCTTTTCCTTCTTTACCTACATCTTCTGCATTCCGAAAAGTTTAGGTAATAGAGCATGGTTGGTTTGTCATCTAATACTCTTATAACAATAAACATGAAACATGCCATACCAATAAAGAAGGTTAACAATAAACAATAATTGTGTGCTCATGGTCATCCCCACAAAACATTGAAAGTGTTTCACCAAATGCAGTAAACATATGTACAATTTAAGAAGTTAACCATTACTAGCATAATTATAACTTGCGCCAAAACAAGAGCTTTGGAACAAGGTATCAAGACATCCACCAAACCATTAAGGTTAAGTGATGCAGAAGCATCAACTTAAATATGCTATAAAATGATGGAAACATCCAATTTTTTGCTTGCAATTATGATAATGAGTTCTAGGATGTCATTAGATGTCATTTAGGTCTGCTAGTTTGTGCTTAGACTCTTCAAATTTTTAAAATGGTACTTTCCCTTCAAAAGGAAAAATTCAAATTTAGAGGCCATTTTCGGGCTGTTTAGAAGTTTTTAGTCTTATCTTGAGGTCACTTAAGAAAATTTCAAGTGGTTTATAAGTTTTATGAAGGTCTAAAAGTGAACTTATGACTTAAGACATGAAGTTCTTAAGTTCTAGTCTAGCATTAGGCCTAAAAGTATTGAAATAAAGGTAAATATTATATGTATAAGGTACTAAAAAGGTTCTAATTCTATGGGAACCAAAATTTTGATTGTATAAAACCTCCTTTGCTATACTGTATTTCATTTCATCATTCGAATGGTCAAGGATAGAACAATAAGATTTCAAGAAGAAGAAGCTATTTTTTCTTTTGTATACACATTTAACAACTGAAATAGTTCTTGTTTGACAGGTTCGAGAGGATCTTTGGACATTTTTTTAATGAATTCTAGATGCATGAATGAAATTTCTATGAATTTTTGAATTGCTAAGATGCTCAATTTTTTTGTCGATTACATTGCTTGGGTGAGATTTTATAATCTTGTGCATAGATATAACCTTGAGTTCTTAATTTATTCTTGTCTTAGTCTGTGTAGTTAGTATGATCAACATGACCTTGAAGTTTTGAAGATTTGAGGGTTGGGAGAAGTGAGAAGTTGAAATTGAGAAAAGATAATATATATATATAGAAAGAGACAGAGTGATACATGCACTCTAAATCGATTTTAAGTTGAGGTTGACACTTTTTAAAGTCACAGACTCACAACAATTATGTGTGGCGATAACAATGAAGCCCAAAAGTAAAGAGAAAACATGTTATGGAGAGAGGTTGGAGTGCCAAGAGGTAATAATGATTTTTTTACAACAAACATGCCTTAGAGAACCCACAAGGGCTTGCACAGTATGAAGAAATCCATTTTTTTGCTCTAGGAAACCATTGAAGACTGAATAAAACCTTTTGAGGAGACAGAGTACAAGAATATTAAAAGGATATTACTTTGACCATCAAATTAATGCTAAAAATGGTTTAAATTGTTGAGAACTTGTGAATTGTGTGGGTAGATTATTGGTATTTTTATTTTTGTATAAACCTGCAACTCTTTAAACCCTAATTTTTTTGACCTAGCATGTTAACCCATGATTAGAACATCTTGGGAAATTCCTTGCTCATTACTCATCTTCTCATTGGAGAAATTCTCAATAGATCTTTCATGGCCCAAAAAATCCAACTTCTATGACTTGTTATTTCCCTCAAAGAATTGCAGAGATCTGATCCCTAATTTCTTTAAGACTAGCCCGAAGATGGTTTTCCACAGGCTACTAATTTATATTTCATTATAGGAACCCACACCTCTACTACTTACCTGCTAAAAACTTAAGCAACTCCACCCTGTAAACCCACACCACACTGGGAAAAGAGGATTCCTTATTTGCTTGGTTACTAAAATCTTGAAACATCACTTGCAAAGGATTTTTTAAGACTCTAATAACCATATAAACATTGGATATGAGCATGAACTTGTAATTGTTTTAAGTCATAATAAGAGTTCAATAGTTTGACTCAAATTCTACATCTTAAGTAGGAGCAAGTGTTGATATCTCAATACGTTGCATAGTCTTACTAGAGGGAAAACACAACAAATGTCTAAAGCAAGAGAAAAATCATCAGAAGAAGAAGCAGTAGATATAATCCTGGAAGATTACATTCTTGCAGTGGCAGATATCTCTAGGGCTAAAAGAAAGGGAAAATATAAAGCTAAGTCATTCTGTGAACCCCACGTGGAAATAATGAAGTATGTATATAAATGTTATCCCCTTGAGTCATGTATTGGATCCAATCTTATTGACATCAGTGACACTGATATCGTAAATGTGTCTGTAACTAAGTTAATAGATAGATCCAAAACACTAAGCAAAAAACCTTTGATGCAAGCTCTGATCATCAAAGGAATTATAAAAGCAGAAACCTTTCTACGTATTGCTCAATTAAGTGAATTTTTCTTATAATGTGCTAAATTTTATGATCCTCTCACTAGAGAAGTGAAGAATACATCAAGGAATGTGGTGGTAAGACTATAAACCTATTATTTCAAAAACTGTTTGAAATTTCTAACAAAAGAAAAAGTCTTAAAGATGACTATGGAGAAAGCCATTGACCAATGGGAAAAGAATAAAACTGATTGCATTACAATCATGAATGCAAACTCCTTCAAAAATCCAAAACAGGCATCCAAGTTCGCTAAAACCATAGTAGCCTCATATTTGATTCAAAAACCTTATGACATTACTCAATTATTGTGTAGAATCAAGAGGGAGAAGAATGCCAAACACTTCTCCACATGGATGTACTCCTTCATTATCTAACAATTGATGTCAACAGAACTAATGCATTGTTTAATTGGGATCAGATGATAAGA
Organism: Taxus chinensis; assembly: GCA_019776745.2. Taxonomy (NCBI): domain Eukaryota; kingdom Viridiplantae; phylum Streptophyta; class Pinopsida; order Cupressales; family Taxaceae; genus Taxus; species Taxus chinensis. The sequence goes on from CM034155.1 coordinate 544,047,331, forward strand.
AATAATATTGATCGTCAGCTAGAGGAGGTTCAGAAAAATTTCAGATTTAAAATGACTTCATACTTGGTAAATGTTGCAGCCTCAAATGGAACTTTTACTAGTTTATACAGTAAAGGAATCTTGGCTACAAATCCCATATATGAGTATTATTCAAAATTGGTACTATTGAATATTTCAAGAAGTATAGAATGGTAAATGATGGTTACTATTATGAAATAATTTTCAAGATCAACAATAAAATAAGAGCAAAAAGAGTGACTAATGCAGAATGGGAAATGGTTTCCTAGTGTGGAAGTGTCTTGATTCAATTTTTTGATTTCACCTACCTCTGGATTTGTGGCTTTTCAAAAACACCACTCAAGGTCCCAAGGTACCCAAACGACAAGTGGGTGTTGATGGAAATATGTAGGCAATTGCTAGAACTACATGATCTCTAGTCAAAGTCTCACAGGGTAGTAGTTGGCTTCCCCATTACAATTGGTAATTATCATTGTGCCAACATTCATTAAGCAAGAAAGAAAACCCTAACCCAGATTTTCAAATCGCCATAAAGCAAACATTTTGAGTGTTGACACCCCGAACTCAACAGAAAGCAAACCCTGACCCAGATATTCAAATGGCCATAACTTTTCACAGGGAGCTTGGATTCACGCAAGGTTGGAATTTTTAGAAATCTTACAAGGTCCTTTATCCAACTACGACTGGATATATTTAGCTAGGTAGGAAAAATTTCTTCAAAAATGCAAAATATAGTTTGCCATTTTTTTGGGTTTGCTAGGGTTCTCACCTACCGCCATAATGAGATGAATTAAATACAACCTAGAGGTGGTTGGGGTAGATTTGGAATTCCTCTCTCTTCCCTCTCTCATTCTTCCTATAAATTATAAGGAGGGGCTTCTTTCTAAAGGTTGTACATTCTTGTTTTTCCCCTCTCTTCTTCTCTTTGACAGGTGAATTTGTGGAGTTCAAACCTCCCATCTAAAACTATAATGCAACTTTGCCTCTTGGCATTTTGTAGTGTATTGTATCAATCTTCGAAGCAAATAATGCATGTCTGTGGATGATTCTCAACCCTCTCTATGTTTATTTGCATCCTCCTAATCTTTCACTACAAATTTGGTTATCTGTGCATGATCTTGCATTGCAGTTTAATGGTTTGTGTTTATTGGCAAGACGGGTGTTCTTCATTCCTTGGTGCATCACCTTTATTAGTTTAGGTTTATTTTTATGCATCTTCTTACCATGTCTCCTTGGCAAGTTAGATTAGGTTTTTGAGTAAACCCTCTGCATTTTTATGTGTGCATCTGAACAGAGGAATAGGAACCGGCCTTCATCCAGAGAGCTTTCCCGATTCACAAGGTCCCAAACTTGGGAAAAGCTCCATGTTATGCAATCACACTGAGAGTCTCAACCCATCGCGTTGCAGACATTCAGGGGTGATGTGATTCGCCATCGATAGTTTTGGCACACCCGGTGGGACCAAGAGGTCATTCCACAAGATTTGAAGGAATTTTCAAGAAATTTGGACTTAGAAATTGCAAGTTTTACAATTTCAGATTTGTTCACCTTCCAGGATGAACTCTAAAATCAATTTTCAAGGGCTTAACTTGCTCAAAATAGGTCAAAATTTCTTTAGTTGATAGATCGAGGGATAATCTTCAAAAGGGCATTCTTATATTTTTTAGATTTTGATTTTCAAAATTTCATAGTTTTTAGTATTTCGGGTTTTCCGAGGTGTCGAGCATGTCCCAAGTTCCGACATGGTGTATTTCAGGTTTTGTAAGTTTCCTTGCATGACCTGAGTTTTTCCTGTACCTTTCGGGGATTAGTTGTTGCACAATAAGACCCAATAACCGAATTAAAGAACTGTATCTTTCGGGTCCTTCAAAGTTTTAAATTCTATTTTTAATATTGTCAGGTTTGATGTGTAACTTGGCAGAATCTAGCCTTTTGAGGCTTGTTCTCTAACACATATGGCGACTTTGAAGGGATAGAATTCAGCGGTGTAGCAGCAAAATTTTCCCAGGCATATGAGAATAATTTGAAACAAGTCTAATACTTGAGAAGAAGGGCTATTTGTCTATTTGCAACTATCACCAGGCAGAGGAAGGAGAGGAAGAGGACCACAAAGATCACCATATCCACCTAACCAAACTTTGTCTACACCTCCACCTGGTAGAACTTTTCTCGCATAAACTAGATTTCTTAGGCCAATCATAATGGCACATCTACCACCGAATCCTTTTGTCAATTTCACGGGCAAAAGTCCACTCGCCCTAAATGCTCAGAATCAAGTTCCAATTGCAGCGCTAAAGAATATCCAATATTTCACAGGAGAAAATCATGCTACTCCTATTGACCACATCTAGGATATTGCCAATGCATGTACAATCCATGAAATAAATGAAATGGATGTTACAGTCAAGTTGTTGGCTTCATCTTTTAAAGGTAAAGCCTTACAGTGGTTTAGGGGCCTAGCAGCAGGGTCTATTACGAATTGGAACCAACTTTGTTTAGCTCTTTGCAACCAATGCGGGGAGAGGGCAGACAATTTGTCTTTATTGGAACAACTAATGATAATCAAAAGAGATCCTAACGAACAAATGACATATTTCAACTTCATATTCCAACGGACATGGGACAGGATTCCAATAGTTGTTAGACCAACCGTCGAAGGCACATTCCTCTATTTCTTAAAGGCTATAAATTTAGGCATAGCCATGATGATCCAATCAATGGGAGGGACAACGCTGCCGGGGGCCTATGACATAGCTATCAGAGTGGAGAACTGTTTGATCTAAGCTAGCAAGCTTGCACCAAGGCCACCAATGCCTCTCTATTCAGATATGGGAAATCCTACAACCAGTCAAGCACCAGAGTTGAATACGATTCCAACTCCTAGAAATCAAAGCAATAATAAGGCATCGACTTCTTCAAATACTTCAAAGGAATTGTAGGAGGTTATGAAACAACTGCAGAACCTTGGAAATGAGTTGGTGACTATCAAAAGACAGCAAGCTCAAAGTGTTAGACCATATCAGCCTCAAGTGCAGTACCAGGCTAGGCCCCCATACCAACAAAATAGACCACCAGCACAGGCTGCAAATTAAAACCAAAACCAGGGACAACCTCAAGCTACCAAGCCATTTTGACCGTATGATCCAAATGCAACGACATCCTCAAGATCCTTGGTTCCAATGCAAAACAACATGACACTGGAGTACGACTAGTGTTACCCTTGCAATCTACCTCACAATTAGTCAGCGTGTTTCAATGGTGCACTAAATCAAGCCTTGATGGTGCAAACCATTGGTGTGTCTCAAGAACCAAGCCAAGCAGGGAATCAACAACAAGAAACATAATAAGAAGCACGTCCAATAGAAACCACATTAGCCAATTGGAAACGGAAGACTTCTGTGGATTTAACCAACAGCCTTTTCAAGGCGTGGCTATCAACACACGGTCAAAGAAGAGAAGCATGGAAGAGGGGAAACCATCTAATCCAGTTGTTTCTCAGCCCACTCCTACACAATAAGGGGTCAGTAGACCAAATGTAGTTCCAAATGTGTAAAATCAGCCTAAGGTTCCTGTTGTAGAAACACATGCGCCTGTTCAAGCTCCAGAAAAGGTTGCACCAAATAAGGGACGGTAAAAATATAGATCATCCCCTTTCAACATCATCGATCAAATGAAGAAGACACGTGTGAACATTTCCATGTGGGAATCACTGGCGATCTCAGGGCAATGAGATTTATTGCAAGCTGTAATGGCTAATTGGTCTGCCTCGAATGTATCAAACCGGGGACAGGAGAAAGTTCTCACTAATGCAGTGCAGCCGAGTGGGGTTCAACCAAGTAAGAATTTGAAGCCTCCACCATTATATGTGTCATTGGTTGTTGGAAACCACTTGGTACACAACTGCATGATATATTTAGTGGCAAGTAGTTCAATGATGTCGAAGAAAATAGCGGATCAACTGGGTCTGAAGTATGAGCTAGTGTTGAAAGGAGTCGTACAGCTGGATGGAATAGCAGTTCGAACAGTTGGGGTCATGAAAGGGTTAAGCCTAACACTACATGCCTATCCTAATGTTACAGTTCTACAAGATGTGTCTGTGATTGACCTTCTGCCACTCTTTGTGTTGTGTCTATCAAGAGACTTCACTGCAAAAATCGGTGGATATTTATCTGTAGATTAGTCACACATGATTTTCAAGACGAGGTATGGGGCCAAAGCAACAATCAGGTCAGAACCAATTACCAATTTCCATATTGAACCTCACATGCCAAGTCCTATCAATGCAAATTGCTCAGCCTTTGATCAAGAGGAGTTTTTAAATGATCTAGAAATAGGTACTAAGGTCGAGGGAATTCCTTATTTGACTTTGGATGAATGGGAAAACAAGATTCATGAGTTTGACCCATACAAGGAAATTGAAGAATATGAATTGGGCATGTATTGTGTACATGAAGAAAACTCACCCATTCCCGACATCATTCAGCATGAACAAAAGGATGACAACAAAGTTTGGCAACTATTTTTTGATGGTTCGAGAAGCAGATAGGGTGCTGGAGGTGGTGCAATGTTGATTTCACCATAAGACATCAAATATTTTTCAGCTTTTCATTTCCAGTTTTCCTGTTCAAACAACACGGCTGAATACGAGGGATTGATTCATGGACTTCATTGGACCAGGAAAAAGGGCACAAAGAACTTACAGGTGTTCGGGGATAGCGAGCTAATCATCAACCAAGTCAGAGGACAACATGCTACAAAGAATGACCTGCTAAAGAACTAAAAGAACAGGGTATGGGACCTCATTTAGGATTTCGAAGCTTTCAACATTGTGTCCATACCCAGGAAGAAAAATGAAGCCACATATAGGCTCGTAGAAATTAGAGCAGCATTTGATGTGGTTGATAACATCAGAAGGGAAAAAACACAACCACATATCCATGTGATTGTGAGGCTAGCAGTTCCAGATAATAACACAAGCTGGTAGGTGTTTGAGAATGATCAATAGATCGTCAATTTTTTGCAAGAAGAGGCTGAATTCTCAGCTAGGAATCAGGACAGACTAGAGCAGCAGTACGGGGATCAAGTAGTGCAGCTGCGGAAAAATAAGCTTCCCAGGGGTTTAGTAACATTGGAGTCTATCTTCAACCCTAACGACCAGTTCCGTAAGGAAAAGGCTAACATGCAGGTCAAGAGAGAAGATTCAGAGCCAATTCTGGTTAGGGAAGGCAAAACACTTCAAATTGGTAAAGTGGCCAATGAGAAGGAGAAATCAGATTTCATACAGCTTTGCCAAGAATTTTCATGTCTTCACTTGGAGCTATGAATACTTGAGAGGATTCAATCTGAAGTTGGCACAACAAACCATAGAATTGGATCCAAATGCTAAGCCCATTAGGCAGAAGCAGAGACCATTCAACCCTCACATTGAGCCTCTAATGAAAAAAGAGTTAAACAAGCTAATCAAGGCAAGCATTATATTCCTAATCAAGCACTCAAGCTGGGTTGCAAACTTGGTTCCGGTCAGGAAGAAGAGCGGAGAAATCAGGTTGTGTTTGGACTTTCGAGACCTCAACAGGGCATCTCTCAAAGACCATTACCCACTTCCTTCAATGGAACAAATATTACAAGTGGTATCCGGTTTGGAGAGATTCTCTCTCCTAGATGGCTACTCAGGGTATAATCAGATAATGGTGAAAGAAGATGACCAGTTCAAGATGGTTTTCACCACCAAATGGGGCACCTATGCCTACAAGAAGATGCCATTTGGGCTATCAAATGCTGGAGCCACTTTCCAAAGGGCAATGGATATGACATTCAAGGGATTGATCAATAAAACAGTTCTGCTATATCTTGACGACATCACTGTATTCTCCAAAAATGCAGCAGATCACCTCTTTCATCTCAGGCAGGTATTTCATAGGTGTAGAAGATTTGGGGTATCTTTGAATCCCAAAAAATGCATATTCTTGGCTCACGAAGGAAAACTTCTAGGCCATATTGTTTCAAAGGAGGGGTTGACGATTGACCCAGAAAGAGTTGAATTAATTCGAGCGTTGCCATTGCCAAGTCACAAGAAGGCTCTTCAAAGCTTCTTAGGAAGGATCAATTTTGTCTGCAGGTTTGTTCCAAACTTTGCAGCTCTCGTAAAGCCAATAACGCTGATGTTAAAGAAGAGCATGGCATTTAAGTGGACATCTGAATGCAAGGCAAGTTTTGAGGCAATAAAAGAGGCTATATCTCAAGCTCCAACTCTCGTTAATCAAGACTTCTCCAAGGACTTCATGTTATATGTCTTCGGTGGTGGAGACACAATTTCTATAATCCTGGCACAGCGAAACAAAGAGGGATTAGAAAAACCAGTTGCTTTCTTCATTCAAGGCTTGGAGGAATACGAAACTAGGTACTCTTTCATCGAAAAGCATGTCCTTGCAGTGATCAGGAGCTTAAATAAATTCAAGCACCTAGTCTCAAACAACAAGATCCAATTGTTGGTCTCTCATTCAAGAGTCAAGGACTTCCTTCTAAACAAGGATCTGAATGAGAAACGTGCAGGATGGATAACCCGTGTCATGGAATATGACATCGAGATCAAGGTCACAAAACTAGTACATGGAAAATGACTATGTGAACAGCTAGCTTTGAGTCGGCAAGTTGAAGCAGGTGATGAAAAAGAGATTGTCTTGGTACACAGGATGGTCAAGAATAGGAAAATGATGGCGTTCCTACTCCTTGTTGGAATAAAAACATGATACACTTCCTATAGGTAGGTCTATGCCCTCTAGAATTGAGCAAAGCAAAAAGGAGATACTTCATATTACAAGCCATTCCATATGTGCTTGTTGATGGTGTTTTGTTCAAGAAAGACATCAATGGAGTGCTATTGAGGTGCATTGGGGCAGGTCAAATTGAGAGGGTGTTACAAGATTTTCATGATGGATATTCCGAAGGACATTTTTCCCCATGAGTAACATCTCTCAAGATAATGAAGACAGGGTATTATTGGCCCATAGTGTTCAATGACTGCTATACATGGATAAGAAAGTGCAAGAAATGTGCACTCTTCACAGGTAAAGAAAGACTAGCAGCACTTCCATTGCACCCAATTTTGGTTGACCAACCATTTATGCAATGGGGATTGGACTTCGTCGGAGTCATCAATCTGAACTAAAGCCAAGGCCACAAGTGGATTCTCACGGCAACAGACTATTTCACCAAGTGAACCGAAGCAGTAGTGCTCAAAGAAGCAAATGAGTCTAACATACTAGACTTTTATGAAGGAATAGTGACCAGGTTTGGTGTGCTGGCCACTATAATATCAGACAATGCATTGGCATTCATAGGTTCCAAGATTGTAGAATGGGCTGTCAAGAATGGAATCTATTTGAGCACCTCTTCAAATTATTACCCGCAGGGTAATGGATAGGCAGAGTCCACGAACAAAAATTTGCTAAGAATCATCAGAAGGACTGTAGATGAAAATCAAAGAACATGGCATACCAAGCTAAAATCAGTGTTATGGGTTGACAAAAGAACACCAAAGAAGTCTACAGGTAATTTCCCTTACAATCTGGTCTATGGGAAAGAGGCAGTATTGCCTATATCATTAGAACTGCCTGCATTAGAGCTCATGAAGCAATTGGAGTTGGCTGAGTTCGAACCAATGGAGGATAGGTATGCAGAGTTGATGGAATTGGAGGAAATTATAGAGCATGTAGTTCAAACGATTGAGAAAGATCAGGCCTTAGTAAAAAGATGGTTTGATAAGAAAGCAAGAGCAAGGAACTTCCAAGAAGGGGACCTAGTTCTGAAATGGGATGCAGATCGGGAAAAACCAGGAAGGCATTCCAAGTTTGATGCCATTTGAAGTGGCCCCTACATGGTCATGGGATGTAAGAATAGCAATGCATTCCAATTGTCTACATTGGATGGAGAAGAACTCCCAATTCCAGTTAACGGAATCTATCTTAAAAAATGCTACTGAAAAGAAAGGTTTACCCTTGTAAATAGTAGCCTAGGGTTTTAATTCCTCTAAGTGCATATGCACATTGTCTTGTTGTAGTTAGGTTTCAGTTTCCCTAAGTGCTTTGGCACAGGTTTTGTTGCTCCCAGGTTGAATTTCTACAGTTCAGCATGCTCTCAGAGAAGGAGTTGTGGTATCAAGCTCAAAATCAGATATCATGTTGGTATCAGGTTATTGCTTATGAATCCATGCCCAATGGATTGCTAAAAGGCCACTGATCTTCTACCTAGTAGGCAGGTGATCCCGTTGAGTCCCCAAATTGTTGTATATATCTCCCTCCCCGGGTAAATATAGACAAACTGAAGAATATGGAAATCAAAGAAACTCAAAACCTGATATTTATTTGTGCCACCAATCATGCCCATGGTGCAGATTGGAGGCACAGATTAGAAGGTACCGACATGTGAAAAGTAGCGCCCTAGCGCAGGTTAGAGGTGCAGATCAGAAGGTGCCGACATGGGAAAAGTCACGCCCTAGCACAGGTTGGAAGCACAGATCAAAAGGTGCCGACATGGGAAAATTCACATCCTAGTGCAAGTTGGAGGTGTAGATCATAAGGTTCTGACATGGGAAAAGTCACACCCTAGCACATATTGGAGGCGCAAATCAGAAGGTGCCAACATGGGAAAAGTTTCTCCTTGGCGCAGGTTGGAGGTGCAAATCAGAAGGCATCGGCACCACATTTTCAACGCATATGGCGCACTTAAGAGTATTTTTACATGAGGATGGATGCACCAAGGTGCATCTTCAGGAGGCACATCTTCAGGAGGTGCAATATTTTGAGCGTTGACACCCCGAACCCGACAGAAAGCAAACCCTGACCCAGATATTCAAATGGCCATAACTTTTCACAGGGAGCTCGGATTCATGCAAGGTTGGACTTTTCAGAAATATTACAAGGTCCTCTGTCCAACTAAAATAGGATATATTTAATTGGGTAAGAAAAATTTCTTCAAAAATGCAAAATACAGTTCACCATTTTTTAGGTTTGCTAGGGTTCTCACCTACCGCCATAATGAGATGAATTAAATACAACCTAGAGGTGGCTGGGGTAGATTTGGAATTCCTCTCTCTTCCCTCTCTCATTCTTCCTATAAATTATAAGGAGGGGATTCTTTATAAAGGTTAGACATTCTTGTTTTGCCCCTCCCTTCTTCTCTTTGACAGGTGAATTTGTGGAGTTCAAACCTCCCATCTAAAACTGTAATGCAACTTTGCCTCTTGGCATTTTGTAGTGTATTGTATCAATCTTTGGAGAAAATAATGCATGTTTGTGGATGATTCTCAACCCTCTCTGTGTTTATTTGCATCCTCATAATCTCTCACTGCAAATTTGGTTATCTGTGCATGATCTTGTATTACATTTTAATGGTTTATGTTTATTGGCAAGACGGGTGTTCTTCATTCCTCGGTGCATCACCTTTATTAGTTTAGGTTTATTTTTATGCATCTTCTTACCATGTCTCCTTGGCAAGTTAGATTAGGTTTTTGAGTAAACCCTCTGCATTTTTATGTGTGCATCTGAACAGAGGAATAGGAACCAGCCTTCATCCAGAGAGCTTTCCCGATTCGCAAGGTCCCACACTTGGGAAAAGTTCCATGTTATGAAATCACACTGAGAGTCTCAACCCATCGAGTTACAGACATTCATGGGTATTTTGATTCACCATCAACAGTTTCTATGTCTTCTTCTCATCCCGTACTATCAAGAGAACAATTTAACCCAAAATGCATCACAGAAGTTGAAGAAATCGGAGTCAAAGATAAAGTTGTGGATGAATGGATAAAATAATCACTAAGAAAGAAAAGAAAGAATACTCAGAAGTACCAAGTAAGTTAAAATATATTCAAATCAAGTTGACTCAATTGAGGAATTTAGAATTGGAAATGGAAAGTGAAAATGGGATTGTTGAGCTTAAGTTGGAGATTATGGAGAAAATAAACTTACTACCAGATAAGGTATTTGTTGAGGAACAGATTGTGCCACAAGGATCGACAAAGAAGGGAAAGAAATAGGATTTAATTATTTCCTTTTGCATGAAGTTACTCAAGAAAATGATGCAAGAAATGAAAAATCTGGAGGAAGTGAATGAGGCTATAAAGCAATTTGATGATTGTGTCTTTTATATCATAAGATACAACCTTGATAAGCCACCAATAATTTTTGAATAATTTCTTCAGCTTCTCAAAAAAAATGAATGAATTCATTTCTCCTTTGACATATGATTCAATTAAGAAATTTATAAAGCTTCATCGTGATGTTAAGAATCTTAGACCTAGCTTTGTAAGAGTAAATGGATTTAACAATATCATAGCAAAGGAACTCCTCAAGTTTAAAATAGAAATGCAATCTATTGCTAAAGCAGATCAAGAGGCCATGTAATATATGATCAATTAGCACATGAAGTACAAGGAAAAGTGAAAGACTGAATTCCATTAGATGGGGTGACTTTTTCTCTTTCTTCTTCCCCTTCATATCATTTTTCCAAGCAATGCAGTTTGAGTAGTTAGGATTGAATTGTAAAAATTAAGTAATTCGGTTAAAATCTATTACTATTATCATTGAGCCACATCACCCTCTAATTTCTTAACATGTGGATGTATTCAGGAAAGCAGTGTGACTAGGTAACATGGGTAATATCTCCAAGTGTGGGACTTGTTGCTTGAGATAGACCTCTAGAGAAAGTCAGTTTTTCTTCTTACTCCTAGTGCAAACTAACCCTAATAAAATAAAACTATTGACTATCTCTGATCCAACAATTTCCAAGGGACTAGGGAGAGAGAAATAACATGCAATTAAAGGAAAACTACACTATAGAGGTGATGCACCGAAAGAAGGGTGTGAGAACAACTTTCCAATGTGTTAAAATGAAAGCAAAATGCATATTAGAAAGGGTGATAACAGTTCTCCACAATCTAAAAAAATATTCACAACAACATTCCCATGCACACACAATAATAATGAATCCCTTTAGGAACATATAATAGACACAATACACTTGTAATAAAATTAAAGAGGAAAAAATAATGCAAATAAACACAGCAAGGGAAGATACATCCACAACCTTGCATCTATTGCTTCATTAGTATGCACAGTTTAACCTATTATAAAGTAAGGACCTAGATAACCATGTAAAGAGTCCTCTGGAAAGGCCTATATCACATTGGCTTCACAAAACAATATGGGTAGATTTTTTCTACTCAAATCATCCTCCTTTGCAAATGAGAGAAATCCCCCATTTATAGAAAAATGGGGCAGAGGAAAGGGGAACAAGAAATCTCGGATATGGATTTTGCATCAATTTTTAGGTACCTAAATTAGGTGAAAATCATGATTTATAACTTGCAAAATCCTCCCCATACTGTCCATAACTTGTAGCAGTGAAGAAATGGCCATCCATGCCCATTAATTACACTTCCACCCACTATCCAGCTACCCCTTTTGGAACAGATTTGTTTTCTAAAAAATACACCTCTGAAACTCCATCAATCTATGGATGTTTTTACTATTGTATGTATATCTTGGAGCCATGATTCCAATGAGACCAATTTTGTGAAATTAGTCTAAGAAATGCAAAATTTATGCCCCCCTGAGTGGTGTAACTATTTTGAGTTTGCTAGGAATTTCTTGCAACACACGAGACTATGTAATTAATTTTTTTGGTTGGAAAAGAAAATCTAATTACTATTTTTTCTTACCAATTTTTTTCATATCATCCAAATGATCCAGGCATTAAAAATCCTTTCGGCCCACCTTTTGGTTTGAATTTTCTTTGCAATAAAGTGGGTGATGCTTATGTTTTAATTTAGTAATCAAAACATAACCATCTCGGCCATCTCGGCTAAGCTGGCTCTTTCTTCACCCTACCTCATGGGTTCTCCTTTTTCTCACATCAGCGGGCTATATATCTTACGTGTTGAATCATGTTTGCAATGCAATGGTTCCCTATTGCATGGTGGGCCTTTGTATTGTTTTGAATGCTGAGTGTATTACTTTTCTCATTCCACGTCCTATGTTTCCAACTTACCACGCCAACCTTGGATGCATTGGGTGTTGGGTTTGTTTTTTAATGCCAACTCAATGGATTTTATTGCATCTACTAACCATAAGCTCCTTCCTCTACGTTGAGGCCCTGCGCAGCTTTGGGGTCTCCACTACTTTTGACCCTTTTAGAGTTGTGTTGAGGGGCCATGTGGCATTCCCGCATGACTTGCCTCCTTTGTCTACATGGGCCCACAATAATCACACTTGCCCATTGTCTCCTGTAACTATCACATTACCTTTACTGAGGGGATACTCCGTCGACTGTACCGAAATTTAGCTCGACGAGTCACCCTATTTTCTCTTGTCGCCTTCAGCCAAGTTTTCTCTAACCTCCGCTTACTTGAATATCTCTGTATCAACTTGACCAAGGTGTTGTTTTAGAGTGATGAGATCACCTTTCATTACCTTGCATCATAGAATTCTACATCTTTGCCAACCGTCTAATGAGTTTTATTTCTTACCATAAACCAATGGTATGGAGCTCGATCATCTGTGGCTTCAACCCTCTATTCTTGCAAGAACTCGATGGATCTTCACATAGCTTGACCCTCGGAGATGGCTGTCCCGTCGTCTAACATAACTCACTTGTTGTGAGGGAAAACTCGCAGATGCTTCTTAAAGTGGCTCGGTTTTGTATGGGTAACGCGAATCTTTAGTGATCCCTAGTTTGGCTCCAAATTGATGACTTTCGGTATGAGCTTGTTCACTCTATCTGGAGTAGTTGGCCTTCCAAGAAACAACTCAATGCATTCCTACAAAACCAGTCATGACCCTTCATAGATCAGCTCGATGGTGCACAACTCGGTCTAGAAATGCAATGGATCGACCATTTTTATATTAGATAATCAACTCGATAGAAGATTTGGTGGAGATGCAAGGTTGACTCAGCTCAGAGACCTCTCGTAAAACAACTTGGCCATGTCTTTGTACAACTTGGTCTTTGCAATGAAGTAGCTTGGCCACTTTTCTTCAATGGGACTCAGTTACCCATTCTTGGGAATTTTGATTTACTTATAGAGATAGCCCTCGGTTGTGAACTCGATGAGTCCAAAACCAGCTCGATGGGATCCCGTTTTTAGTTTGGTGGTAATAAAAGGATTTAAGCTCAGTCAAATACCCAAGATGAAACCTTTCTAAGATTCATGGGATTTGGGATTCCTCATGCTTAGTGATTAGATGTTTTCCAAGACAAAATACAAGTGGGCCCCATTAACCAATTGTCAACGGTGCTTGCAATCCTGTTTCCTGATTTCACCAGGGTAGTGAAATTGGATAACAATTTGGCAACTTGCGGGGCCATTTACCTACTAAATGGAGTATGACCAACTTCTCGATAGATATCCATTGGGCATAGAGTCTTCATGGTTATCGTAACTAGTTTGAATTATGTAAAAACTTGACCCCAAAACATTTGGGATGTCGCTGCCTACTTTTGGAACTACCTTCCGCTGCTCGCACTCTCAATTTTCATAAGAAAATATTGAAATCAAAATTTGTGAGAGTGGAAAATTGCTTAAAACCTTAATTTCACCCATTCCCACAACTGTGATCTTGTGAGGCTGAATGATGAATACCTGTGAGCAATTTCGCCTCAACATCTGATTTTTTTTTTTGCCAATCATGAGACTAAAGTTCTTGGTAAGATGAAGCATTTGTTGCAGAATGGAGTGAAACATCTGTCAACTTGAACATCATGGAACTCTTATTAAAGTATGATTTTTCTTCTTCTTCTAGATGTTCCATTACTTTTGAAAGGCTATTTGGGATACTAATGAAGGCTGTAAATACCATTATCAAACCTTGGAGAGAGCATGGTGGATAGTGTTTGTTGTTGATGAAGGATTAGTGAAACACTAAGGACTACCATCTACGGAAGTATCAAGTCTGATTTACCAAAATTTGGTGAAGGGAAAGAAAACTCAGCTGTCTAAATCAAGAGAATGGAAATTCTTAAATCTGCCTCTTGATTTGAATTTAGTTGCTCTGTATTTGAGTTCTCTTGAAGATAACAACTGCTACTTGTAACTTTGAGTTTCTTTACTGTAATTTCTCTTTCATGAGAAGCATGATGAACTGTATACAAGACATACACTAGAATAAATAGAACATGTGCACCAACACTTAGGGAAATTGAAAACTAATCTACAACAATACAATGTGCACAAGCACTTGGAGGAATGGAAATCCTAACCTAATATGTACAAGGGTGAGAAATTCTTCCTTCTCGTAGTAGTGTTTGAGATAGATTCCATTAACTGGAATCTACAATTCTTCACCATCCAACTTGACCAGTAGGAAAACATTGTTACTATTCTTACATTCAGTGATCATGTAAGGGCCACTCCATATTGCATAAAATTTGGAATGCTTTCCTATTTTTTCTCGATCAGCATCCCACTTAAATACCAAATCTCCCTCTTGGAATGCCCTTGCCTTTTATTTCTTGTCAAAGATCCTCTTGATCAATGTTTGATCTTTCTCCATGGTTTGCATTGCATGTTCTCTTTTTTCTTCCAACTCCATCAGTTCTATATACCTTGCTTCCATGGGTTCAAACTCAGTCTAATTCTAGCTGCTTCATGAGTTCCAATGCCAGAAACTCAAGTGATATGGGACAGCGCTTGCCTCTTTCGTATACAACTAGTTTATATGGAGAGACTAGCTTGTAGACCTCTTGGGTGTAATTCTATCAGCCCACAAGGCTGATTTGAGCTTCAAGTATGCCAGGTTCTCTGAGTTCTCTATCAAGGGTTCTTCTTATGATTCTCAGCAATTTCTTGTTTGTGGACTCTACTTGGCCATTACCTAGGGGTAATAATTTGAAGAAGTGCTGAGATATATTCCATTCTTGACCTCCAACTCAGTGATCTTTGTGCCTAAGAAAGGCCAATGCATTATCTTATATGATAGTAGTAGGTACACCAAATATAGTTACTATTCCCTCATAGAAGTCCAATATCCTAGATTCATTTGCTTCCTTGAGAGCCACCTGCTTCATTCCATTTGGTGAAGTAATCCATTTCCAGTTAAAATCCATTTATGACCCTAGATTTGAATTAGGATTGATGACTCCAATGAAGTCTAATCCCCTTTGCATGAAGGGCTGATCTACTGAGATTGGGTGAAGGGGCAACGCTGCTAACTTTTCTTTTCCTATGAAGAAGGCACACTTTTTACATTTCTTGATCCAAGCATAGAAATCATTGAAGATTGTGGGCCAATAGTAACCACCTTTGATGATCTTAAGAGTTATTACTCATGGAGAAAAGTGACCTCCCGCATCTCCATCATGGAATTCATGCAATACTTTCTCAATCTGATTTGAAGGGAACACCTGTAGGAGAAATCCATTCACATCCTTCTTGAATAAGATGCCATCAATGAGAGCATACGGAATGGATTGTAACCTAAAGTGTATTCTCTTTGCTTTTCTCATTTCTAGAGGACATAGGCCATTTGAAGGTAATGCACCATATCTT
Organism: Taxus chinensis; assembly: GCA_019776745.2. Taxonomy (NCBI): domain Eukaryota; kingdom Viridiplantae; phylum Streptophyta; class Pinopsida; order Cupressales; family Taxaceae; genus Taxus; species Taxus chinensis. The sequence goes on from CM034155.1 coordinate 544,062,893, forward strand.
GGTCCAACATGGAGTGGGTGCATCATCAATTGATTGTTCTTGATCATTTTGTAGTATTAGGACAACTTCTTCTTCATCTCTCAACTCAACATATTGTTTGGAATCAAGCTTGCTCACACATCCCTTTGGCCATGGACCAGCTTGGTCACTTTGATGTCTATGTCATACTCCATTACTCGTGTGATCCAACCCACCCTTTTCTCGTTCAAATCCTTGTTCAGAAGAAAGTCCTTGACTCCGACATGAGATACTAACACTTGGATCTTGTTGTTGGAAACCAAATGTTTGAACTTCTTCAAACTTATAATCACAACAAGGACATGATTTTCAATAAAATAATACCTTGCTTTGTAGTCTTCTAAACTCTAACTGAATAATGTCTATGGGCTGCTCCAAGCCTTCTTTATTCTGCTGCACCAAAATGGCTAAGATTGTATCCAAACCCCCAAAAGCATATAGCATGAAATATTTGGAGAAATCTGGATTAATAAGAGTTGGGGCTTGAGATATTGCATGCTTGATGGCCTCAAAACTCTCCTTACCTTTATCTTCCATTTGAATTCAAGGCTCTTCTTTAACATCATGGTCAATGGCTTCACCAAGGTGGAAAAATTAGGCACAAATCTGTGCAAACAAAGTTAATTCTCCCCAAGAAGCTTTGGAGAGCCTTCTTGTGGTTTGGCAATGGAAGAGCACGGATGGCCTCAACTCTTTTCGGGATCAATGGTTAATCCTTCCTTTGAAACAATATGGCCCAAAAAATTGCCTTCATGTGCTAAGAAAATACACTTTTTTGGATTCAATGACACTCCAAACCTTCTACATCTTTGAAACACTTACCTGAGGTGAAAGAGATGGTCTATTGCATTCTTAGAGAAGATAATGATATCATCAAGATAAACAAGCACTTATCTTGTTGATCATCCCCTTGAATGTCCATATCCATTGTCTCACTGAAATGTAGCCCCGAAATTTGACAATCCAAATGGCATCTTCCTATAAGCATAAGTGCCCCATTTTGTAGTGAAAGTTGTCTTGAACTGTCTTCTTATTTCACCATAATCTGATTGTAGCCTGAATAACCATCCAACAATGAGAACCTTTCCAAACCAGCTACAACTTGTAAAATTTTCTCCATTAAAGGGAGTGGATAATGATCTTTAAGTGAAGCTCTATTCAATTCATGGAAGTCTACACACAATCTGATTTCTCCATTTCTCTTCCACACAGGCACTAAGTTTGCAACCCAACTCGAATGATTAATTGGAAATATGATGTTGGCCTCAATTAATTTGTTCAATTATTTCCTCATGAGAGGTTCAATATGAGGATTCATTGGCCTTTTCTTCTTCCTGATGGGCTTGGATTCTGGATCTAAATCAATAGTATGTTGATGCTAACTTTGGATTGAAACCTCTCAAATCTTTATAATTCCAAGAAAATACATCAGGAAACTCTTGACAAAGTTGTATAAAATTAGATTTCTCTTGTTGAGTACTCACTTTTCCAATTTGCAACACTTTACCTTCACCTACTGAAATAGGCTCTGAGTCTTCACCCTTTACTTGAATTTTTTCCTTTTCTTTTCAGAATTGATCATTTGGGTTGAAGATTAACTCCAAGTCACAAGACCTTTTGGCAATTTTTTTGTTCTCAGCTGAACCACTTGATCACCATACTTTTGTTCCAATTTGTCTTGATTCTTTGTGGAGAACTCAGCTTCTTCTTGAAAGAAATTGATGATTTTCTTATCATTTTCAAAGACTTTCCACTTGTATTTTTGTCCAAAGATGGTCTTACAATCACCTTTATATGAGGTTGAGTTTAATCTCTCTTGATACTTTCAACAACATAAAATTTTGCCCCAACTGTTGCAAGTCTATTTGCCACATCATTCTTCTTCCTCGGGATGGAATTGATGTTAAAATCTTCAAAATATTCAATGAGATCCCATACCCGGATTTTTGTAATTTTTCAAAAGATCATTCTTAGCAACATTTTGTCCTCTAACTTGATTTACAATCAGCTCACTATCCCCAAACACTTGCAAGTTTTTAATGCCTCTTTTTCTTTCCCAATGCAACCCATGAATCAAAGCTTCATACTCATCTGTGTTATTTGAGTAGGAAAACTAAAAACAAAAAGATGAGTAGTATTTGATACCTTGAGGTGACACAAGCATTGCTCCTCCTCCAACACCTTTCCTACTCCTTGAACCATCAAATAATAGTTGTCATACTTCATTATTATCTTTGTGATCTGATTTGGTGATGTTATGGAGAGGTGTATTCTCTTCATGCATGCAATAAAATCCTAGCTCAACTTCTTCCATTTCTTTATAAGGATCAAAAGCATGTCTTTTTTTGGCCCAATCATCAAGAGTTCAAGTCTGGAATGCCTCCAACCTTAGTATATGCTTCATAAATACTTGGACAATATTCTTGATCAAAAGTCTGAGAAATTTGCATTGATTGGACTTGGTACATGTGGTTCAATATGAAAATTATAAATTGGCTTAGATCTGATTGTAGCCTTAGCTCCATACCTTGTTCTGAATAACATATGTGACCAATCAGCAGACAAGTAGCCTCCAATTTTGGTAGTGAAGTCTCTTGACAAGCATAGAGTGAAGAGTGGTGGAAAGTCAATAACTGAAACATCTTGCAACATTGTAACATTGGGACATGCATGTAATGTGAGGCTCAATCCTTTGATTACTCCAATTGTAGTCATTGTTGTCCCATCTAATTACACCACACCTCTAGAAATGACTTCATACTAAAGACCCAACTGATCAGCTATTTGTTTGGGCATTACTGAGCTACTTGCTCCTAAATCAATCATGTAATTATGCACAAGATTGCTTCCAATAATTAGAGAGATATAAAATTGAGGAGGCTTCATATTTTTACCTTGTTGGATCCCTTGACTCCTCTCTTGTTGAGTTTGTGTTTATGAGAACCTTTTCTTGATTATTGGATGACTGATTTGATGTGGACCAATTTTCCATGACAGCTTGCAACAGATTTCTTTGTCCTGGGATAGCCAATGATTCCCACATTGAGATGTTTACATTTGTTTTCTTCATTTTCTCAATGATATTGAATGGAGAAGAACTATCCTTTTGCTTTTCCTTTACTTTGCACAATCTTCTCTTGTACATTAGCTGCTACAACTGATGTATGAGCTGGTCTAGAAGAGGGTCTAGGCTGATTTTGCACATTTGGAGCTGCACTTTGATTGTCAATTCCTTGTGGAGTGATGGAGGGCTGATTAGCACTTGGAATTGATGACTTCCTTCCTCAATATTCCTTTTCTTAGACTATGTGTTAGCTACCACACCTTGAGAAGGAGACTTGATTTATACCACAAAAATCCTCCACTTGCCAATTGACAAATGTGGTCTCATTTGGAGGTGCTTTGATGTGCTAGCCTACTTCTGATTTTCTTCTTGACTTGCCTCTTGTTCCACACTAACTGTTGTCACCATTAGAGCTTGATTCAAGGCACCATTAAAATCATGTTGATTGGTTATGAGGTTTTTTGCATGGGAAACACCATTCATACTCTTGTGCCATGTTGTTTTTGAGTTGGAACCAAGGCTCTAGATGTAGATACAATATTAGGATTATAGGGTTGGAATGGCCTATTTACAGGAGGTTGTCCTTGGTTTAGATTAACAGCTTGAGTAGGTGGTCTATTAGGCTGATATGGAGGTCTATTTGGTTGGGCTTGAGGCTAATACGGCCTAAAATTATGAGCTTGTTGTCTCTTGAGAGTCACTAACTCATTGCCTAAGTTTTGCAATTTCTTCATGACCTCTTAGAGCTCTTTTGAAGTGTTAGGAAGAAGAGGTAGAAGTTTCATTTGAATTATTGATTCTTTGGGGCAAGAATAGGAGCTAATGTGGGTGCTTGACTAGAGCTTGGACTCTCTATTTCTGGATAAAGAGGCATAGGTGGCCTAGGTGCAAGTTTACCAGCTTGAATGAGGAAATTTTCAGCTCTAATAGCAATGTTATAGGCTGTGGGTAAATTTGTACCTCCCATAGATTGTATCATCATGGAAATATCAAATTTAAAGCTTTTAGAAAGTATAGGAAAGCACCTTCAGCTGTTGGTCTCACAGCCAATGGAATCCTATCCCACATCCTTTGAAATCTGAAGTTGAAATCAACCATTTTTTCAGTTGGGGCCCTCTTGATTTTTGTCAATTATTCCAATAGAGACAAGATTATCTTCCTTTTCCCTAAATTGATTGAAGAGCATGCACAATTGATTCCAATTTTTAATTGATACCATGCTCCTAGGCTTCTAAACCATTGTAGAGCTTTTCCTTTGAAAGAAGAAGCCAATAATTTTGACTACAACATCCATTTCATTAACCTCATGAATAGCAAAGACATTTGCAATGTCTTGAATGTGATCAATCAGAGTTGTATGGTTCTCCCTAGTGAAATATGGAATATTCTTTAATGCTACAACTGGGATTGGATTTTTTGCATTGAGAGCAAGTGGGTTGCTTCCCATGAAATTCACAAAAGGATTTTGTGGTGGTGGTGGTTGTTGATGAGCCATTCTAATTGGTTCTGAGGAGTTCTAGTTGATTGAATGAAAGGCCTACTAGGTGGAGGTGTTGATAGTGTTCTATTTGGTGGAGATGGAGACCTTTGATCTCTTCTTCCTCTTCTCCCTCTTCCTGTGAGATAGCTGTAAGTATTCAAAAACACCTTCTTCTCTTGCTCTAGACCTTGTTTGAATTCTTCTCATAAATTTGACAAGCTTGGGTTGTTAAAACCAGTGAATTATTCCCTTTTGGAGTCGTCAGATGTGCTATTTCAAAGCCTCTTACAAGGTGAAATTTACAACAAGAGCACATCAATCTTGCTGTAATGAGAAAATGAAGACTTCTCCCCATTGTCCCACGGGCATGCCAGGCCTATTATCACCGAATCACAACACCCTCTGATTTACACAATGTGGATGTCCTTAAGCTCAGTAGTGTGACTGGGTAACATGGGTACTATCTCCAAGTTGTGGGACTTACTACTTGAGATAGACCTCCAGAGAGGTCTGGTTCCTCTTCCTACTCCTAGTGCAAACTAACTCTAATGAAATAAAACTACTAACTATCTCTATCCTACAATTTCCAAGGGACCATGAAGGGAGAGATAAATAACATACAAGTAAAGGAAAACTACACTACAGAGGTGATACACCAAAAGAAGGGTATGAGAATAACTCTCCAATGTGTGAAAATGGGAGAAAAAATGCATATTAGAAAGGGTGATGAACAATTCCCCACAATCCAACAACAAAATTCACAACAACATTTCCATGTACACACAATAATAATGAAACCCTACAAGAGCATAGAATAGACACAATACACCTGCAATAAGATTGAAGAGGCAAGAAGAATGCAAATAAACACAGCAAGGGAAGATACATCCACAAACTTACATCTATTGCTTCATTAATATGCACTAGTTCAAATATTACAAAGGAAAGGTCTGGATCACCATGCAAGGAGTCCACTACAAAGGCCTGCAACACATATGGCTTCACAAAACCAAAATGATAGAGTTTTGCTACTCAAATTATCCCCTTAAATAATGAGACAACACTCCAATTTATAGAAAAATGGAGAAGAGGAAAGGGAGACAAGAAATCTTGGATCAGATCTGGATTTTGCATCAATTGAAAGGTACCAAAATTAGGTAAAATTCATGATTTTCAACTTGAAAAATCCTCCCCATACTCCCATAACTTGCAGCATAGTGGAGAAATGTCCATCCATGCCCATTAATTGCACTTTCATCCACCATCCAACTACCATTTTGGAACGTAGTTCATTTTCTACAAAATACACCTCCGAAACTCCATCAATCTCTAGATTTTTTTACTGTTATGCGTAGATCTCAAAACCATGATTCCAATGAGACCAATTTTGTGTAATTTGGTTAAGAAATGCTCAAGTTATGGACTTATGAGAAGATGCAGTTGTTGAGGTGTTATCGGGAATTTCTTCATTGTTACGGGAGTGAGGAAATTAATCCTTTGTTGAAATGCATCATTAAAATATCTTCATTATTTCTAGTGTTCCTTGCATCAATTAAATACCTGAATATTAAAAAAAGGGTGGGTCCCCGTTGATTTTTTAGGTTTATATTCGAATGGGTCTTTGGCTCATTTGTTTTATATTTGGAAATTTTAATTATGTGTCAGCTCGGCTGAGTTGGCTACCCACCTAGATCCCCGAGCCTTTCTTCATAGCGTTGGCCAACTACTTTCTATTTCAAGCTTCTCACTAGCTAACTCACTCTTACTTAGCTCAGTGCCACCTATCTCTCCATGTCGGACCCCTTTTGACTGCGTGGAAACTATACCCCCGCATCGTCGAACCCACATTTGCATCTCATTTGGTGCCACGATGACCCCTTATGCCTCCACAAGCGTCAAGTCACCACCTTCCTCTACAGTGATTCATTCCCCACTCTGCATCACCCATTCAAGTGAAACTCGGATTTCTTGGGCTTACATGCCTCAGTGCGGCTCAATTGCTTCCCTCCATTTTCATCATGATGAACGTTGAGCTCACTTTATTTTTGACTCTCACCTTGCCGCTCCATCGGATGTTTGACCATGTAGGCATTGACCCGCGACATTTCCAGTGTGCCTTGCTGTATGTGGAGCCCCACACAACTCTGGGGTCTCCTCTTTTCCCTGTCTTTTTTGAATTTGCACCAAAGAGCCACATGATGACCCTGTGACAGAACTCACTACCTTGAACTGGGTGGGTTGTCTATACATTCATCCCTGTATTTAAAATCTCAGCTTTGTCACTAGCACTGTGCCCTTTTTCATGCAGGCTCATGACCCTCAATGCATCCATCCTGAGCTCGACCCGTTGGCTCTCCGAGCTGGCTTGGTGAGCCAACTCTTTTCCTTCCCCCTTTTTACTAAGTGTTGCCTCAGCCACCATGTCACCTAAGAGTCATCAATCTACTCAACTCCTCTGCGTGCATCTGAGCTATCTTGGCCCGAGATCGGCCCCATACCATGCAATGATCTCTTTTGGGCTTAGTACTATAATGATTAGCTCACCCAATCATCTTTGAGTTCCCCCTCAACTTAAATGACTCGGCCTACACTGGTAAGCTCATGAGACTCATCAACCCCTTATCATTTTTCAAATTTGAAATCCCTCGGCCCTTTCACTTTAATTTTCTTGACCCCTATAATAGCTCAATCCTTGTGAGCTTGTCATGTCAATTGAATTGATCTCTAAAGAATAGCTTAGTACCATGCACAACTCGATTGTCACGTTTAGAGTATTGGAGCAGCTCGGTCGGGATCTCAAATAGTTTTTGGAGCTCGATAATATAGTAGTGGTAGCGCAGCTCGTTTCTATGATATTTCGAGCTCGATAATGAGGGGTAACTCCCTATAGCTCGATTTTCCCAAAACTAGCTCACCCACTATGATAGCTCGGTCAAGGCCCATCTCACTGAGATAGCCAGGGGCTCCAGCAACAACTCCTAATCCTTTTCTAATCGTGCCTCCAACCTTTTATAATATTTCTAAATATTTTAATGCCACGGAAAATATACAAAGTGTTTGGAGGTGTTTTTTGGGTGAATTTTCGATTTTTTTCCATTTCTTTGGTGCAAACCCCCCTCTGGTCCAATTTCACCTGGGGGTAAAATTGGATAAAAATTACTTCAAGTTATTTTGAAAAATTCAATTACTTAAAAGTAGCATGGCACTACATGTAAAGTAGTTTATTTTGATTTAAATTGTAGAACTTTTGAGTACCCCACCTCATCCTTTGTGTGCCAAGAAAAGATAAATTTAAGGAGAAAGATTCTCAACTACTTAGCTTAGCACGTGGAGAAGACATACTTAATGTCTCTTATTTCTATTATCTTTCTATATACTATAAATATACGATGGATCCTGCAGGCTAAGGGAGGATAACTTTTTGGCATTAATCATTTGTAATTTTTTTCGTGAATTAAAATATTTTAAACATTGTGTTGACATTATTGAATGTTCATTGTGTGAAATTGGCTGAAATTGAATTAAAAGAAGGTGGATTTCTAAATAAATTTGTGTCTAAGAGATCTTACTATGCATTCTGTGAGGATTTAATGGTAAACTTTGTGTTATCTTAAATCTAAATCTGAATTCATTTCTTTTTCATTTTCTGAAGATTATTAATAATCTTAAATGTTTATCTATTTTATACTGCTGCAATAAGCTCTGAAATCTACTTATTCTAAAGTGCATTCTCTTTCTTTCTCACTACTATTATCCCTTCTCTATATTTTATTCTCTTCTTTTTGGCACAATTTCTAAACCCACATGCTTACTTGTTGCAAATTTACCTTGTTATGGTTCATGATCTTTGTGATTAAATTAATACACCAAAAAAGTAATATAGTTTTCCCGTAAAATTGTATAAACTCCTAGTGTAAATAGTTGAAGCAGATAGACATTTTGTATGTTAGCTTCACCATTAAATGAAGGGGATTTATCCCATGACTGCCTAGATTTTTTTGTGTAACCTAGCATAAAATATACCCAACAATTTCTTGAGACTCTATTGGGGAACGAAAAAATCCTTTCTCAATAACATTTTCTTTACTCCAAGTTAGCGTTGACTTGTGCCTTTCCTCTGAGTCTTGAATCAAAAAATAATAAGTGTGGGAGTTATCAATTTCTTAAATTATAGTCTATGTGATTGAAGAGAGGCATTAAAACCAAAATTGTTGATCTAATCCAGTATGGTTCAAATTGATAACTTTCATACAAACCAAAATGCCAAGTATATGGTGCATTCTACTTATTTAATTTACCCGCTAAAACTGGAGTTGTCTACATGTTAGCATTAAGTTTAAGTTGGAGGTTATTTGCATGATTGGACTATTGCACACCATTTTACTGACTCTTTTTCCCATAAAATCAAAGTAATCTAAGTCACTTTTATTACAAGCTCCTCAATCCTGCCAAGTTGTCCATTTA